>OU565296.1:22307530-22726287 GCA_913789915.3 Sphecodes monilicornis
TGTGACGGAAAAATACAAATAAATATGGATCATGAATGAAATAGCAAATAACACCACGAACAACGAAAAAATACCATGATTATATTCGCATCTATTTATGTCGAATGAATATGGCGATTCCGTAAAAATGGGTTACCTTATTATTACGAGTGACTGGATTGGGTTATCAAACATACGAAATGTTTCTGACAATGTGCACGATTACAGGCGTCAGTTAGAGCATTAGTAATGCGCAAGTCGCTTAATGAATATGCGATTTGTATTATCTCCGTGTCCTCGCCGCGTAGGTGGATGATTATCACAATAAGTAGGACAATTTTGACAGGGAGCTTGGTTAGCTGAACTGTTGACGAAAAGTATAAGGGTACCCTGTTTTCATAGTCACTAATGATAGGACGCACTTCAAAGAGGAAGGATGCGTGAAATCAGGCTTCTGATAAACGTGAAAGTGGTTAAAATATAAACTGAAAAATGAGCTGGTTACGAAATAGCCCGCTGAGGACTAGTTTCAGCAAACAACGATCGAGAGACTCTCCACCAAAAGACGCTGATCCGTCGGCATGCTATGACAGCTTCTGTAAACATTGGCAGCAAGCTTATGAAATCATTTTGCACACATTTGTGAGTTCAGTTTTCAAAGTTTCAGTGAAATTAGAAAGTGTTTCGAACGAAGCTACATACTGTGTGTGTTTTTTTCGTTTAATTCTTTTATAAACACATTATTAAATTTGTACAGCCTCCGAAGGGAATACCTAACCAGGATGATGTTCTTGGAGTCGTCAATCATATAGATCATATGGTGACGCTTTTAATACTAGAGTTGCGAGACTCACGGACTTATAACAATTATCGGCAATCTACAACAGCGACGCACTCTCCTTGTTTGGAATATTTGTTAAGTGAAAACCTCCTTGTTAAGCTATACGACTGGAGTGTACATACCAGAAGGTAGCAATTTTTTAAATAGTATGCATAAGAAAAATTAAATAAGTTCCATTTTTCTATTTTATTTTCTGTTAACACATTAAACGCAATGCCCTAGGGACTGGTTGTAAATTTTTTATTTACACCGCAATGGTCCTTACAGACTAGCAGTAGACTTTACTTTCGTGCCACAATGCTGCGCCAGGTTTTGTTTATGCGTGTGGCTCTCCCACTTGATGGTAGAGTACGACGCAACTGGAATGTCAAGCAAAGTAGTCTTCGCGTTTAATGTGCTAATTAAGTTCTAATAGTATTTTATTCTTAAATGTGGATTGTCATTTCAGATTTAATAATGCTGTACGTTTGGAACAATTAAAACTCTATGAACTTCTAGTATCGCATAGTAGTATACTTCTTGCCCATGAACCAGTCGCCAGACCATTGTTACGATTGCTCGAGGATTGCGCAAATGATATAATGCCATTAGAAGTAGAAAAGAAACTGGTAGTTTTATTAAATCAATTATGTGTAACTTTAATGCAGAATATGGCATTGCTTGATTTATTTTTCCATCCAACAGCAGTAGGAAAAAACAAGTCAGTAGAATATGTACATTCCTTTTTAAAAATCTCTGTCAATATACTTCCAATTGTTTTTAATGTGGACGTACTTTTTCAGATTTACTATTTTTACATTATTGATACCACATGTACATAGAGAAGGTGGTGTAGGACAGCAAGCACGTGATGCCATGTTACTTTGCATGTCTCTTTCCAAGAAAAACGATGAAGTTGGAGTATACATTGCAGATCATTCTAATATATGCCCTGTATGTACAATTTATAAAAATTATGTCAGATCATAAATAGTATCTGAAAGTTTTGTCACACGAAACATGTAATATAAATTTTATTTAATCAGGTGTTGGCAACAGGTTTAAGTGGGCTGTATTCACTACTGCCTAGAAAGTTAGATATTGAGACGAGCGATTGGCATAGATTGACACCGGACGATGTTAACGATTTACCAGCTTTAATGCATTTAATGAATTCTTTGGAATTTTGTAATGCTGTTGCACAAGTTGCACATCCTATGGTTCAGAAACATTTATTGGAATTTCTATATCATGGTTTTCTGGTACCTGTAATGGGACCAGCTTTGTTACAGGTCAGTATTTACATGTTTGGTATTGTTTGATTTAATTAGAAACACATACATGTTTTTATGACACATTCTTTAAGGGAATTAAGCAATTACATATGCAAAAATTACATTGGTGAAAGTTACTATGCTACAATTATAAAGGGAGTTATTATAGTTCATATTTACAGGCAGTCTTTTATATTGTATATGCATGTGGTGAAAGAAGGTATTTACAAGATATTCATTAAAATGTAAATTGCTCTTGGCTAATTTTTTAAATATTTTTTATAGAAATGGTATCTAGATCAATTTTTCACATCTATTGATTCAAAATATTTTGTTACTAACATATACACATTCAAACAATTTTTCCTGAATCGACTTTTATAGGAACATATTTGTTTACTGTCTTAGTTGCAATATATGTTGCCAAACGCATATAGAATTGTCAGTATGGTGATGGTAAATCTAAATTTTCATGGCTAATCCATAACATTCCAATCGTTTATATTGTAATATGGTTCTGGTGACTGTCCAATGACATTTTTATGGTATTTAGGATTCTCTTGGTTTGACCATAGACCAACTAGATGAACAAGAACATTGGGTTAGTACAAAACATATTAATTAGTGTGACAATTTAGTACAGCGAATAGAATTTCAGTAAAGCATAAATTATAGAATTCTGCATGCATATAAAAATAAAATATATATTTTTCATTTAATAATAAGGACATGCCTAGCTGTTAAAATATATTAAAGATACGAATAACGAGAATTAATTAAGAAATATTTAAACTTTTACTGAAATACTATGCTTCAACTCATTATACATTGGAAATACATTTAACAATGACAGTAACTTATGAACTACATATATATACACAAATTACATTCTTAAAAATTTTAATTTGATCGGTTTATAATAGAAAGAAGCTCTATGTTTTTGTAATGTATTCTCAATTTCTCTACGTGAAATTATTATGAGAATATGTTGTTCATGGGTTACAAGTATATTTTTCATACATTTCATTCACAGTTCATCAAAATTGTAATATTTGTAATTTTTCTTGTTTTATATATTGTAAAATAAGTGCTGTGTTATTTTCCTAGTATAAATACTTACGCTGACTGTTTCTGCCATTCTTAATTGTAGATGTGTGTAATATAATCGTATTATGGAACAAGATGTATATCAATGGTGGCTAAACCTTATTATTATGAAAGACACTTTTTATTGCAAATTAGAATACTCGAGTCCCATACATCTAATACATGCTAAGATTATAGAGTGCTGTTTGGCCACCATGAATGCATACTACATTCTATAACATCACTCATTGTAAGGTATGAAATATTGAACCGCTGTGTCCATCTGTTAAGCCCAAAAAAATTCCAGATCATGTTATGATTTTGAAATTACTTCAAGTTAACAAAGTGTAGTGTATGTTTGTTTTTCATTTAATTAATTAACTTCTCACATATTTCTTAAAGACTAATATCCTTCTTTTACCACAGAATAAAACCTTTGCATTATGTTATATTGATACGTAAAATGTATCAGATCATAATTCTAATAGTTAATTTATTAACAAGCTTATTTTTTAGATAAACATCTAATATTTTATACTAAACTTAAAGCTACTTTTTAACATTTGTTTAAAGAGATAATTATTTCGTATGAATTTATACAATGTTATGGATGACTAATCTCTTATTATTACAGACAACTGTGGATGAATTAGTTGCAGCTACAGCTTACTTTGACTTATTCCTTCGATCTGTAACCGAACCTGGTCTTCTACGTTCGCTTGTGCGATTTCTCCTAGAAGACAATTACGATGAGTGCAGAATACTGGATAGTCTTATTCAAAGGATATCATCGAGATCAAGGGTATATTAGTAATATTAAAAAATACTATCACCATTAACGCTTTATTAATCTTTAGAAGTCTGGCATTTTTCCATTGAAAACTTGAATTTTCTTCACAGGAAATTTGTATATATACAGAGTGTCTCTTAAGCCCTATTTGGTAAAATACCTTTTTTACACAGAATTTGTTGTGTTAACAGAATTTGCGAAAAAATATTAGGCATTCCATTTGAAAAACTGAAGGTGACGTTCATATTTCGATAGAGAAACAAAGTAACAAAAAACAGATTATAGCGCTCTTGGGAACCACGCAACATTTATTTCAAAAATGTATTCGTACAACAAATATATATAAACAGGTCACCTGAATAACTCGCTTGCTTTTGAAGATAGAAGAAAATGCATCAGACTAAACATACTTGATATCGAGGCGCTCGTAATCTGATGTCATTAATTTTTTTATAGTTGGAGACGTCAAGGAGAAATGAAGGTCAACTCTGTTTTTTTAAATGGAACTGTATGGCTTTTTATTTAGATTCTGATAGTGTGTTTCAAGACGAATACAATGACCTATTATGAAGGTCATTCAAGGTCACGCAAGGTCAACTGCAATAGAAAATAAAGTGTCTCAAAGCACTCTTCGAACACTACGACGATTTACATGAAACATGTTATTTACGTATTCACTGCTACTTCAAGTGTTCAAAATGACGTCCTTGAACACGGAGACATAATCTAAAACGTTGCAATAATGATGATACTGTCTGACAAATTTCAGTTGTATCTATTACAGAGTAAGCTCTTTTTGTACGTTCTTGCATATCAACTGTGGTTGTTGGTTTTTTTGCGGTACACTTGTTCCTTAAATTTTCCCCACAAATAAAAATCTAGTAGTATCAGGTCTGGGGAACATGCTGGCCATTTATTATTTCCTGATCGACCAATCCAACGACCTTCAAATGTCCTGTTCAGTAATTCTGTAACATTTCGTGCTGAATGAGCGTGCTATTTAGCGTGCTATCAATGAAATATGGACCAATTTCAAGTTCAAGGTCGTCATTTTGAACACTTGAAGTAGCAGTGAATACGTAAATAACATGTTTCATGTAAATCGTCGTAATGTTCGAAGAGTGCTTTGAGACACTTTATTTTCTATTGCAGTTGACCTTGCGTGGCCTTAAATGATCTTCATAATAGGTCATTGTATTCGTCTTGAAACACACTATCAGAATGTAAATAAAAAACCATACAGTTCCATTTAAAAAAACAGAGTTGACCTTCATTTCTCCTTAACGTCTCCACCTATAAAAAAATTAATGACATCAGATTACGAGCGCCTCGATATCAAGTATGTTTAGTCTGATGCATTTTCTTCTATCTTCAAAAGCAAGCGAGTTATTCAGGTGACCTGCTTATAGTGCCCCACCCTGTGTATATATATATATAATATGAAAAAAGAATTAGATGCTCCATTACGTTGCTTGCACAAACAACGCTAGCTAATAACAGTGTGAACATCCTGTATATACAACGAAAATGTTACCCAAAATTCCCAAGTTTATCCCTGGTCACTGTAGTGGCCTTCTAAAGTCGGGTTGGCCTTCTAAAGTTTAATTACAATAAAATTTAAAGATAAATTAAATCTTTCTTGTAACATTCTTGTAACATTCTTATATTTCAGTTATGCATTGTTACTCTGGCACTGTTCGAAACTTTGGTCAACTTGAATTGCGAAGATGTTATGTTGGAACTGTGCCTGGCTGCATTGAGTCCTTGTTCGCATGTAATGCTTTCTCAGCGTAGAAGATTAAGAGACATAGATCCGTTTGGTCGTGCTGCTGAGAAGTTTTTGTCATTGACACCATCATGTTGTTCACCCCTCGCATCTGTAAATTCTCAATTCAATTCTTTACCTAACAACACAACGCAGGAGAAAAATTCAAATGCCACGTCCGAATCATTCAAATCATTGTATGCGTCTATAAACTATGGTGCAAGGATATCGGATAGTTTGTATGGAAATTATCATGCTTATCTGTGCGATGCTCGGCAAAAAATAAGAGCATGTCGCATCGCATGCTCCAATTGGTCATATCAGTATAACGGAGAACTGCCAAAACAAAGTACTATCGGTAGTGAGACGACGTTGCCGGACAACCCTGTGCCGATAGATCATGTACAGAAGAAACTTGAAGCGACTAAAACTCTATCATTAGAGAAATTAAAACAGTCAACGGTTTCAAATGACATCACTGAAAACTCATCGATAGACAATATTTTAATTAACATTCAAACACTGTTAGATGGAAAAGAGATGAACATGAAGGAAGAAGAAGAAAAACTGAAGGCAGAAGTAGCAGGTATGGGGTTATCGTTAGAGGAACAAGCAAAATTGGACGCAGACATTGCTGAATTATTAAACGAAGACGTTGGAATCTTAGACTCTACCAAAGAGATTTCATTAACGGATAAAAAAGAACCTGACAGTGGTATTGATGACTCTAATACTGCAATGAACTCGCTTTTATCGTTGGGAGAAAGCAGTGGATACGAAAGTTTCGCGTTCAAGGGTTCGTCAGAGTCAACTCCAGATAATGAACCGAACGAAGATCGAACGAGCGAACAGGACAAAACAGACATCGAATTGAACAAAGAAGGTGGTGTTCTTCTGCATAATGTTGCGGATTCTCGTTCCACAGCATCAGAAGAATTAACAGCGACTAAGCAAAGTAAAGATACTTATCGTCAAGATGTATTTAATGGACAGCCTAATGTCGGCATATTTTTGGACGTTCTTCTAAGGAAGCTAGAGTGCATGACAAGTAATAATTTATATGTTAATTTACATTTGACTGGTCTTATCAGTAGATTGGCGATATACCCGCAACCTTTGTTGCAATCATTTCTCTTAAATCATTCTCTGGTGTTTCAACCCAGTATCAGGTCGCTTTTTCAGGTTTGTAACTATAAATATGTCACACATATAGATAATCGATCAATCTTTGCCATTTTTTTTTAAATGATACTGTTCTTTAGGTACTTGCCTCGTTAAAGCATAAGATAGATCAATTTCTCTCTCAACATAACAATGTAGACGTATTAGTAGAACAAGCACGATTGTTTCTAATTAGTCGTGAAGATAAGTTAGTGAATGCCAGAAAAAATGCATTAGAAGCTGCCGCTTACTCAGCACCTGTTAAAAGAAATTCTTTAAGTGGAGAGCCATTTTCGAGAGGTACGATTTGTTATACAATATATATGACATATAACATAATATTAGGTTGTAGCGTGTGAAATGTTCAATTTTTACCAGCAGTTTTAAATAAATTGTTAATTCCATTTGTATAAAAATTCAGAAATGTTATGAATGTTTCCTCATTTAACGAATCAAGAGCCTCCGAATTAAAAAAAAAATGGAATCAACAAACTTGTAATTAAAATGTATAGATAGTAAGCATTGAAAGAATTCAATACTAAAAAAATAAATCGTACAGTTCATATGTTACAGTCTAGTATAAAATAGTGTGTTGTATTTACTTAAATTAGTATTTTCTTCTCATATATGCATAAGTTTACATAAGTTAATATAGAATTATCTTAACATCTGTTTTGCATTCTGGAAGTATTCAAACGATGTAGGTATAATCGAAACATTTATAGATATAAACAATGCATAAAGATTTAATGTAAAAGTTGAGAGTTGAATCTGAAGATGTTATGTTTCCAGGCGAAAGCAAGAGGTGGAGTTTTACATCATCCTTTACACAAATGCTTAGAAGATCAAGTGGTAATCCTGGTTCAGGTACTTTGGCTGGTGCTATTAATCAACCAACCGGTGCACCGGAAGATCAGTTAGAAGCTATTGGACATGGTTCCGGATACCGGTAACTATTTCTAAAATTACATCACGTACAGGGTGTTCACGCTATTATTAGCCAGCGTTCTTCTAGCAATTAATAAATATTAGTACAATGTGTTTCGTACTAATGTGTTTACAAGTATTCTTTATTGTGACTTCGTTTATATATGACTTCCTTGTGCACGAATGCACACTTTGGCTCTATTAATTAGAGATATTAATGCACATTCTTGCATTATTTTGCTTTTTAAGTCGTTTACATCTCTGAGCAGTGTATCATAAATGATATATTTACGAAATATTCACTATTTTTCTACCATTTCTGATCTTGCATGACCTTGAAGGTCATTGTCTTGTATACGAATGAGTTTGTCTTAAGGTAGAAAATTTTTATTTCAAAATTTACACGCTTTCATATGATACAACAAAATATATAGCATTTCATTTAAACAATTGAAGGTCACCTTTATTTCATAAAAAATATTGTAAACACAACAAAATTACATATGCCATTACGTTGCTTCCTTTTCCATTTTTTTTCTAATATTTATTATTTGCACGAAGAACGCTGGATAGTAATAGCATGAACAGCCCGTATATTTAATAAAAATAAACTCGTTGGATCCGAAGGTAGTAATCTACAACCTCAGCCGAAATCTGTTTAATTTTCCTGACTCTAAAATGTTCTTGTTCTGCACACTACACCTATACTAGATTAATTATTCCACAAAAACGTTAACTTATCAATATCAATTGTATTAATAAAATTTTTAATTTAATAGGTATTACACGAAGACTTCTTGGGAATCCCCAAACGAAGTAAGTCCAGTACAAAATGTGGTGTTATGCGCGGTTATATTAGACGAATGGCTAAAAGAATTAGCTGCTATTACACAGGAACATGCCATTATGTCCTTTACACATAGCTTGGAATCTAAAGTGTAATATGTAAGATGATCATGTTTACAAATTAAACATTAGTTGACACTAGGAAAATAATATTCAAAACACTGTCCCTTTTACAGAGTTTTTATAAATGAATATGTGATATATTGTTAGATTCGTAAATCATAAGTTCACATTCTATTGTTTAGACTGCTTTTACCTGGAATTATTGTTCAATGAAATGTAAAAATAGTATACAGAATGTTACTGCAGATGCAAGGAAGAACAAAAATAATTACAATCTTTTATTTTACAAATTAATATTGCAGATCGAGTAATGTCCTTCGAATTTGTAAATACAATTTTATTTCTGTTAATGTTGCCGCTCATACACAGAATTAAGTTACATTCATTTTGTATTAATAGAAGAGTATAATGTAACAAACTTTCTGTATATCGACGTTTTTCGAGTACTAATTTACTAATAAGCAATGTCAGCCGAATTTTATTGCAAAAACTGACATTTAGAGCAATTTCCTGTTCAATGCAAGTATATTGTTACACGGTTTATTGACTTTTTATAACGTACATCTTAAAATAGACGCAACAATTTAATACCACAGATACTAAAAACAAAATATACTTAAATTGAAGAAGTGCCAAGTTGATACATTAATACACTATAATATATATTTAACATTTTGGAAATTGTTCCAAATGTTTTGCACAACTTAATGATCAAATAATTTGTACGAACAATTAGATTTATATAAGGAACGAGTAATATATATAGGCATGCAACATTAAAATATTTTACACTTAACGTCAGCGCATACTATAAAACAATAAAAATGCCTGTTTTTATTATTCGTACTTAATTTATTATACGAACAAACTTATGCAATTATTAATTAACTTATGTACAGAAATAGGTTTTAAAGATTCAGTAGCATAATATGTTAGGTTCGTGTAAATAAGATGTCATTTTCTCGAATAAAATCTGAATGATATACGGTTTCTTCCGAACATTATATATTTACGCAAAATAATTTCTATATAACTCTATATATTTTTTTAACGATTAACTAATTTTATTATACCAGATGTGTAAGTCGATAAATTCAAGTTTTATTTGAAGAAGCGACACTTCATACGCATCAATCTAATATTATGTAGATATAAATTTATACCTCAGATTATGAATTGTTAGGTACGTTTAAGTAATAATTAATCTGTAAATCTAACTAAGTTGAAAGGATTTAATAATATAGAATACGTTTAGTGACATTCATATTTTATGTCAGTCGACTTTAGTAATTATGCAATAATTCTGTTCATCGTATATTGTACATAATATAAAACATAATCAATTTTCACGTCATAAAAAATAAAACATAAATATTACCTACATGCAATATGACAAACTGAAAGTCAATACTTGCCAATATTATTGCACAAATATTTAATGCTTGCCTGAGTACGAATAACATATCAAAGCTTATTGCATCGCATAATTGAGCTCAATTTTTGTTAATAAACATTAGACATCAATATGTATATGTATATGTCGATGTCAGTGTAATTGTTAATAAATTATAATAATTAAGTGGCAATTACTGGCAGTGATAGTGAAAAATGTACATCAAAAAATATTATGATTATATATTGTGTTGAGAACTTATTGAACAAAATATTTTTTGATCACTTTAAGATTTATATTTAGTATAAAATACTTGCCGTAATGTGATATTAAACTAGGGCCTCAGTAAATTTTTCGAGTTCAAATATCTACTTTTGTTTCATCTAAAAAATATTGAATGCATCTAAAATATTTCATCGATGATATTGAAAAAAAATGACGTGTGATTAATATCATTATCAATTTTATGTAATTAATAATCGCTTCATGTGTTTGATTATAATGCATGTCATGATGATATTGTTCAATCATATTAACAATTTTTAACATAATAATAACACTAATAACTTGTTTCTGCTGACAAGAAATCATTAATAGTACATAATTTATTAATAGCGACGGTTTATGGATTATTTTGGTAAATTTTTAAATGTAATCTGTTATTTTTTAGAAATACTTTTATGATTTGATATAATTCATCAAATGCATGCAGTATTTTCAAACAACTACATGTGCTTGACGTTTTACTGAAGAAAAATATTTAATATTTATTATTAATTTAACTTGCTTTTCTGTTATGTTTAAAATTGTTGATATATTAAAAGAATTAAATAGTCTATTGTAATTATTTAAGGATTTTAGGGATTTAGAATTGCATGTATGTAACTCCATTGATGCAATTTTTAAATATTTATGTAGAAAAATTCTGTATAATTGAGTTTATTATTTATAATAAACCGTGAATTATGCAGTAAGATACAAATTTGTAAATTCAAATTTGTAATTACATCATAAAAGAATATTGTCCTTTGTATGAAATTGCATACATGCATTTCTACTTAATTTCGAAGTATCCCAATTTTTATTGTAGTACATTTTGCTATGATCGATTTGTTACGAAAAAATTATATAATTTACAAATTTGTAATATTTACGAAGTAAGTTTTTGTTGATTGAATATTGGTTTCATTCGAATAAGATAGTTATCATAGTTATAAAAATTGGATCACGCGAAGTATAATGTACATATATATAAATTTTGAGAAACCACAATGTTATCCATCTGAATTGTACATTGTAAATGTAATATAAAATAGAGCATATATTATTGTGTTATAATGGAGTTGTTTTAATAAAAAACTAAGCAAAAATTGAACATATGAGACATACAATTTTTATTTTATTCCCAACATATTGTACTTTTTTTTAGTTGAGTAATGATGCTATATTAACACGTTTATCCAAACGTGTATGAAATAAGAAAAACATATAATTATTTCGTATTTGAATATAAACTTGATATTAATATTATAATTATTTTACTAGTTGCACAGTTGTGGATTAACTTATTGACACTCTATATTTAATTGCGAAGGAAGGATAATTAAGTTTTTAGAAAATTTAATGTTCATAAACATACGGTAAATTTTCGTCTACTGTTACTCGAATTCTTTTATAGTTTATTTGCAGAAAAGTACTTGCTAATGTAAACTTGCTAATCATGAAATAAAAATGTATGACTTTGTAATATATTTTTTGTAGTACTTCATTATATGTAAAGTAGTTTTTTTTTTACATGATTCAACTTAATGTTATTTTCATTTGTATTTACGGATAACTAATTAAACGACATTCGCCCTTTGTACTTTTATTTTTAGCAGTATATATTATCGGTATGTATAGGTACACTAAATATAAAAAGACGATTCGTAAATGTTTAATTATACAATCGCAAAAAGTTTCAAGTCGTTCGATCGGAAAGACCCAATCGCTGCGAAGCTTTGAACATGCGTTTCACAAAAATCACGGAATCGGAAAGAGGCTAGCTTATGTAGTCAAGAGTTACTATAGATCATCGGCTCTTAACATATTTGATTCTTTTTAAAAAATATCTAGATTTATGTACTCGTTTCACATGGTGCACACGATCGGATTAACAGTTTATACATACGTGTACGTATAAGAAATAATAATGTTTCTCCTAACTGCAATAAAGTGCAATGCTGAGTGGAATTTGACATAAGCGTTGTGGGTGCGATTAATCGTGATCTCATAATTTCAAGTACTTAAATGTCGTCAGTTAATTCTGAGTAATACCATTGACAATCTTGTACGTCAAATATTATCTTGTTAATTAACGCCACGCCTAAATGAATACAAAACTGTATTACATAAACATATACCTCGAAGAAATTCGTGTTAATTATGTTACTCCTACTTAGATATACTTAATAGAAATTATGATAAATCACTTATTCGTGCATTGAATATTCAACTTTGACAATATTCATTCACTTTTGCTGGTTCTGCAGTGAGGCTAGTTTTATTGTTATATTTAGCTGTATTCTGTCTTATTGTGTCACATTTGTTAATTTTCATATACACTTACATAGTCACGCAACAGTGTACTCATTGATTCTGTTTTATTTCTGAAAAAACTCTTGAAATTGTAGTAAATATATTTAAAGTATAATTTGCTCCGTATTCAAAGAAATTTGTGACAGATTGTATGTCAATGTTTTGAAGACTCCATGGAATGTCAGTCGAGATAAATAGTTTCATATTGTCAGTGCTGTCATACTATTTAGATTTTAGTCGATCACCTACTTAAACCATTCCTTTTTTTTTTCTATTATCAACAGGTTCGTATATAGTGCACTCTGATATAAAGAGTATTCATGCCTTTTTGTCTGGAGAATTATACAACCAGCAACATGGAAGACTATGCTGTATTATCGGATGTGTCCGTTGTAGATGTTTACGATATTGCTTCGGAAATAGGAAAAGAATGCGAAAAGTTGATAGATTCCTTTGGAGTACAATCTGTGACTAATTTAATGCCAAAAGTGATACATGCGTTGGAATTATTAGAAAGTCTTGCGACCAAAAATGAACGTGAAAATACAATAGTTCAAGAGTTACGCTCAAAGATTTCGCAATTGGAAAGCGACAAGATCGGCAAAGCTGAAGACAAGCAAAGATTTGAAAAAGTATTTCCTTTGAAACAATTTCAATGTACTATTTTTAAGATTCTTCTTTATACCTAAATTGTTTAATTGCTATCTAGGAACTAGAACAAATTGAGGAACATTGGAGACAAGAGTCTCGTGATCTTGTGGGAATGGTTACACGATTACAGGAAGAAAATAGACGATTAGCGGAGGCACTCCAAGAATCACGTAGTGATAGTCAGTACAGCAGTAAACAAAGTACTAACAACCTATCTTTTATTTACTAACACAATGTTATAATTATTGTATTAGACAGGGTAAGGTATTTCAAATTACCATTCTCATGATATGCTTTTTTAAAACCAAGTGACTAGTGTTCAATAAAAATGTTGATTGGACTGCAGAAATAATTTCTAGTGGTGCGAGAACCCGAAAACTTTGTCTCGTTCTCGAATAAAATTCTCGAACCGTCGCGACCATTGAGTTCTCGCACAGCTCTAATAATTTCTAATACCTTACATTGTACTTACATACATATACATATGTATTATTAATTACACAAATATATTTTCAGCATTTACCGCTAGTCAGGAAGTCGATATACAAGTGTTACAGCATTTGAGATCCATGATAGATAAGCAAAGGGATCAAATTCGTACAAGGGACAAAGAGTTGGTGCAGAAGAATTTGGATATAGAAAATGTAAATTGGTACTTATGTTCGTATGTAATTTGATCTAAATAATAATAAAATATGATTTTATCAGATATAGTTTAAGAAGCTTTTCTGTTATTTTTGCTTTGCTTTATGATAACAGAATGTGTGCTTTATTCTAACGTATTTGGATATTCTCTGCAGTTAACGGCACAAGTTGAAAAACTTGGAGTTGTCGGGCGAGAACTGAAACGAAAACAACGTCAAGCGCAAATGCAAGCTCGCGGACTGGTGGAAGAAAGAGCAGATTTTTTGGCCCAATTGCAAGACCAAAATCGTGAATTAATAAACCTACGTGCTCGCCTTGGTTTAGCGAGAAAGGAAAATGAAGATTTAAGTAAATTGCAGGGATGTCCAGATCTAACGAACAAGGCTGTCTATGATCTAGACGACCCTGATAGACCAAGGTTTACCACTGCAGAATTGAAAGAAATTTTGCATGAACGAAATGAACTCAAAGCTAGAGTCTCGGACTTAGAAGATGAATTAGAGCTGTATCGACCGAAACCTGATACGTACGTGATCATTTTTAAATTGCGGGTTTCTATTGAAATTGCAGTCACGCGTAATAATATTTGGAAATTGCTGAAAAGACGATAACTTTTTCAATATTGGACCATACGACTTGGCTTTTTTGAGAAGTTAGAACAATTAGTTTACTATTGGTCGAAATTACAAAAAAATACGTTCTGAAAGTTTCAGAAAAATTGCAATGAGTTACAAACGTTTAAACATGATGAAAATTGCAGTTTTTCACGATTTTCACCCTCTATCTGTAATAAATCTGAGGATTTTTACATCCTTCGATGCTTGATGTTTTTTCCCGCATTAACCGATTTCAATGAAATTTTCAGAATGTATATAATTGACACAGACCTGAAGAACGTATTGTTTAAATTTTCAATATATGCCCACATAAAAAAGTTATAAAAAACAACTTTTAGTATTTTCTCTGACACTCTGACTAATTGAAATTTTTTTCAAATTATTTTTTCACGTCATGTAGCAAACTAATTGTTCTATCTTCTCAAAAAAAAAATCCATGTCGTATCATCGAATATTAAAAAAGTTATCGTCTTTTTAGGAGTGTCCGAATATTATTACGACCGACTGTATATCGTAACTTGCTTATTCTGCAGGGTCGAAGAAGATAAAGATGCCCCAGTTCAAGGACCACTTCCTTATGAACCAGACGATGCACCTTGGAAGAAATCGTCTGAATCTGGAATTCGTAAATTGTAAGTGTCTTTAAACATCATAATTTTAATGGCAATAAATACTAAGTAGTATAATTTATTTTCCAGTTTCCGGAAAATATTCTCAGAGTCTAGCAGTAGCTTTTTAGTTGGTAGCAGTCCACGCAGAAGTCTTTCTAGTCTATCAAAGATGGCTCTCTCTGGAAATAGTACATGTGATGAGTCTGTATAATGGTTCTTTTCCCTGACCAACGATTAAGTAACTTGAAACATTTTACGAGAATTGGTTG
Organism: Sphecodes monilicornis; assembly: GCA_913789915.3. NCBI lineage: Eukaryota > Metazoa > Arthropoda > Insecta > Hymenoptera > Halictidae > Sphecodes > Sphecodes monilicornis. The sequence goes on from OU565296.1 coordinate 22,323,005, forward strand.
AACGTAATGTTGTTGGATCAACATACAGTATTTTATTTCTTAACGACGACTACGCATTTACAGTAATTTTTTTTTTAACATTTCAAATCAAACAATATTAGGTATTTTAATTAATTAACGCGAATGTAGGCATTTATATGAAAACTACGCATTTAGATACACGCATGCATCAGTATACTTTTATTTACTGTACACAATGAAATGAAACATCATATGAAAAATTTTTTCTACGTTTTCGACTTATTCCTTGCATGTAGAACAGCCACCTATCTGATTCTATCGCTAGTTCTGCTCACTCTATACAGGTTAATAACAATATATATATTAGCGTATTTTTTTTTCGACAATTTCTGAATTCGTTATACACCAAAGATGAAGGATATCGAAAATTAAGGTACAAATTGAAAACAGGTGATCCTACGTAAAACAAATGTTAGAAACATAGAATATAATTTTTTCATCTCAATTTACAAGAAAATTAAGTTCGGGTGTATATGCATTCAAGTATCTTCTAAGTAAATAGTAGTGAAAGTGGCAGGGAGTTATTTTACATGCGAGGCTTTAGTTTTTTAAAAATTGAATATTCTATTATTTAATTTATTTTTTTGTATAGAATCATCCTCTTTTCAGTTGTATAACAGGTTTCGATACATTAAATATCGGATGCAATATACAAAGGAAAGTAGTCAAAACAATGAAGTAGTTTTAGTTTTGGAATCCAGTCATATTTTTTAAAAATATTATACACGTCTAATATAAAACAAATGGTTGTAGATAAAATCGAAAAATTAAATTCTATTTCGTTAAAATTGAGCAATTTCTTATGTATCATGTATGTGTTGAAATTTGTTTATCGATGTGTTGAAATTTCATAATGTTCTATTGGCAGCATATTTAATATTTTTAGTACCATGAGTTATATACTGTTGTGAAGTGCATACGAAATGATAATTTTATTTTCAATTATTTACATTTATATGTAGTTTTTCAGTTTAAAGACGCATTTAATAAAACAAATAAGTAATAGTTAAATACAATTTTAAATATTTTCGAAAATAAATTTTATTTCAGACACATTTGTAAAATTCGTATGCGTATTAAAATTAGTATTAAGATATGTTGACTTGTTTTGTAAAGGTCATAATAAAAAACGAACATAGTCATTGTATTCATATAGATTGTAAATAAAAATTAGAAATCGCGTAATTAAATGTATTAGGATAATATAGTTTGAGAAAAAGATATATACGGATACGATAAATTGAAACGGTAGCGTTATTACTGTCAGAAATATTTAACGAATAACACATGGTATATTATATACAGAGTAGTAATTTCTTTACTTACTTCATGGTGAATCCAAATTGTAAAAGGAATCAAAATAGGCTTTCCACCAGCGTTAGTTTCGTACACAATTCAGAAAGAACACAAATTTATAAACATTACATAAACATATTATAGACGTAACTGAAGGATCAACACATTAATGTAACATAATCGTACAGTGATACAATTACTAATTTAATGTTAAATTTCACCAATTTAATATAGAATTTGTAAAATTTTGTAAAAATGTTACACCTTTTGAATATTGTAACATTCAATACACAAAAGAATTATTTTAAAAATAGTGAACATATGTATGGTTACTTACATAGATTCAAATTTTATAGGATGTATAAGATGATATTAAAATATTAATATTCTAAAAGGTCATACTGTAACTTAAGTTACACGTACACTGGAAACATATCTGTAACTTAAGTTATAATGAAAAATTAGTATTATGCGTTTGCATTCAAAGTGAAATGATTTTTTCCAACTGTAATCTGTTGAAATCATCATAATTCTGATCCTACTAAAATGTGCCTATTATATAAACATATTCGTATTCAATATTCTATGTTAACGTATTCTCAAGGAAAGTTAAATATGTTCGTGGTATTGAAGAACGATTAGGTTTAGAATTCTTCAGAACATATAATTCCACAATAGTTACTAATGTTTAAAAATAAAACGAAAATCAAACCAAATAAAAATTCTGTATCTCATATGTAGAAGAAAAATTAACAAATTATATTATATTAGTCATATTATTGACTATCGTTAACAGTGTAACAAACACTTAATCATAATTGCTGATATTACACATATCTAGTTGTGTAGGATGAAATTTATACATGTACTATATTACATAGTATTTAACAAATGACAATTTCATTTACACACAACTATATAATGCATACATAATATGTAAAACCAAACACAAGTCGTATCTGCAGTTTACAGTATACAAATAATGAACGGTAATGTTTGTATTTTCTACACAAGTAAAATAACAGTTAAAGTAAAAGACATCGTTTGAATCACCTTTGATATACATATAAACAGTGTAATATCTATGACTACATAATGATCAGTAGAGTAAAGTCAACATGGAAGTAGAACTCACTGTTTGCGTCACTGACTTTGCTTTGTTGAACACTAATGACTACTCGAGTATCGTATAAAACGTAGGTTTAAACAAAGAATAATGTAGAAACAAATTATGTGAAGTGCCAAAGAAGATGACAGGTACAATTAATAAAATAATGTATATATATTCGTGGAAGCAATTTAAATGATTTATTTATAATTTGATCATTTGTTTATATTATTAATTTTATTAGTCATTTCATTAGAATAATTGTAATACTTTTGAATACATTATCACTGTTATTAATACGCAAGTTTTGATGCCTTAATACATATAGAACTGAAGTATAGTTTATTGTAATCAGTTCTTTGAAAATAAATGGTCCTGTTTTCAAAACCGTTGTCCTGTCAATGCTCACATATGTGTATATATATGTGTATTTATATATATATATATATATATATATATATATATATATATATATATAATCATCTTTCATACATATTTAAAACAGAAATATAGTATTAGCCTCCTCATAGAAAAGTAATTCTAATTTTAAAAATGTATCTACATCTATAATGGCTAGCTAGTTTAATTTAAAAATCTATAATGGTGCAACAAGAATATGGCAAATGAGGTAGTACTCTATGTGACATTACAATTGTTGACAACTGGGAGATCAGTTCTAAGTTGCATTTATTCTCAACCAACATCCCATTACACCATTAATATCCTATTACAAACAATGAGTTTGTACAGTGTGTAAAAAATTAAAATATTCAAGGGTATACACATAACAGTCAGCACCATTTCAACAGAATCATGTTTTTACAATGTAAAATTAGACATACAAAATACTTTGTGCATAAAAGACAGAAAATGATGAAGAAATTCAAAATACTTTCGTCATTTCAAAACTTATGAGATAAAATAAGATTCGTAGAATTCACATAATTGACTAGGACGCTATAAATCTACATTGTTCAAATTGGCTGCAGACCCTGTTGGCAAATCTGGTGGTACGAACTTACCAATAGGTTGTATTGCCTGTCGTTGTTCGGCTAATTTACGCATTTCTTGTCTAAGTTTACTTAATATAGCGTGATTCGGTTGATTCACCGCAGCTTTACCTTGTAGCAGCGTAATTTCTTGTTCCAACTGTTTCTTTTCTTTGAAAGATTTTACGCTGCGAGATCCATAGAGCCTCAATAAAGAACCCCAAGACTGAATATGAGGATGCATAAGTTGCAGAATCGCTTGTGCTGCGCGTTGCTTACCATCTTTTTTATTACGACATACCTGAAACAGCGATTAATGATAAAAGCACAAATTTACTGGGATTTGTTACGATGATAATTAGAATGAAGTTATCGAAATATATTAGTTTTTCAAAGTTCTAGGCTAGAAGATATAAAGTGGGATCGATAATTAATTTTTTGTGAACTTTGCAACTGAAATATAAAGTACTGTAATTATTGCTTGTAAATTTTAGAATAAACATTGCATTCACATTAATTATGTTTATTTTAGATTAACATGTAGCTACTTACAACAGTGGCTTCGTGTTTTCCGACTCGCATTGTAAATTCATTGCGTTGATGTTTTAAAGTATTTACAGAATAGTTGATGTGCATGTCTCCCAGTCCATAATTTCGTTGAAGGCACGTAATTAATATAGCATGAGGTGATGGTTCAGTTGTTTTTGCACAAAATTCTGCAACTCGTGGATCGGTTATCGAGATTTCATCAAAAAACGACAAATCTGCGTCGGAATTTGTTCTAGATGCCTTGATCATTCGACTGCTGTTACCGGAAGCTGCATCTCCTCCGTTGTCGCCAGAAATTTTATCCCTCATTTGAGGGATTAAGATTTCTAGGGTTTTGCGAGCAGCGTTAGCTTTCGCTTGTTTTTTACTGCTGCCGAAGCCACTACCGTATTCCATGTCGTTAATGCAAACAACAGCAGAGTATGGTGTTGCAGCGTTTTCTGAAATGAATGTTTCCAATTTTCTCAGATATTTTTCTTGATACAATACAATTTAAATTTTAGGAATTTCAAACCGGTGTGATTTTGATACCAGTATTGCGCTAAGCAATATACGTAGAGCAAGACTGTACCGAAACCGATATAATACCGAAACCAAAATAGATACCAGTATTCTTTCTCGGTTTTTCTATGAAATATTTATATTGATATCACAACATTATATGTATGGGATATGTCAACTATTGTAAATTCTAATATCATATTCTTTTCCACTCGCACACATGGTGCATATATTATCATAAACATGCTGGTCATTACTCTAATGTCGGTATCATAACAATTTTGGTGCTGCTTATCAGTTTTGGTATTTGCTAACATAATATCGATAATAAAATAATACTAGTATTTTTATATAGCGGTACGACATCGTACCGGTATTTTCGTATTTCGGTTTCTATAAGGTCTTCGAAGGTACAACCGAAAAATACCGGTATAATTTTACATTTCGATGGAAGCCCCTGGTTTAAAATATAATTTATTGTATAAAAGTTATTTTTCTTCAACATACCCAATTCCTTAAACTTATAAGTTGGTTGTTTTTTAAGCGCGTGTTGTACATATTCATGGAGTATACAAACATAACTTTTTCCCGAAGGGTTCATTATCCAGTGCTTTGGTGGTCTTTGTCCGCTATTATCATCTCCTGTAACATTACTACTATTTCCTGTCAAGTTAGAACTACTAACTGGAAATGTTATTAATTTCGTTCCATCGGGTAAAGTTGGTCGTTCTAATTGTTTACGATGTTTTTTATTTTTCGTGAACTTTCTTCTCGCTGACCATGACCTGAAGATGTAACAATAACAATGAACAACCTGACATAACTGGAAGATAATTGCTGTAAGTTAGAGGTATCATTATAAACATACTTACTGAAATCTCATTACTTTAATAGCTTTAAAACGAAAGAGCGATTGACAATAACTTCTTAATTGTTCACTGTCTAAAGACTGAGCTGCCCGATTTTCTTGAATCGTTTCGATTTTCGCGCTAGGAAGACTACATACTTCTGTATTTGGATCACGTTCTTTCTCTTTCTGTCTTTCTTCCTCTTCTTCTTGAAGAGCTCTTTTGTACTGAAGGCAAGGTATAGCACTTACAGGTACTTCATGTTTTCTGACACTACCAGGTCCAAGGAAATATGGTTTGGCAAGAGTACACACTCTACTTTGTTTATGAAGATACAAAGGCATCCCACTGTTATGCGTTACTTGCACCCAACCCTCAGGAAGCACATCAAAATGATTGTGGCCAATTTCTATAAACAGTGTTATTCTGTAGAAAATCAGTGTTTCGTTCTTTTTGATATTTAATCTTATATATTAGAAGTGTGCGAGAACTCGAAAATGCCGGGTCGGGGCGAATCGAAAATTTTATTTCAGACCGAGACGGGTTCTCGAATGTATCGGGATCCTCGAGCATATTAGGGTTATCGAATATATCGAAATTTCATATTTTCAAGAATCCCGAAATTTTCGAGAACCCGACTCATCTCGACCCGTCTCGAACATCGGGTACCCGACATTCTTGGGTTCTCACGCACCCGTAAATGATATACGTTACATGATCATATTTATTTATGTTTCACATGAAAATAATTAAATGTATTCGCATGCTTACCATCCAAGACAAGTTTTTCTTTTTCTTCATATGGCACATTATCTTTCTTGTCTTTTCTTTTGCCTTTAAATTCCTCCGGTAAACCTAATAGTAGCATATAATACTCAACTAAAAAATGTTCTCTGCTGCTGTACAATCTATGGTAAGAAGTAGAAAAAAAAGGACAAATAATCTCTTCTTTTTTTTAAACTTGTTTAACTCTTCCATCCATATACTTCATACTTTCGTATATTGTAATATCAATATTTTTTAGAACTTCTATCCCATAAGCTTTTAACATGAAAATGTGTAATACATATTTTTCAATAATTGAACTTTCTATTTCATGAAAAATTACCTTCTTCTAACATTGCTTCAATTTCTTCATCAGGTACATCAGAATCCATACTTTCATTTGTATCCGAGTCCATATCCGAATAGTTTTGATCCGGATGACGTTCTAAATCATCCAAAACATCGAAGTGCCTTAAATCGTCTGTGGCTGCGATGCTGTCTGTGTTAGATTCCATGACATAGTCTTCCATGGTAGAACTATTACATGCGTTTGTATCATAAGCAGAAACAGTATCTTCTTCCATTGTTTGGCTGCATTGACTTGCATCTGACATTCTATTATGGATATCAATATTGGTTTCCAACAAATCTTTCATTTCCAACAAATCCTTCATTTCCGACACATTTACATTCGTGAAAATTGTGTCTTGGTGATTTTCTAAATCCATCATGCTCTGAGAATTCATATTTGATTCCAGTGTTTCTTTGATGACTTCTTCTTTCTCCATGTCCATTATTGTATAACAAGGTATCTGCTAAAATACTGTAACGTCTAATAACCAGCAATACATAAGCTCAATATTACAACAGATGTCTAACTTCTTTTATTAGATAAAATATATATTCATCAACAGTTGACAAGTGTTTGAATACGGCTTAAGAAAGAGATATTCAATATAAAGTATAAACTCCATACATAATGACTCATAGATTAAATAATATCACGCGTTGTATGGCCACACCACTTTCACCAATGAGGCCAAAGTCCAATCGATTTGAAACCACTTTGAAAATGGCAACGAAAATTGGACATTTGCATTAGTGTTAGCAGTTTGCGGCCTATTATGTATCCATGAGTACATATCACGTAACTGATATATTATAGTGTCTGAATATTGTAGAGGTTAGGCGACACAATTCCTTGTATTATTTAGATGGTTAGCCAAACAGGAACAACATTGAGAAATTGAACCTGTTAACTAGCTTGAATTTCGCTTTGTGTTAAAATAACATCCAGTGTATATCTGATAGAAAGATAATATAGATTGTGTTCAATTTAAAAATTTTTTAATATATTGTTTAAACTAAATATTTCAAACGAATATAAAAATTGCATACTACTATAAAAGCTATATGATGAATCGTGTTGAATAAATAAAGTACAATGAAGTCACAATTGTACAAATTTCATTGTCATACAAAATACTTCTACCATGAATAAATTGCAGATTTTATGTATTTCTTAACAGTATAAACTAATAACTCAATAAAGCTTGATAATGTTTCAATTTATTATTCACTTTTTTCTTTGTAAATTAGTTTACAAGAATGTAAATTTACATAACGGTCTGCAATCTAATTATCAAAAATATTCTATAGCTTTTACATTAGTACATCAGTGCATAAAACTGTAATACTAAACAATACCAATGATATTCTGGTTATGAAGTAAATTATGATTATGGTTATTATAATAAAATCATTTTTACATGTAACATTTTTTCGAATTAACACAGATCGATATTATCATCAATATCATACAATTCCATAATAGTACCTTTATTAATGTATATGACAATAATGTAACTTGAGTAAACTACAAGCTCTATATAGTACTCCGATAATAAAATTTTCAAAGATAGGTTAAGTGTCATCTATACACGAGTAATTTCAATCAGCCGATGTTATTTGTAATAGCCGTTGTACAAATCGTTTGTATCAGTTTTATTTCGTACACATAAGCACAAGCACTATTTCATTTTAAACCAACATTGTATATTTGTTTAAACATAAACAATGCATTTTTCTCTCCACAACTTTGATTCCTCTCTGCTTTGAATTATCGACTCTGTACAAAATGTTCTATTTAGTTTCTACACAGACTTAAGACTACTACAGACATTGCATCTTATGGGCTTTTCTGTCTAGGCCTCGGGGGGCCACAGTGGCCCTCGTACCATTTCGGTGTCGCGCTCAATATTACCGATAGTTCACGAATTTAGCCGTATTAGCAAGAACTGAATATTCCGTATACTTTATTTTTACTACGGGTGTTTTGGAGGCTACTAATGCATACGGCGCATGTATTTGAACGGTGAAAATAATATTTATGAAGAATGTATTACAGAAATACGAATTGTAGTAAAATTAATTTGGTTTCTATACGTAATATTATTTTTATTACTCGTGTCACTAATGAATGTATATTATAATAGTTTTATACACTTTAGACCAATAGTTTACTTTCTTTACGGTAATGCGGCAACATGGATCAGATCCTGCCTCATCTTTTTACCCCCTCTAACACATGAATCAGAACTGACCATTAGTCTGAATAAGAACTAGTTTCAACCAATTATTTAATTTGAATATAAAATAATGTTTCAATATCGAAATAATATGCGATATGTAACGTACATCTCAGCACGTACATCATATTTAGACTACATCAGAACCTACAATCTACTGCAGGAGTGCAAATCTAATTAACACTCGCTCACGAGAGCAAGAGTTACATGTATTCTGAAACGAAAACTTTGTATTTGGATTATTAATTGAAAATAATTGTTGAAGCTGGGACATAGGAAAAGGAAGAAAGTATTAAAAGTCTTACAATCTACTATGAAATACATATTTACGCAAATTCTAAATGTGCAGCTATTAGCTCGATATTATCCACTACATGCAAGATACTATGATTTATAAGTTATAGCATTTTGCGAATTGTGGATAATATCGATTGCCCAGGTCTCACCACGAGGAGGTTGCTGTACAAGAGACCCGAAAGGGAGTCAGAACGCAGTCTTCCTTCGTTCTGTCTCCCTTTCTTACAACGACGATTCTTAGAAACTAAGTTCGCAGGTCGCTAAATAGAAAAATAGTTTTTTTCACGGAAAGGACTTCTTTTTCATTTAGCGTATGTCGAGTAATTATTGCGGGGCAAAGAGTGAATCGGAGAAGAAGTCTCCGATCCATGAGGGACCAAGGGCGAATCAGGCGGAAGGCTCTGATTCTTTCAAAGAGACAAACAAGATCGAACCAGAGCAGAAGGCTCTGGTTCAAGGGTGACGCGACGCGTTCAGTGCTTACAAGTCCTGAGCCGACCAGCCCGATACCCGTCACTCCATCACCAAGAAAGATGGCAAAGAGATGCGCTCAAACGGTTTCTGGCGCAACTGGGGGCCATGAGAACGCAAGCGTTAACATGACTAGCCCAGGATTACGTTAACACAGAGGATCGTCAGAAGACGAGTGAACGAGTCTCTTAGACATCCCTCTCAATGACTTCACGCCGGATACCGAAACTGGATCGGCTCAGAACCTGCAAGCAAGGCGACACAACAGAAGGCTGAGTCGGAGTCAGAAAACGGAGTGAGCAAAGTCAAGTTACGGCAATAATTACTCGACATAATTACAACGACGACATACAATCTTAATAACTAATGCACGCACTAAAACTAATTTATAAATAATCTGGAGTCTTCGTTCGATGATTCCTCTTCGATCGATGAATTTTCTTCTTTCGATGAATTTTCTTCTTTCGATGAATTTTTTTCTTTCAATGAATTTTCTTCGTTCGTTCTGACTAACAAGAGCAAGATGAACGACCCAAATCGAAACAGAATCGAAAACCAGTTGAAGCAAAATGGAAACAGAATCGAAAACCAGTTGAAATTAAATCAACACCAAATCGAAAACAGGTCGAAACAAAGTCGAAACAAAATCGAAACCACATCGAGCCCAAATCTAATGATTTGTGGACACAACGACCTGTAGGCGATTCGGGTGCCCCCGGGGACGCGAGTCCCCGTACCCACTCACGGGCCCCATCCCGTGAGTGAGTCCCTGAGGGAACTCCGATCCGAACAATAATGATTTCAAGATAAAAATATCAATTTCCTGAAATAAATATCAATTTCCTGAAATAAATAACAATTTCCTGAAATAAATAACAATTTCCTGAAATAAATAACAATTTCCTGAAATAGATAACAATTTCCTGAAATAAATAACAATTTCCTGAAATAAATAACAATTTCCTGAAATAAATAACAATTTCCTGAAATAAATAACAATTTCCTGAAATAAATAACAATTTCCTGAAATAAATAACAATTTCCTGAAATAGATAACAATTTCCTGAAATAGATAACAATTTCCTGAAATAAATATCAATTTCAAGACAGATATATCAATTTCCTGAAAAAATATCAATTTCCTGAGAAATATCAATTTCCTGAGAAATATCAATTTCCTGAGAAATATCAATTTCTAGACAAAAATATTGTAACAATTTGGTAAAGTTGAACTTTGAAAGTCTTACAAAATTAAGTATTACCATTCTTCCAAATTACATCTTATCTCACAGTTGATCGTTGCAACTGGAGCATGGGCGCCTGAAATATCGAATTATTCTAATGCAAACGCGATCCTTTTGATGCGCAACGCTAATCCAACAAATCGAAATTCAAAATACTATTTAAATAAGAAAAGAAATCTGACGTCTAAAATTCTATATCGGTGTCTCCAGAATTTCTTTAAATCGCGACTATTTATTCGCAACATTAACTAGGCATTTGATCAACTTTAAAAATTGATACTAGTACAACGCGTATGACAATTTGTTTCGCAACGCTACTCGAAATCGCGGATGAGCCCATCTCACAGTTGATCGTTGCAGCTCGAGCATGGGCGCCTGAAATGTCGAAAGACTCGAAAGCAAACGCGAACTTTTGGTGTGCAACGCTAATTCAACGAACAGAGATCCAAAAAAGATTACTCTAATTCAACAAATCGAAATTCAAATTGCTATTTAAATAAGAAATTTAAAATTCCAACGTTTAAAATTGTACATCTGTATGTCTAGATTTACTTTAAATCGCAACTATTTATTCGCAACTATTTATTCGCAACATTTACTACACATTTAATCAAGTTTAAAAATTGATAGTAGTACAACGCGTGTGACAATTTGTTTCGCAACACTACTCGAAATCGCGGATGTGCCCATCTCACAGCTGATCGTTGCAGCTCGAGCATGGGAGCCTGAAAAGTCGAAAGACTCGAAAGCAAACGCGAACTTTTGGTACGCAACGCTAATTCAATGAACAGAGATCCAAACAAGATTACTCTACAGTTTCTGCAAAACGAATCGCGACTATTTGTTTCGCAACGCTATAGTTTAAACGAGCTATATCGCTGATAGAGACTACTAATATATTTACAAGAAAGGCTAACTTTGATCTCTGTTCAAAATCGACTAACGCAACGCGTACTTTTTTCGCAACGCTAGTGCAAATCGCGGACGTTCCCATCTCGGCTGATCGTTGGGGCGGCGACGCCTGCCCATGCATGCAACTAACTACTTTTACATTCTACTACAACTCTATTTCTACAGACGAGTATAACGACAAGGTAGTGATAAAATGACTCACTCGAAGATGCGAAGACGTTGCAATGATTGTCCTTTTGAATGACAGTTTGTCCGGCATCTTTGGCATTAAACCTCGTCTGCTCCTTCGGCCTCATCCCGACAATTTGTTTCGCACCGCTACTCGATATCGCGGAAGTACCCATCTCACAGTTGATCGTTGCAACTGGAGCATGGGCGCCTGAAATATCGAAAGACTCTATTGCAAACGCGATTCTTTTGATGCGCAACGCTAATTCAACAAAACGAATTTAAAATGCTATTTAAATAAGAAATTTAAAACTCTAACGTCTAAAATTCTAAACAGGTATTTTCAGAACTACTTTAAATTACGACTATTTATTTGCAACATTAACTAGACATTTCATCAACTTTAAAAATTGATACTAGTACAACGCGTGTAACAATATCTTTCGCAACACTACTTGAAATCGCGGATGTGCCCATCTCACAGTTGATCGTTGCAGCTCGAGCATGGGAGCCTGAAAAGTCGAAAGACTCGAAAGCAAACGCGAACTTTTGGTGCGCAACGCTAATTCAACGAACAGAGATCCAAAAAACGATTACTTTTGATTATATGTAAAACAACAACAATATGAACTTTAAAAGCGCAGTTATCAAATTGAACTGTAATTTTGAACCGCGACTATTTTTGATTCGCAACGCTACGCTCTAAACAATCTATACCGTAATGTCATCTTTAATCTCTGTTCAAAATCGACTAAATTCAACGCGTGGTTTTCACGCAACGCTAGTGCAAATCGCGGACGTTCCCATCTCGGCTGATCGTTGGGGCGGCGAGGCCTGCCCATGCATGCAACTAACTACTTTTACACTTTACTACTACTCTATACTACTACTTCTACAGACGAATATAGTGTTAAGGTAGTGACGAAATGACTCACTCAAAGATGCGAAGCCATTGCAATGATTGCCCTCTCTGAACCGATCAGCATGGTACTGACATCATGCCGGATACTGAAACTGGACCGGCTCAGAACACAAGGTAAACGAAGACAGCATTGAAGAGACCATGGCCCCCCCCGAGCTAGCTTAAGATAGGCCAAGGAAGTTTTAAATAACCCTTGGACTACCCTAAGCTAGCTAAAGGTAGGCCATGATAAACAATTGCAGGCCATTGGTGGAGGACCCATGGCCAATCCTACGCCAGCTGAAGGTAAGCAGGGATAGGCTAGGGTAGCTCTGGGTGACCACTGTATGTCCACTGTATGACCACTGTATGACCACTGTATGACCACTGTATGACCACTGTATAACCACTGTATAACCACTGGACGACCACTGGACGACCACTGGAAGCCAACTGGACGACCACTGTATGATCACTGTATGACCACTGTATGACCACTGGACGACCACTGGACGACCACTGGACGACCACTGGACGACCACTGGACGACCACTGGTTGTCCACTTGATGTCCACTTGATGTCCACTGGATGACCACTGTATGACCACTGTATGACCACTGTATGTCCACTGGATGTCCACTGGATGGCCACTGGATGACCACTGGATGACCACTGGATGACCACTGGATGACCACTGGATGTCCACAGGATGACCATTGGATGACCACTGGATGACCACTGGTTGACCCCTGGATGACCGCTGGATGACCCCTGGATGACCGCTGGATGACCACTGGTTGTCCACTGGATGACCCCTGGATGACCGCTGGATGACCACTGGTTGTCCACTGGTTGTCCACTGGATGACCACTGGATGACCACTGGATGTCCACTGGATGACCACTGGATGACCACTGGATGACCACTGGATGACCACTGGATGACCACTGGTTGTCCACTGGATGTCCACTGGTCAACCTCGGGGTAGGCAAGGGTAGACCATTGCTGGAGGACCCATGGTCATCCCCAAGGTAGCCGAAGACTCTCCTGGTCCCGGAGCTCGTCCGCTCCTGCCGGAGCCCCCGGCCCGACTGACTGACTGAGCGCGTTCCGCGGGCTTAGGTAAGCAGTGATGCGCAGCGAGCAGCGAAGCGCAACGCTCCCCACCCCAACTAATTTTGATAGATCTCGATCGCCGTGATAATAATTATTGATAAATGTATTATTTCTGGCTGTCTAATATTTATAACAATTCCTCTTGCCAACGATGTCGACAAGCATCCTCTTGACCATCTACCATCGTATTTTTAAATAAAAATTGTTAATAGTACTCCAGATACAGAGTAATTTTCAACACATGGATATTACCAAACAATATTATATCAAGCTAATGTAATTAATAAAGTTACTATCTCTGGCTGTTTAATGTTTATAACAATTCCTTTTGCTAATTATGTGGATAAGCATTCCCTCGACTATCTGACCATCTAATTTTTCAGTAAAAATATCTAATGTAACTCGAGATATAGAATATCTTCTGACACATGAATATTTGCGAGCATTAATTTATCGAACACAATTTACTGATAAATTTATTATCTCTAGATGGTTAATATTTGTAACAATTCCTTTTATCGATGATGTCGACAACCACTCCCTTGACCTTCTTGCCATCTAATTTTTTAGTAGAAGTAAGTAATAAAACTCTAGATCCAGAATAATTTATGATACACGAATAAAATATGTTTGGTTACCTCACCACCCAATTTTTTAGTAAAACTAGCTAATAGTACTCGAGATACAGATTAACTTTTATGCATGAACATTTGTAGTATACAATATATTCAATTCTCACTAGTATACACAGTTTCATTAGAACAAGAATAACAAAAATTATTTATAACTAATTAATCTCTTCCAGAATCGAATTGAAAACTATACATGAATGTTGCCGAATGTCTATTCTATATTCTTCGAGAGGTAATATTTATAAAAATTATTGCAATGAGTAAGACAAGGAGAGTCCGAGTATTTGCCAAAGGTAAACACACAAATCGTTGTGTTACTTCTCTGGAAATCGTAAATAACTAATTAACTAGGCATCGAATCTATATAAAACTGCAAGAGAAATGTTGCTGAGACATCATTCCAGATCCTCCGATCACAAGGAAGATTATTTTTTACCAGAGATCTGTTAAATTATTTGAGTTTATTTTAGAACGAGACTTAGAATAATTGTTTATAACTATTTAGTCTGAAATAAAATGTGACGATAAACTATATGTGAAAGTAGCTGAAGGTCTATTCTATATTTTCTAACTGAAAATAGTAAACAGAAAAATGCATTGCATGCAATGCATTTCAATGGATCTCGAATTTTATTACTTACTTCTACTAAAAAATTAGATGGCAAGATGGTCAAGGGAGTGGTTGTCGACATCATCGATAAAAGGAATTGTTACAAATATTAACCATCTAGAGATAATAAATTTATCAGTAAATTGTGTTCGATAAATTAATGCTCGCAAATATTCATGTGTCAGAAGATATTCAATATCTCGAGTTACATTAGATATTTTTACTGAAAAATTAGATGGTCAGATAGTCGAGGGAATGCTTATCCACATAATTAGCAAAAGGAATTGTTATAAACATTAAACAGCCAGAGATAGTAACTTTATTAATTACATTAGCTTGATATAATATTGTTTGGTAATATCCATGTGTTGAAAATTACTCTGTATCTGGAGTACTATTAACAATTTTTATTTAAAAATACGATGGTAGATGGTCAAGAGGATGCTTGTCGACATCGTTGGCAAGAGGAATTGTTATAAATATTAGACAGCCAGAAATAATACATTTATCAATAATTATTATCACGGCGATCAAGATCTATCAAAATTAGTTGGGGTGGGGAGCGTTGCGCTTCGCTGCGCGCTGCGCATCACTGCTTACCTAAGCCCGCGGAACGCGCTCAGTCAGTCAGTCGGGCCGGGGGCTCCGGCAGGAGCGGACGAGCTCCGGGACCAGGAGAGTCTTCGGCTACCTTGGGGTTGACCAGGGGTCCTCCAGCAATGGTCTACCCTGGCCTCTCCTGCCTACCTTGGGGATGACCATAGGTCCTCCAGCAATGGTCTACCCTTGCCTATGCCGAGGTTGACCAGTGGACATCCAGTGGTCATCCAGTGGACATCCAGTGGTCATCCAGTGGTCATCCAATGGTCATCCAGTGGACATCCAGTGGTCATCCAATGGTCATCCAGTGGTCATCCAGTGGTCATCCAGTGGTCATCCAATGGTCATCCAGTGGACATCCAGTGGTCATCCAGTGGTCATCCAGTGGTCATCCAGTGGTCATACAGTGGAAAATCAGTGGACATCCAGTGGTCATCCAGTGGTCATACAGTGGAAAATCAGTGGACATCCAGTGGTCATCCAGTGGTCATCCAGTGGTCATCCAGTGGACATCCAATGGTCATCCAATGGTCATCCAATGGTCATCCAATGGTCATCCAGTGGACATCCAGTGGTCATCCAGTGGTCATCCAGTGGTCAACCAGTGGTCATCCAGTGGTCATCCAGTGGTCATCCAGTGGTCATCCAGTGGTCATCCAGTGGTCATCCAGTGGACATCCAGTGGACATCCAGTGGTCATCCAGTGGTCATCCAGTGGTCATCCAGTGGTCATCCAGTGGTCATCCAGTGGACAATCAGTGGACGTCCAATGGTCATCCAGTGGACATCCAGTGGACATCCAGTGGTCATCCAATGGTCATCCAGTGGTCATCCAGTGGTCATCCAGTGGTCATCCAGTGGTCATCCAGTGGTCATACAGTGGAAAATCAGTGGACATCCAGTGGTCATCCAGTGGAAAATCAGTGGTCATCCAGTGGTCATCCAGTGGTCATACAGTGGAAAATCAGTGGACATCCAGTGGTCATCCAGTGGTCATCCAGTGGACATCCAGTGGACAACCAGTGGACAACCAGTGGACAACCAGTGGACATCCAGTGGTCATCCAGTGGTCATCCAGCGGTCATCCAGGGGTCATCCAGGGGTCATCCAGTGGTCATCCAGTGGTCATACAGTGGTCATACAGTGAACATACAGTGGACATACAGTGGACATACAGTGGTCATACAGTGGTCATCCAGTGGACAATCAGTGGACATCCAATGGTCATCCAGTGGTCATCCAATGGTCATCCAGTGGACATCCAGTGGTCATCCAGTGGTCATACAGTGGTCATACAGTGGTCGTCCAGTGGTCATACAGTGGTCATACAGTGGTCATACAGTGGTCATACAGTGGTCGTCCAGTGGTTGTCCAGTGGTCATACAGTGGTTGTCCAGTGGTCATACAGTGGTCATACAGTGGTCGTCCAGTTGGCTTCCAGTGGTCGTCCAGTGGTCATACAGTGGTCATACAGTGGTCATACAGTGGACATACAGTGGACATACAGTGGTCACACAGAGCTACCCTAGCCTATCCCTGCTTACCTTTAGCTGGCGTAGGGTTGACCATGGGTCCTCCACCAATGGCCTGCAATTGTTTATCATGGCCTACCTTTAGCTAGCTTAGGGTAGTCCAAGGGTTATTTAAAACTTCCTTGGCCTACTTTAAGCTAGCTCGGGGGGGGCCATGGTCTCTTCAATGCTGTCTTCGTTTACCTTGTGTTCTGAGCCGGTCCAGTTTCAGTATCCGGCATGATGTCAGTACCATGCTGATCGGTTCAGAGAGGGCAATCATTGCCATGGCTTCGCATCTTTGAGTGAGTCATTTCGTCACTACCTTAACACTATATTCGTCTGTAGAAGTAGTAGTATAGAGTAGTAGTAAAGTGTAAAAGTAGTTAGTTGCATGCATGGGCAGGCCTCGCCGCCCCAACGATCAGCCGAGATGGGAACGTCCGCGATTTGCACTAGCGTTGCGTGAAAACCACGCATTGAATTTAGTCGATTTTGAACAGAGATTAAAGATGACATTACGGTATAGATTGTTTAGAGCGTAGCGTTGCGAATCAAAAATAGTCGCGGTTCAAAATTACAGTTCAATTTGATAACTGCGCTTTTAAAGTTCATATTGTTGTTGTTTTACATATAATCAAAAGTAATCGTTTTTTGGATCTCTGTTCGTTGAATTAGCGTTGCGCACCAAAAGTTCGCGTTTGCTTTCGAGTCTTTCGACTTTTCAGGCTCCCATGCTCGAGCTGCAACGATCAACTGTGAGATGGGCACATCCGCGATTTCAAGTAGTGTTGCGAAAGATATTGTTACACGCGTTGTACTAGTATCAATTTTTAAAGTTGATGAAATGTCTAGTTAATGTTGCAAATAAATAGTCGTAATTTAAAGTAGTTCTGAAAATACCTGTTTAGAATTTTAGACGTTAGAGTTTTAAATTTCTTATTTAAATAGCATTTTAAATTCGTTTTGTTGAATTAGCGTTGCGCATCAAAAGAATCGCGTTTGCAATAGAGTCTTTCGATATTTCAGGCGCCCATGCTCCAGTTGCAACGATCAACTGTGAGATGGGTACTTCCGCGATATCGAGTAGCGGTGCGAAACAAATTGTCGGGATGAGGCCGAAGGAGCAGACGAGGTTTAATGCCAAAGATGCCGGACAAACTGTCATTCAAAAGGACAATCATTGCAACGTCTTCGCATCTTCGAGTGAGTCATTTTATCACTACCTTGTCGTTATACTCGTCTGTAGAAATAGAGTTGTAGTAGAATGTAAAAGTAGTTAGTTGCATGCATGGGCAGGCGTCGCCGCCCCAACGATCAGCCGAGATGGGAACGTCCGCGATTTGCACTAGCGTTGCGAAAAGAGTACGCGTTGCGTTAGTCGATTTTGAACAGAGATCAAAGTTAGCCTTTCTTGTAAATATATTAGTAGTCTCTATCAGCGATATAGCTCGTTTAAACTATAGCGTTGCGAAACAAATAGTCGCGATTCGTTTTGCAGAAACTGTAGAGTAATCTTGTTTGGATCTCTGTTCATTGAATTAGCGTTGCGTACCAAAAGTTCGCGTTTGCTTTCGAGTCTTTCGACTTTTCAGGCGCCCATGCTCGAGCTGCAACGATCAACTGTGAGATGGGCTCATCCGCGTTGTACTAGTATCAATTTTTAAAGTTGATCAAATGCCTAGTTAATGTTGCGAATAAATAGTCGCGATTTAAAGAAATTCTAGAGACACCGATATAGAATTTTAGACGTCAGATTTCTTTTCTTATTTAAATAGTATTTTGAATTTCGATTTGTTGAATTAGCGTTGCACATCAAAAGGATCGCGTTTGCATTAGAATAATTCGATATTTCAGGCGCCCATGCTCCAGTTGCAACGATCAACTGTGAGATAAGAACATTCGCGGTTTCAAGTAGCGTTGCGAAACACGCGTTGTAATAGTATAAATTTTCAAAGTTGACTTAATGTCTAGTTAATGTTGCAAATAAATAGCCGCGATTTAAAGTAGTATTAGAAGTACCGATCTAGAATTTTAGACCTTAGAGTTTTAAATTTCTTATGTAATTTGTAAGAATGATAATACTTAATTTTGTAAGACTTTCAAAGTTCAACTTTACCAAATTGTTACAATATTTTTGTCTAGAAATTCATATTTTTCAGGAAATTGATATTTTTCAGGAAATTGATATTTTTTCAGGAAATTGATATATTTGTCTTGAAATTGAAATTTATTTCAGGAAATTGTTATTTATTTCAGGAAATTGTTATCTATTTCAGGAAATTGTTATTTATTTCAGGAAACTGTTATTTATTTCAGGAAATTGTTATCTATTTCAGGAAATTGTTATTTATTTCAGGAAATTGATATTTATTTCAGGAAATTGGTATTTTTATCTTGAAATCATTATTGTTCGGATCGGAGTTCCCTCAGGGACTCACTCACGGGATGGGGCCCGTGAGTGGGTACGGGGACTCGCGTCCCCGGGGGCACCCGAATCGCCTACAGGTCGTTGTGTCCACAAATCATTAGATTTGGGCTCGATGTGGTTTCGATTTTGTTTCGACTTTGTTTCGACCTGTTTTCGATTTGGTGTTGATTTTGTTTCAACTGGTTTTCGATTCTGTTTCGATTTGGGTCGTTCATCTTGCTCTTCTTAGTCAGAACGAACGAAGAAAATTCATTGAAAGAAAAAAATTCATCGAAAGAAAAAAATTCATCGAAAGAAGAAAATTCATCGAAAGAAGAAAATTCATCGAAAGAAGAAAATTCATCGAAAGAAGAAAATTCATCGATCGAAGAGGAATCATCGAACGAAGAGTCTAGATTATTTATAAATTAGTTTTAGTGCGTGCGTTAGTTATTAAGATTGTCAATCGTCGTTGTACTTATGTCGAGTAATTATTGCCGTAACTTGACTTTGCTCGCTCCGTTTTCTCACTCCGACTCAGCCTTCTGCTGTGTCGCCTTGCTTGCAGGTTCTGAGCCGATCCAGTTTCGGTATCCGGCGTGAAGTCATTGAGAAGGATGTCATTTGTTATTGTTATTTTCATCATTTTTATATTATTAACAAATGTTAACTTATCAACATAACTAATTTGAATTTTAACACAAAAGGTATCGTTTTCCGATATGAAAATGTTAAGAAAGAAAGTAAACTATTGGTTTAAAGTGTATAAAACTATTATAATATACATTCATTAGTAACACGAGCAATAAAAATAATATTACGTATAGAAACCAAATTAATTTTACTACAATTCGTACTTTTGTAATACATACTTCATAAATATTATCTTCACCGTTCAAATACGTAAGTAAGAAGTTTTACGTTCGATTCAAATTCGAATATATGGTCATGTAATAATACATGTTTACATCGTGGCCCCGTACACATAGATTCAGAATTATGAGCCTTAATTGGCTCAAATGATATATATTACTTTCGGAAACGTTATTATAATTTATTCTTCATTAATACTTTACATAAATTTTACAATTACACGTTCCAAGCGCAACGACTGAAACGGTAAAACACTAGAAATGAACAGCCACGTACATTGGTATATTTGTGAAAATATTGATATTAAATATATAATATAAATTATTATATCCTTGAATATTCATACAATTTTATACACTAATGTTAAAACTATCTATAGAGCTAATGTCAAAATAAAAAACCGTTTTATAATCGTGAATAAGTGTTAAAACTTTTACAATATTTCAATATAAAAGATATAATTTACGATTTAAATACCTAAAAATCAAGGTTTAAATTATAAAAAACTTCGACAAACTTCTAAGTTAATATATCAAAGAGTATTTAAATATGATAAATTAAAACTTTGTTGAATTTAATGTTAATTTGTAAAGTAGTAAATGTATTATGTCGGGTCAGTTACAAATAGCTTAAAATGATTGTTATTTATCACGCAATTTGATTTCAGATGCATTCATTGTCAAGATATAGTTCAATAACATATTGGTGCGTAAACGATTTTCATAAAATTTTACTTTCTTCTGGTTTCAACTTCAAAATTTATTTGCCGAATTTTAATTCAATTTAAATCAAGATCTGTTGGCAAAAGTTGTTCATGGGTTTTAATAGAATAAAAAAAAGTATGAATTCAGTGGCGGTCGACTATACTCATGCTCATCTTCTCTTCTTTTCTATATTAGAAAACTTTTTATGTACAGTTACCCTAATTTCAGCAATTACGTGTAAGAGCAGAAAAACTTTTAACAAGTAATTTTTGTGTAATATACCCAGTTTTATTAAACTTGCGTTACACATAATTACTTATTAAACTTTTTCTTTTTTAGAAGTATCGTAAGTCCCTCAATATAACAAACTACAATTGCCCTGCTTTCATCAGTGTAAATTAGAATCAGTAATGATTCCAACATTCCATTTCCCTTACACCATACGTTCTATTGCTTCATAAGCATCGAAGAATTATAGATTATTTCGGTAATTTGCTAGTGACCTTTTCTAATACGTCATTTCCTTTCTTTGAAATTAATTTAAATTAATTCATCAGTAGTGATTACAGATGTTTGCACAACATTGTCCTTAAAGAATACTGCATAAGCAAAGCCAAAAGAGGCAATTTCACGAAATTTTGTGGACCGCTAGATGTAAATAAAAATAGTGTTCTTTCGTTTCCTGCCCTTTCTTTGTCTTTACTTGTACCGTGTTTTTCCTTAAAAAATGCGTCACCCTACATATGCCGTAATTGCTTTGCCCAACGCAACATTGCACAAACAAATGTCAGAATGTAGTTTCCACTTCTGAACAAATTTTATGCCGCTTCTTCATTGACTGTAGCCAAAGCGACCATAATTCGCGATCGAAGTTCAGGCCGAGCACTGATCCTCATATATTTCGACTGAGCGTATTTCTTCCTAACAGCTTGATACTTGCTTTTATCCGAGTTCAGTACAATACTAGCTGTTTGCTGTACCACAGGCAACACGTCATCTTTGGAGTAGGTACTATAATGTGCTAAGGTATTTGTCCAAACAACTTTGTCCTTGTCCTCGTCATTGTTACCAGTAATGCTATGTACATAAATACCGACGTAAATGGATTAGTTACGAGTATTGTATCGGCAATCACCTAGTAGATTACATTCAAAAGGAATGCTTTGGTGATATTAGCATAATTAGTTTGTGTCCATAAAACAACTTACACGAATGCTAAGTATATTGCAGCAGCTGCAAGAAGGCTCGGGGAGTAGTGACACATTTCGTAATGCACTAAACACTGTTCCAAAAAATATTTGGCCATCGTATGATGCACAGCGAGAGCCTTGCCATAAGAAAAACAAAGTTGTTTGACATAATGTAAATCATGATGGAAAATCTGTGAAATTATAAGATGATACACACCTTCCCAGCTTTGCTATATCTTCTAAGAAAATGCAAGGGCAGTGGTCTACCTAACGAGTAATCTAGTGTCTTTGCAATAAGCCTTTCCATTTGCAATATTTCTTCTTTGGAATACGCATTATCCGTAATATAGACAAAATCGCTAATATCCAAAGAATACATTTCCTCGTATTTGCTAGCAATAAACATAGCTGTTACCCCGACCAACTGCAATCTTCTCCTGTCTATAGAATGGAAGGCCTACAAGCAACAACATAATTATGATCCAACAAACTTATGAATTTTTTGTTTTCAAAGAACAACGAACCTGTAAAAATCTATCGATAACAGCTACCGTGAGATATAGCGTTTCTTGCAATAAACTAAATTTTTGGTGAACCTCAATAAGCCAATCTATGAGTACGCTCCTCATTTTTGGTGTCACTTCTTGACCCGTCAAGTATCCTTTTTTGACAGGGTATTTAGTCTCTAGAGTTCTTAGGTAGTCGTATATGTCATTGCTATAGATAGAGACTAGAGCAGGACTTTCATGATCTTCCTTGTCAATATCTTCAACTGTCAAAAGGTTAGAAGAAAACGATTCTACCTCTTCTTTTAGAAGAACTTGTGCTACTTTATTTTCTTGTGCCGTTGTATTTCTGACTGCGGATATCACAATTTGTACAGGAGGCTTTGCCAATGGTTTTTCTACAGGTTTTAAAGCCTGTTTTGTTGCAGCTATTGCTTTTTGCTTATCTATTTGCAATGAACTGGTCCTATCGATAGGTTCAACACCCCTCACCGTGTTTACTTTATTCCCAATTTCACCTAACGCAGCTCTCTTTGTCTTTCTTGGGACTGGAATATGCGTAGATTTAACATTTTTTACATTTTCTTGGTATAAAATATTCTGAAAATTGATAATGTTGTCAATCGTCATTGTACATATGAAAGTACCTGTAATATCTCATACACTTATTGGCATAACACTCCTATCTTTCATAATGATTTTATTAAATGAAAAATTATCACTTCCAAAATTTGTGAAACAATTATTCGAATGTTTTAAACAATCGCAGAATAAGGATAACACGACGGAATTACACGAAAATATTTGCAGAAGTATTCCTACTGGATTTCAAACTTGAATATTTAGAAAATCGGATGTGTAATTAGACGATGTAATAAAAAAAAAAATTAGAAAATAAATAGAACCGAAATCTTGCACGCAAGCTTTTGTCGTTTCTAGAGTTTCAATTTACAACAAATTGATGAAATCAAAACTCCGAAGAAGCAAATTATGCGAAGGACATTTAAAGATATCAGGAATGGACGTTTACCCTGTCCTATTGACTGCCCCTATCGATATTCTACAAATAATCGTCTACGAACGTTTGCATTGGAAATTCTTTACTCACCGTAATTCCGGTCCGATAATTTAGCGCCATTGTTATACCAGACCGAGTAGGATCTCACAAATATTCGTTTTTTTATTTAGTTGCTTCCACTGTTTCTGAAAAAAACGTCCACCTCTCAGTAACGACTCCGACAGTTTGAATTTGTTTAGCGGATCAAACGGAAATTCAGCCTGTATGCACTGCGCATGCAGCGTACAGGGAAAAGAGCGCGAAAATGGATACACCTGATTGGTCAATCCGATTTAGTACTGTGTCAACTAAGACTTTGAAATATTTAAATAGTATCACAGACGAGGTCTTGTCTTTTATAGTATGTAAACAGGTTTGCTGTCATTTATGTAAATAACATTATACTGCATTATACGAATAGCATCCTAAATTTACGGAATGTAACAAATTGACAATCGACGAAAGGTCTTCATACTGTACTCAAAATGCTAATGTTTTACAATAGAACAGCTGATCGATGTTTTTTCACTAAACTATTGCTATATGTATTTACAAGTATTTATAGATTTTATCAACTAATTTTATACTTTCCACAATGTTTTTCGATATCTTTTGTATTCGTGTGCATTCGTGTTTGCTTTTACATTAACGACAATAAGTAATGGGATTCATCATATTTATTGGAACGTTACACATACTTACTGTATAAAGTATAAATAGGCGACAACCGACAATATTGCACGGCAAATTTCACCATCGATAAACGTCAGAATATTTTCACACGGTTGCTGATTAAGTAGACAATCGCTAATTTAAAGCATGTCCATTAGTATCGATATTAAACTGAAACGAGCCAGTAAAATATATCATGAAGGAGTATGTTTATGGTATTCCAAATAACAATTGAAGACCAAGAAACACAGAGGTTATGTTTCAGGAGATCGTCGCTGGTGTAATATTATTGAAAACAAATTCGGATGTGAAGCACGATGGAATATTTTTAAGCATGGATGGATCGGTTAATTTACAGCTTAGTTCCAAAAATTTTGGTATATTCGAAGCTTTTTATAATTCCGTAAAGGTTAGACAACTGTTCAATAACCTCAGGTAGAATTAGTTTAATTAGCTAGCTTGACGACTGAAGTCATTGAACATTTTGAATGAATATATTTTCAGCCTATACAGTTAGTGCAGTATACTTTAGATGCTTCTCCGAGTGGCAAGATACCTAATGGTAAAACTGAAATACCGTTCGAACTACCATTGAAACCCAGAGGAACTAAATCCTTGTACGAAACTTATCATGGTGTTTTTGTAAATATACAATATCTAATACGTTGCGATATAAAGAGAAGTTTCTTAGCGAAGGATGTAAGCAAGACACAGGAATTCATAGTGGAAGACAAAGTGTCTTCCAAGATAGAAAAGGAACCTAATAAACCGGTGGCTTTCAAAATTATGCCAGAATCGTTACAAAATGCTAGAGATAGAACTAATGTACCTAGATTTTGTATTTCAGGGAAATTGGATACATTGTATTGCAAGATCTCTGAACCCTTAACAGGAGAGGTAAGCAGAAAACTTTGTTCGGCGTATGGTGTTACCTGGCGATGCATTGCACGTAATATTAAATTTTAGGTGGTAATCGAACATTGCGAAGCTACGATAAAGTCGATCGAACTACAGTTGGTGAGGGTGGAAACGTGTGGTTGCGCGGAAGGATACTCTAAAGATGGTAAGATTCTCGAAACTAAATTAGTTAAGTTAAAAGAAATCATGTAAGAGACTATCTCACGATATTATATTTTAGCTACAGAAATACAAAATATACAGATTGGGGAAGGAAATCCATGTACAAATTTGCCTATACCAATATATATGATATTCCCCAGATTATTTACATGCCCTACATTAAGTACAAGCAATTTTAAAGTTGGTAAGATCTTTTATATTCGTTTTGCAAACATAAAATGGTTACATATTCTAGTCTTGTAAGAAATGTATTTTTTCACAGAATTTGAAGTGAACCTCATCGTAGTATTCGAAGACGACTACTTAGTTACAGAAAACTTTCCTATTATATTATCGAGGTACTAAATTCTTTTACCAAGGTTTACAGCGTTTTATACAAAATAGATATATTATTTACAAATTGTACATATAAATAAGAAATAGAAATAAGAAATATAAAAATAAATAAGATTTTATGTTGAACCCTAGTGAAAGTTGTATGGGAAAAAAAGGAAAAGAGTTTAAAGGATGAATCGACAACTTGGGATAGTATAAGAAACATGCTTTTATTCAATACCAACTTTTTGAGCAAATAATTTATAATATTTCTCAATTTGTTTGTTATGAGTTAAACCAACCGAGGCCAGTAGTACCATGTAACCAAGCACGAGTGTTAATATTTTATGTTGCTTGAACCATGCTAATAATCCTCTATTATTAGTAGATCTGAAACATTACTAAAACATTATTCTGTGCTCGATAGAAGTTGTCACGACTATGAATATTTATACCTAGTGGTTTGAATTTCTTGACTGTAAACGAGAAGATACCTTACTCGTACTACTTCACTGTTTGTTATTAAATAATATCTGTTCAATGCCGTGCCCCCAGAGGTATCTTTGGCTGTGGTCTCAGCATTATTCTCTGCAATGAATTCTAGATATACATACGTATGTATATGTGTACGTATAATGCACTATTTCGTGTTTGCATCTTCATGAAATATAGTTACCAGAATCTTTAAACTTGACATCAACGTGATTGACAAGTTCACACAAAGCGATGCAACTCATTTCGTTTCCGAGGACACTTCCTCCCCATCCATATCCTACTGGACTATATGGTAAACTTACAGATAACTCGTTCGATAGATACATTCCTTTACCAAACATAGATTTCTAAAGAAAAGACGATCATTTATAAAGGTCTTGGCTCTCTCGCCGAGCGTTCAACTTTGTTCTACTTTACCTTGCACATACTTTGTTGCAGACCATAATGAATAATCGAATGGAAATTCTCTAATCGACTGCCATGATAAGCGTAAAAGGTTCTACAGCCTTGAGCAATTGTCTTCCACTTTTCTTCCGAAGTCGATTGCCTTGCATTTGCAACTTGAAATATTAAATTTGGTGCTGCTACCGATATCTCTGACGGTACTTTTCTCAATATGGCCTCGTACTGTGTTCCAAAGATTTGCAAATAATTATTTCAAAGATGAATATCAAAATGAATATGAAGACTTTGAAAAGATACAGACAGGCGTGTGTATCTACGATAGAACTTACGCTATCTTTGTTAATGCTCTTTATGTAAGGGTCTCTTAAACGAATAAGAACCCAATACAATAACTCTATAGCTGTGCCATATCTTTCGTATACCTCTGGTTCTTGCAATGCTTTAAGAATTACAGTTAACGGCGGAACCAATTCTATAGCTTTTCTCTGTAGTAAAATTCAATTTGTTTAACGAGTGCTTCGTTACAGGTAAGAATAAGTTGCAATGAATACTTTGAATACTCTACCAAAGCATCGATGTCTTTGCATTCGTTCTTAATGTACATCGGTGGAAATGGTTTTAAACAAGTATCGTAGCGATACGTGTTGCATGCTGCTACAAACAACGACCATTTTAAATCGGCTGCTACAAAATCCTTTCCCAATATAAATTTTAAAGACGAAACCTTCTTCGTTATTTCGTCTTGCGAATTCGTGGAATCTACTTGGCTCGTATACAATATGTTTACACCGGATTCCGTACTGACTTTGCTATCAATAACGTTTACGCGATTCTCCTTCTCCTTTTCCTTTGCTTTATCATTGTGGTCGTGTGGTTGCTTTTGAGAATTCTCCATAATTACTAATGACAGATCGATCGAATCTTGATTTGAAATAGATTTGTTTCCAATTAAAAATCAAACTTCATTTTTGTTGTTCTTCAGCTTCGAGAATTTCGGAGATCTCTGTTCTTCTATGTAAGAACATAGAATTGAAAATTTGCACGTTACTCTGGAGAAAACGATAATGTACGAACGGGGAAATGTATTCCGTAAAGATCATTTTCCTCCTATGTACTTCGTAGCGTGTATGTATTTACATAAATGAATTGTGAAATGTTGTTTATACGGTACATACATGTATGTACATTGTACGTACATATGCAAGTGATTTACATGCTTGAACCGTTCGGATGTACATACACCTAGATAGAAGGTAGAAATTTGAAAGTTTTCACTTAATCGTGACGTACTTACAGTCCAGGGCGGGCGTTTTCGTGATCGAAAATTTTCCGGTATTCGCAAACAAAAATTCGGACGGCTAATTGTTCCGGAAGTTACAGATTTAATCTGGCGTTACAGCGAATTTGTTGTAAAATCGTGAACATTGCCTAGATTGCTCGTGGCTTCTGTCGCAGATCACATCTGTTTTGTCCGTTCGTTTGTCACGATCTCGTTTTTCGTTTCTCGCTTTTCCAATGATCCGACGACGACCAAGCAAACGGTTCGAAATTCAAAGGAATTTTTCAAGTAGATCTTTCGCGCTTCGTACAATTGGCCAACGTTTAGGGGTGCGATCTATTCGTTCCTGGGAATTTCATAAAGAAAATTGAATGAAGGGCCGAGGACGTTTCGAGATCAGTTATGTATTTCAATGTATTTTGATCAATTCACATTTGATATCGTACTTACAACGGCGTTCGTTTCATTTCGTTTCATTTCGTTTCATTTCGTTTCATTTCGTTTCGTTTCATTTCGTTTCGTTTCATTTCGTTTCGTTTCGTTTCGTTTCGTTTGTTACAATCGATTGTTTTCTTCAGTCAAGTCAAAGCACAATTTAGGATTATGTTTGAATAACAGCAATAGGTACGTTGCGAGTACAAGCAAATTAATCTAATAGATATAGACACCGTTCAATCGACCAGACTCGCGAACCTTTTAGAATACATACAAAAACATACAAACCTACGCATGCACATATATGTATACATGTTATATGGACCGTTCATTTTGAAAGCGGTGTAAACAATTCTTGAAAGCAGAAAAAATGGACTTACATCGCTTTCAATGTAACTATCTATGTATGTAGACACATACAAATATACATGCATACGTATACCTATGCATATACCTACGTATACATATATATGTATGTATGTATGGATGGATGGATGGATGTACATACATACAATAAGCGTGCTGTGATGTGTAAAAAGACGGAATCGATTAAATCCACTTAGAAGATGAAAATACTACAAAGTTGCTTTATATAAAATGTAATTGACAATATACATATATGTATTATGTACAAATGCATGTACATATGTATGCTTTTGTGCAATTAGAAAGTTCTTCCGCAAGCAATGAAACCGTATCGTTAAAACGACTGTAAGGCTTTCAATGTATCGTGAACAGGACGATATGTTCTCTGATAAATAATCGTTCGTGTGGCAATATATTGTACTTGTGTGCGATTCGAACAATTCCCGATAGCCACGAGTCTGCGGTCGAAATTCTGAACATACATAGCGACGCTGGTATTCGAACCGTAGAGAAAAGAAAGTTGAATATTCGATCGAAATGGAAGAGTTTTTACTTTTTACGAAGATTCGTGCAACCACCGATGAGTTCCAACTATGCAACGTAATGCCAAAGTAACGAACAACCGAACTTGGCAATGACTGTGCATCGAGGACCGATATCGTCGATATCGGTGTCGGTGAAAAACGAACGAATTTATATTTACAGTAGAGACAGTATTTACAGCAGGGTTTGACTTTATTTGCTCGCGAGGACCGTTTTCCGAGGGTTACGCCTCCTCGACCCGGCCGCGCGTCTCGCTCCCCGTGGTCGCCTACGTGCTCGGACGGGCTCAGGCGCGATCATAACAGACAGATGAACGTGGCGCATAAAGGAAGACACTCGTTTCAATAGGTTTCCACATTACCATCGAGGTACTATTGTCAATGCGTTTTTATTATTAGTGGTATCCCCTGTAGGCCTATTCCACTATGTCACACGATAATTTCGGACAATAGCTGTAGAAAATTAATTAAAAAAATAAATTCACGAGATAAATTTTAAAAATAGTTTTTAATTCTATTGTTTAAATTTTAATACGGTCCGGAACAACTTGATCTTCGTGCGGGTTTAGACGTGCTTGGCAAATTGTTAAGGTCTATGGAAAGTTTGGACGTGTGGATGTTCGCATCGCCGACGCAAGCGAAGAATCATTTAAACGTGTACGGTGATCCGATTTAATATAGCGCATTGTTGAAAATGAGCTTTCGCACAAATAAGTTGATCCAAACATTGAGAATATTCGGGTCGCAAGATTTCGAAGAATAGGGTACTTTGATTCTTCCAGCGTTTTGAAGAATTCGGCTCGTTTTTCTTCCCACGTTTTCAGAGAGATGTCGTGCCGAAGATCGCACAGTTCTCGTTGAAACTCGAGGGCTTGATCTGCAATTGTGACAGTGAGGGGATTCTCGAAGAGAATTGGATCATTTCTAAACGAGTCGAAGTCGCTGGAATTATCGTGCGACATAGTGGAATAGGCCTACAGGGGATACCACTAATAAAAAAAAACGCGATGGTAATGTGGAAACCTATTGAAACGAGTGTCGCCCCTTATGCGCCACGTTCATCTGTCTGTTATGATCGCGCCCGAGTCCGTCCGAGCACGTAGGCGACCACAGGGAGCGAGATGCGAGGCCGGGTCGACGAGGCGTAGCCCTCGGAAAACGGTCCTCGCGAGCAAATAAAGTCAAACCCTGATTTACAGGTTCGAAGGAATCTGACAGGTTTCGCGTATGCTTGTGATTTTAAACCTCGCCCGTCCGCCAACATTCCGTACTGTGCATCGTGCATCGTGCTACGTGCAACGTGCAACCATACCACCAATGCATCGCAATATTTATTGTCTAATTATTATTTCGCTTCGCGTATTGTTTTCCGGATATTTGTTCAGAAACCTCGGACCCGCGCAAAGATTAAAAGCACAAAACACAGAGATTCAGAGCGATGCATACTGATTCCGTGCTTTGGTGCGACACAGTAGAAAAGGTTCGACGATACAGAACCAGCACGATCACGGATTGCCCCGCGGAACACTGCGGCAGATTTGCGATAAGTACAAGTCGACTTCTCTATACACGTACAGCAGGAGAGAAACATATTCGTTTATATACAACTTTTCCCCGCTTTTCGATGCGACAATCCAATTTTCAGCACGCGCGTCGAGTTGATCAATCATTCGTAACAAGCAATGTTCACGTTCAGCGAAAGAGATCCTTCGAATGCGGACCGGTGAAAATAGTCTTTCGATGTACGCGTCGTATCGACAGGTGATAACGGATACCGCCGATACATAGACGAACACTTTTTTTTCACTGTTTATATATTGTATACGCTATACTATAATATACTACATATACGTATATGTATATAAATTTTGTCTTTTCGACGTTTTCACGATTTTTTTGTTGCGTGTTGCTGTGTTAAACAACGTCGACTTTATACCTAGAATTTGCGTTATGTCGATTCCTCGTTAACGAACCCGGATCCTTGAACTTTTGCGCGCCTCGCAGTACACATATATACAGGGTGAGTCGCCTAACGTTTGCACCTCAAATATCTTTGTTGTTTCTAAAGATACGTAAAATATGGTAAGGACAAAGTTGAATTGTACAATGGGGTTGACACGATGCCAAAAAAAAAAAAATGTTGTTTTTATGTCATTTTTTCAGGGATATCAAGGTCACCTTGACTTTTTTAAATGGAACCACCCTTTTTTAAATACCTACCGTGATAGTCCCTTTCATTACGAATTCAGTGACTGTAATCGCTCAAGGTCATTCAAGGTCACGGACAGAGTTCAACATTCCTTGAAAGCCCGTTTACAGGCATATATCGATGTTAAATCTCATACGTTATCTCTGTCCGCGACCTTGTATGACCTTGAGTGATTATAGTCACTGAATTCGTAATAAAAGGGACTATCGTTGTAGGTGTTTAAAAAAGGGTGGTTTCATTTTATAAAAGTCAAGGTGACCTTGATATCTCTAAAAAAAATGACAAAAATAAAATTTTTTTTTTGGCATCGTGTCAGCCCCATTGTACCATTCAACTTTCTCCTCACCATATTTTACGTATCTTTAGAAACAACAACAATGATATTTGAGGTGCAAACGTTAGGTGACTCTCACCCTGTATATTCGTTCTGTGCAATGTGCACGTTACGCGTTTAATGTTGCGTGTTCGTGTAACGTTTCTTCGAATAGTTATGTGCGAAATCTCTTACCACGGAAGAATCGAATCACGAAAAATCTACGGTTTTGGGTTTGATAATCGTATCGCGTGCGACACGGCCGTCGAGTTGAAAGTTACTTTTATCGATTCCGATAAACCGAGGAAAGAGGAATCGAAAGGTACGCATTCGAGTATCTCCTCCCTCGCCAAAACGTAAGCGTAGTAAGCGTAGTAAACGGTGCAAAGTAAAATGTAGTACGTTTGATTTGATCCACGTGGGTGAGCGATTGTTTCGTACAACGAAGATAAGTAACTCGAGTTGTTTGTGCTTTCGTTCGCTTTTCGAATAGCGTGTACGTTCGAGTATGCGGCCATTGGATTCGGTTCGACAATTTGTTCAAGGTACGAGCCAGCTCGGTGCTCGCAGTCCCCTCTATCTCTTTCGAGGGTCGGAAACATCGAGTGCGAGTCGGATACTAGAGCTATTCACTCGCAACTATTAACCCTTAGCACTCGAGTGGTGGCTCTGAGGCACCACTAAAAATTGCTGTACCATTATTCAAAATATTGTTTGCATTACTAAATTCGTATTCAATGAATTAGGTACTACAAATTTAAGTATTGTACGAGGTATTATATCAGTTTTACATCTACAAATTGAAAAAGAATCGTGCAGAATGGAAATATAATTGGTTGGAAAAATATTTAGTTTCGTAGTTAAAATACCTCCGAGTGCAAAGGGTTAATTAATCAAGGGACGCGAATACCCAGCATACGCGCATTAGAAACGAAGCCCTAGGCCCTAGTAGCATTTATGGTTGGCCAACGGTGGCCAACGGTTGGGAGTTAGTTGGGATATGGTTAGTGGTTTTGCCTACGGATCCCCAACGTAGGGCCTACGGTGAAAAAATATGTCCATTTGCCAACGAATATCCAACGTTGGTCCTACAGATATTATGGTCGGTTGAATAACGTGAAATTTATCGCAACGAAAATCTGCCAACATTTAAATATATCGTCTAACAGACACCAGAAATGTTGCTGCAACCAAAAACATGTTATATGTTTTCAAAAATTGATTTTTCTTTCATATTTCTAAATATACTCACAATTTGTTACTTTCGCGCGATAGTTGATGCACCAAAGTTTTATCGTGTGCAGCCTTGGAATTGATCTATTTCTTTAAGTTTCTCCATTTGAAAAGGGAAAGGCACGAGTGTTGCATTCACTTTTAGAACGACGGTATGCGGAGGTCTTATTATTAGTGCTCGTATAGCGTAACGATACCCTTTATGTATTATGATTTACATTTGTCGACGTATCCAGTACCTCGAATCGTAGCATCTACACCCAAGAAACCTCTGTAGGTACGGCGGTAGCGTATCAACTTGCTACGCAGAGGATCCAGGTTCAAGACCGACGAGGATACGAACATTTTTTTCTTTGTTCCAATCTTTACCGTGGAGATACATCGTTTAACCCTTTGCACTCGAATGGTGACTCTGAGTCACCAGTAAAAATTGCCATATCATTATTCAAAATAGGTTTTATATTATTAAATTCGTCTGCATTCTACAAATTTCAAAAAATTCAAATGTTGCATAGTATGATAGGTTCAATTTCATCTGCATAATGTAAAAAAGATTACTTACAATGAAAATGTTGTAGGTCGAAAGAAATGTCTTGATTTTGGAATTAAAATTACGTCGAGTGCAAAGGGTTAAATATTATTTATAATATTCTATGAAAACAACCGTAAAAGAGAAGATCGGAACAAGCGTATTATAGCGGCGTAGGGTATGATCGTTGGCCCAACGAAAAAAATAGCGACATTTCTAACGGTTGGCCAACCAATACCGCAACGTAGGCCTACGAAATGCCAACCATAAATGCTATTCAGGGAGTGTCCGAAAATCCGAACCAAAATCTCCCGACTCCGCTTCGGTTAATCTGTTAATCGAATGGCGGTTTTATCACAGACACTCGTGTTGAAATGCATAACGAAATGTAATGGAAAAAAAAAACGGAAGCCTTCGTAATTTACGCGATTGAACCGACTAACCGATTAATCGACAACGAGACGATACAACCGACGCGCCGATTCGACTTCCCCATTCGGTCTAACGGATTAAGTAAGTACACGCATCGTGCTCGAAGACAAGATGTTGAGCAAGTTTCGCGTTTGTAGCGTTACAAGTTACAAATATAAAATCTAACGACAGTTTAGCGACGGTAGCGATAGAATCGATTTCGACAAGGTGTTTTCTCTAATGACGGTCAATTTACGAATTAATCGAGTGTCCGATCTACAGATTACGGATCTTTGTGCAAAATAAAAAATTCTACTTGAATTGCAACAGATTGGAGCGAAGCGGAAAGTTATTTTATTTTTTAATATGTTCGCTAGGCTAAAAATAATACAACAGCGTTATAAAATGTTTCAAATGTCTTTGCTGTTTCAAATTACATTTACCGATCTTTTTTATAAATGCATCAAATCCGCAATCTACCGATCCAATAGCTGGTCGACGGGTGAAGAAAATGATCCAATGCAGAACGGGAAACGGCATCGCGAGACTCGAGCAACGTTCAATTTTATGGAACGAGAACGTTGCTCGTTTTCATCGGTGCCACCCAAAGATCACTGTAAATATCATTTTGATTCGTTGTTTCAAATTCCAATGATTCTGCAATCGATCAACCGACTTTGTCGAGTTACTTTCCTAATGCGAATGCTCGATTCGAGGAATTCGATTCGAGAGGATCGAGACGCCTTTCGATCTCGAGACTGAACGCTCCTCGGCAACGAATCCGATCAACGCGCTTTACATTGCAGACGGTGCTCGACCGATCTTCTCCGCAAAACGCGCAAGCCGATCGGACCAACGATACACATAGGTGCGATAGATCGCGCGCAGCCGGCAGGATTTCAAGACTTTGAGAATTTCCGATGCGCGCGACCAAGCATAATCGTCTTATCCTCTTTTCGAACAGTCTTAATTACTTCGGCTACATTTTCTCCTTATGGTTTGAGCTAACTACACGCATATTTTTATACAATTAGGCATTCGTTTCTTCGTCTCCATTATTCGCTCACGCGCTAGGGATCGATCCTGATTTTCAAATTAGTTTTCCGATAAGCTTCCCAACCAGCAGCACAGAGGCTCGCGTCCCTAACGTTGAAAGAATAATACTACTACTAACAATAATAATAATGTTAACCTGTCGTTTTTAGACCGCGGATGATTACAGAAATACAGTTTGGTTTACAGAACTCGCTAAATTTGACGAGACACAAGGTCCGCGGTCCGTTTTTCTTATTAGTTTATCCATCTCTTGCATCGTAGATACTGTAACACGGCTTTGGCGTCGTTTCGCTGGGAACGTATCCGCGTGATATGGTTCGCTTTAATATGGTCCGTAGAATTCCGCGTTGTTCGACGCAATAAGTAGTGCGTGATAAGGCCCTAAATAGGCAGAATGTGAAGCAAAGTGTTTGTCGTCGATTCAAAAATTCAGAGTCCAAGTTCCTCTCGCGCGTCGCGTTACGACGAAGCTTCGAAACACAGAATGTTCGGACAAACACGTTCGTTTACATTCTGCGTGTCAAAAGATTCATAAAAACGTTCGGCAGTAGTGTCACGAATGACGCGTGCGAATCGTTCACGGACGATCGATGCGCTCGTTGCGTTCGTAGCGTTCGTTGCGCTCGTTGCGCGTCACGGCACACCAAATCAATATCAGAATTCAAAAGAAATTATGCTATTTCGTCCCGTTTCGTATACCATAATTTCGAATCGAATAAGAAATATGGACGGGCTGTATACGAACTAATGTTATCGAATCAATGTCGAACATCCGAACCTGATATAATTAGTCCTCGCGCGAGTTAGCATCGCTAAAGCGATTCTTAAGAATGCGCAAGCCGCTCTCTACAAATATGTCTGTACAGTAAATCCTCTATAAACGCATAAAAGCTGTAGCAGATAAACGCAGAAAATGTATCCCCTCCACTTTAATAATCCGATCTCGGCTCGGGTATATCGGTGTGAACCGGTAAATGGCCCGCGCGTCATGACAATGTAACACCAATATTTAATTTTTTTTATTATTATTTATTTTTTTATGAAACTTTCATCGATATATTCGTGGCATTTTTCTGATTAAAGAAAGACCAAACACGATACGATTTCAATTGTGTAAATACTGTTGTAGTATTTAGTGGTTTAAATGACGACGAACGTTTCGGGCGTAAGGAAGGATAGCGTATGGGAAAGAAAGAGACGCGGTCGCCGTCCCAGTTCAAAGGCCCCGCGCGTGGTCTCGCTTTACACGCGCTGTCCTTCTCTACGTTCGGCTCGGCCTTAGAAGCTCAAAAAATAGCTACCCGTCACAAATAAACGCACAACAACTATCCCTCCGAGGCTTATGCGTTTATAGAGGATTTACTGTATACCGCATACTGTATCGTATACGCACGTACCAAATGAATTCCACGCGGTACGCTCTACCGTGTCAGGTGCTCTGTATAATAAAATGTTTCGGCGAATATCCTTAGCGCTAACGAGACTAACAACTGAAACGAGGACGAACCTACCAGAGGACGGTTTTCACATTTCGGCGGAAGCGAGTCTATGAAACGAATGGATAGGCGAAAAATTTGCTGTATACCATTTCCTGTTGAATTCGTTTCGAATCGTCCGACCAACGCGAACGCTATTCGCACGTGTCTTCGACGAACGATCGGTTCGAAAAACTATTTGTATGTATATACACGTACATTCAGACGTATACATTGATTTTTCTACGCGTATTCGCTAGAACGAAATTGTACCCGAAGCAAGTACGGCTTTGCTTGTTGTCGCCTCGTCGAACGAATCGCGGGCTCGTACAAAATTGTAAAAGTACACGATCTAGAAAATGGAAGGAACTCTAGCTACTGTTCCAGAGCGATGTCCAAGTTCGCCCGAACAAAACGTAAGCTAACGATTAATCGCCGGTAAAAAGCGTTCGTGGTAAATTGAAACGCAACATTCAACACGTTGTATCGATACTTTCGATTCGACTTTGTTCGACAGAGTCGCAACTACTGCGATTTACAGAAGCCGTAACGGGGATAACGCGAGTTTCGTTTTCGTTTCAGTTCAGAGATTACCGATTATTTGCGAATAGGCGCAAGCAGCTAACGCTTTCGGCCAACGATCACCGATACTTCCGCAACGGAGTACAATACGCTTAAAAGTCGAATTCGGAATCGAGTACGAGCGCGATCGAGCGCGATCGAGCGCAAACGAGCGCAAACGAGAGAAAAATCATCTACTCGTACGCTTGTGCGCTCGCAAACGATACCTTTCACGGATACGCGTACTGGCTGCGTAATCGCAATTATATCATGTATAATGCATACACAAAGATCGTAGTTGCGCTTGTGGACGCGGAAACGAATACGCAAGGTGTCGCACAAGTAACAAGGTTACATGCAAACGTTCTACCGAAAGTTTTGCACGGCTAACCGTTTCAAACTAGAGTAGAGACCAACGATAGGATACACAGAGTATGGTGTTAACTTTAGTCCAATTTCTTCGAGTATTCGAAAGCGTATGGTATCGAAGTAAACGTTTTACACCAGTTACCGCGTAAATCGTCTACCGCGCGTTAATAAATAATCGATAACATTGTATACAACATGCGTGAAAAAGGCAAAATTGAAAATATTTTGTACAAGTTGTTCAATATTCTGTAAAATTGATAAAAACATCGAATTCTTCTGTACATACGAATGTAGCAAGCATTCAAATGGGGAAACTCATTGTAATATACAACATCTGAATACCCGAATTAATTGTAACGTTATCAAGTATAATGACCTTCGCGTCTGTATATACATATTTATAATATATGCGTACACGTGTATATACAATTTGTCAAGTATATTAGAAGCAAGTGGAATCAGGCTATTCGTGTTGGAACGAAAACTAAAATAGATGTACACGTAGATCTATTAAAATGGAGAAAGAAATATTTATGCTAGAGTTTGTCGAGAACGACGAGAAACGCGGACGAAACACTGTTTTCGCGTTCAAACTTCCGTTCAAACGGCCGTACTCGGTTGTGCTCGGTTGTGCTCGCTCCGCTCGCCTTCGAGACGGAGCAAAAGCAACTATGGAGGGGAGAGAGAACAGAGAACCAAACGAAAAGCACGACGAAAAACCATCGAACATGAGCGAGCCGTTGCGCGTGTCGCACGGAATTACCTCAGTAGCGTCGCGTTTCTATCTTTTCTATCCATCCCTGGCCTCGCTGTCTCGTAACTCGTGCAACAACATGCAACCGATCACGACCGCGTTGGTTACATTACGGAAGAAAAATGATGCGATTCTCTTGCCAGCAGTCGATGACTTAGCATTTAGCACATAGTTTCCGAAGCCGGAGCAGGTACGGTACTTAGATTCTTGTCGTTGGGGTCGGTGGCCTCGGATTCGCGAATCGGAGGTCGTGAAAGCGTTTGTTCGATTTCTCTGGTGACGCTGATGGTAGGCGGTGGTCTCCGTGACTCTTCGTCGATGGCGGACACCCTGCGTAGCTGGTGCCTGTGCTCGCTCGACACGAAAAACGGGCCGCCGCTCGCCTCGTCGGAGGTGTGCAAGGTCTCGTCGTCGTCTCCGATGTACCTCCTCTGGATCAGATCCTCCATTTGCTGGTAGTCGCACTCTTCGGCGTCGCGTAGATGCTCGTTCTCGATCTGCCAGGCCATCTCCGCGTTCGACATTTCGGAGTGATGCCTGACTCTGGATGGCGGCGGAGAGATAGGAGGTGTTCTGGGTGGACTGAGCAGGCCACAGTAGCTCTCCAATTCGTCCGTTATGCTGGTATACTCTGCCCGCATTGCCAACAGGATGGATCTCTGGGTGCTGCTACTCGAGGACATCGACGGGATCATCGCGACCCGTGGTTCCGCCCAAGTGACGCCCCTGGCGACACCGGAAGGAAGGATCATCGCGTCGTCCGATTCCGAGCGCGTCCTACTGTTCTGCCTCGTAGGACGTTCGACCGAGTCTTGCCTAACCGGCTCCGAAGCCGGGGCTTCGCTGCTCGCTTCTCTGCTCGGCTCTTTGCTGGTCGCTTCCTTGCTCGTCTCCCTGCTGAGTTCCCGGCTGGTTTGTCTGCTGGGATCCGAGCTGGGTTCTCTGCTGCTGATCTCTCTGCTCTGGTCCCTGCTCTGATCTCTGCTCTGTTCCCCGCTGGCCTCTCTGCTGTCCGATTGCGATTCTTTCTTCAAACCGTCCCCTCCGCTGTCCCCTTTGCTGCCTTCGGTCTCTATGCTCGTGGTGGTCTTGAAGTCGTCCAGAGCCGTGTTGCCGTCCCCGCTCACGGACGAATCGTTTCTGCTGAGATTCTCGTGAGATGCGGCTACCTCCGAGTGCTTGAGCAGCTCGTCGTCGATCGGCTGACCGATACTGAGAAAAGTCCCGTCGGTCAGCGATCGCACCAACCTCTTGCGTTTCGCGGTTATAGCGGGCAGCTGCATGTGGGAATCAGTCTCCGAGAGCACCTCCGATCGCTCCGACACTCTACGATAACGACCTTCCGTGTCGAAGCTGGATATCGTTTCGATGTTAGGCATGTGCGTTGCCATGAACCGATGGATCACTCCGAGATGCGCTAGAGTCTGCTCGTTCAGCTCTTCCAGCTTACGGATACGGAATTCTACGGTCTGCGGTGAGCATAAACAGAAAAACGAGCAATTTAGCTGGATCGCCGAAAAGTTGAAATAGATTTAAACGGATTTTCTGGTCGATAGACCGTCTATGTATCGTATAATGGTATTCGTTAGTACCTGAAGCGACGCGCTCTGGGTGTGCTCTTTCTTATCGATGTCCTCTATCTTCTGATGCATGTTCTCCACCCTCTCGGTCGTTATCTTGACCCGCTCCTCCGT
Organism: Sphecodes monilicornis; assembly: GCA_913789915.3. Taxonomy (NCBI): domain Eukaryota; kingdom Metazoa; phylum Arthropoda; class Insecta; order Hymenoptera; family Halictidae; genus Sphecodes; species Sphecodes monilicornis. The sequence continues at coordinate 22,363,066 of OU565296.1, forward strand.
CGACATTTGCAACTTGAGCTCTTGCTCGCGAAAGTAGCCTTCGACGCAGTCCTCTTCGAAATCGTAGAGACGCTGCATGTCGTCGGCTTCTAGGAACAACTTAAGCCCGTTGTCGTACGTTTCACCTGTACTCGCTTTCCCTTGTGTCACATATCGCAGCAAATATTTCACCAGCAGATATATGTGAGAAACTACAATGAGCGGGGGAGGTAAAACTGGTTTCTGTTCATACTCCATGACAACAGTAAAACGTTGGAACATCCATACTTGGTGCGCCACCGCGTTTACCTCATTGAAAATATTATTAAAGACCGCGATCAGTAGGTTTATCATCAATATATTCGCGATTAAGAGATAAATTGACATTACAGCAGGCGTGATCCACCGGCCTGGAAGACACGGTATCATTCCCGGCTCGTCTCCGCAGTCTGGATCGATGTTGTCCGCGTACACTTCCCCGTACAACATAAAGTATGGCTCCATGAATATCTGCGCGATAAAATGCATACGCGATCGTTACCGAACGATCAAATATATCGATCTTTCACAGGCAAACGAATACATAAATAGAAAGTACGCACGTCTCGAATGATCTTTAACTTTGGCTCGGCATTAGGGTTTAAGATGGCCTGCCGCGTTACTCCGAAACTCATCAGCACAACCAACAATAGCACCACGAAGTATATCATGTTTTTCACCATCTTCCCCATCATGGTGACCAGAGGACCTGCGTGAAACGATAGAAATATATGATACGGTGTATCACGGTAAAGCGTAGTAATTTGATCTTTAAGGAGTCATAGCCTACCGAAATACTTGTTCACGCCAAGGATGTTCAGTATCCGCAAGTACCAATAAATACAGTCAACGCAATAGATGACACGGCCGACGTCGAGGGTGGAATGCCTCAAGCGCAAGGCCAGGCCAATTTGGAAGAATATGATGGCAGCCGCGTCGCAAGGGTTCCACATGTTCCACGCCCACACGCTGAATTTATGCGAGAGCGTAGCTGGTTCCGACGTTGCGATTTCGCGTACTTTCTCGCAGCCGAGTGTACAAATATAGGCGATCGCGTAAATCTCTGCCAACGACGGATGGTTCTCCATATGTATGAGGATCGAGTAGGAGAACAGGACCAGAAAAATAACATACGCGATCTGTGGCAAAGAGAATACGCGGCGTTCGGTAGGTGGTCGACAACGTTCGTCCGAGTTTCATCGTTAGAATCGATCCAACGGTACTCACAGCGTTTGCCCAAAATTTAGTTATCGGGGCAGTATAAAATTCGTACAGCTTCTTCCGTAGTCGCAACGGCCTGCTGTTCTTGATGTCATAATAATCGGAATGAATGCCGTAAGCACGATGAATTACATCGTCGTTGTCGGTCAGCACTTTTCCGTTTTCTTGTACGATCGTTTCCTTCACCACCGTCGTGGTGTGCTCGTTGCTGATCAAAGCCTACACGAAGAAGAACAACTTTAATGTTACGCAGGCAAATTTTATCCTAATCGGATACGGGACATTTAAACATAGATAACGGAAGATTTACAAGTATCGAAGGGGTATTATTATTATAATAAATATTTTGAGTAATTTTTGGCAATTGTCGGAAACCAGTTACATCAAGGACTTTGCCAACAAAAGGAGACCGATTAAAGGAGAACAATCTGGTAGTAGGTGGTAGTAGTCATAGCGAGTAATACATAGTACGCAAGAAGCAAACAGTGAAACGAAAATTCGCCGAGAACGTCTCGGAACGTCGTGAACAGAGGTGGGAACAGACAATCACGGGTACGCGACTTATGTGTGCACATAATGCAATGTCTAACGCTAGACATGTATGCTTTTGCTTTCCATATTAGAACTACACGAATGAAAAGCTATCGTCGAGAGGATGTAATTCTAAACGGGTCGCTAATGTACGAGGTGCTATCAGAAAGAAAAAGCGACGGACTCTTCGTCCAAGCGATCGCTTCTCTGCGCCCTAGACTGAGCTGCGAGTATCCGTGAACGAACATGCGCTCGGATTAAGTATCTGGGTAGAGGCTAGACCCGGTTGTTTCTCTGATTTGTCAATGGACCTGAACTGCAAAAATCTATCGAGAAGACACTCGAAATTCTTTTTGATAACGCCTCGTGCATATGTATAGATTATCAGCGAAAAAACGTAGCAATTCCGGTATCTAAACTGATCACTGAATCACGACAAAACCGCTAAACCAGTCTAAGGAGTAGGTGGTAATTGATAGAGAAAGCGTTGAACAAGGTGCAATTCGTTTTAAGAATCACGGCTGCACAGAATATACGTATAATAAATGATTAGTGCGTTTCGGTAAGTGAGCAGGACGATAGGTTCTAAAGGACAGACTTAATTTCCCCTTCGTTATCCTGGACTGAAATTTCAGAAACGATTCAGAAGCAATTGTACTTGAATCGCGGCGGAAAACGTCAGCACGTCGTGGCAACATACACAAGAATATACGAACAAAGGGTAATGTTACTGTTACACGGTTACAAGGCAATTAGTATACGTATATGTATGTATACATATAGATATGTCAGTGTGTATGTATGTAGGTATGTACATAGATATGTAAGTATTTACGTATGTATGTATACATATAGGTATGTAAGTAAGTATGTATATTAATTGATCCCCGGCGTACATTTTACGGTTGACCAAAGTGGATAACAAATAACGAGGAAGAGTGCTGTAGATTTGAATGTTAATCGGATCGTATACAGCATACGTTAACTCGATGGAATAATGCTGACGTTCAACATACGATATTAAGTATATAACACAGCGATATTATATAACATTAATATAATACGCAGCGTACGATAGCGGTATCTCGTCGGCACGAAATGTTCTCAAGTTATTTATAATATACAACACGATATGCGTTTACGATAATAACATTAGGTATCATCCTCACCGGTACGGATTCCGATACTGAATAAACAGAAGTTTTCCTTGCCGATAACTAATAACAAAAGAGAGATAGTTGAAAAGTGCACCGGAAAGTGTGAACTTATTGGTCATAGAGAGTCATTGTGTTTCAGGCCATTATAGATTATACCTTAGCGCCGTGTTGGCTGCTGGATTTGTTGCGTACGCTCAGGCTCCTGCGCTGACGTTTCTAAAAAACAATTCATACGCATACCCACATAGTCTATGAATCACAAAACACATATCAATACCTCTAACATTGATTGATACTCGATACAAGCTATACCATTGAACACTGACCGACCAATAAGCATGTGGTAACATATCCTTCTCGAACAAACCATCGGAATATACGATAGTCTACGCATTCAAATAGCAAACGGTAAAACTGTATTCGCTGATATAGAACCGCGATATCTTTCACGCGCATACACGGAACAAAAATCAAACAACTGAATTACCAACACTCTATTCTATCGTAACACTGACTGACCGATATTCGAAACTTCCGATATTACGGATAGAACCTACATGAGTATACGTTTTCGTGTAAGTAAGTAAGTAAGTAAGTAAGTAAGTAAGTAAGTAAGTAAGTAAGTAAGTAAATAAGCAAGTAGGTAAGAAAGTCATCATCACACTACACAGCTCAAAACCAGCAACCATATGTATTCCTTTCTGGTTTATATAAAATATTCTATCCTAGCCAACTTCTATCAACGGATAAAGGTAGTACAAGTACTTTCCATCTTGCCTTGTAACTTTCGAAGCTATCACTAAAAAGAAAGATTAAAGCAACGGTTGTCGGTACGCCTCCAAAATAAATTAATAACTGCAGCATGAAATGAGTCATGAATTATCATAAAAGCAATGACAGGTTGTATTAATTAATATTAATTACTGTAGTATTCTAAGCAGTGTTATGAAAATCTGTTTGTGAATCAAGAACTCTGAATAGCCTTCTCTTTGAAATATTTCTAGAACCGTTTAAGATCTGTTAATTAGGATCGGTTAGGGATTACTACCTCGACATCTGGACCTGTCGGCACACCGTGCTCGGAGTCACTGTCTTCTTTCTCATCCTCGAGAGCGATCAGATGTTCCTCTTGAGTCTGTGGCATCAGTTGCAGCTCCTCGCGACTTTTAAATTCCAGTCGAGTAATGTACAAAGGACACACAAGACCCAGAACAACCTGAATTCCAATTAAACCGATAAGTCCCAAAAATCAAATACCATAGCCGGTCCTTGTTCTCGTGTATGTACACATACATACGATGCGTACCTTCAGATTCGTATTTTTCCTTGTTCGAAGACCGCCCATCCACAGATCAGCCAAAATGATTTGACTACACGGATGCGCCAAGAGCGGTCGATGGTTCGCCGTAACTGCAAGGGAGAGACAAGTCTGACCGGACCAGTTTTGCAACTCGGAAGTCAACAACTGTTGCGTTTGATCGTCGTCTTGACGGTAACAATAGTCCAGCAATTCCAACGCTGTGAATAGAAACTTATGTTTCATACGTGGTTGGTTTTTACCCTATAAAATAATAATTAATACCTCGATCGTTCCGTGAAATTCTACCAGACATCGTTCTTACCGATATTTTCGAACTCCTTTCCGCAGCTCCGCAACTCGTCGTAGACCTCTGTCTCGAGGTCGTCTTCGGCAGCTTCGTGCGCCATCGCTTTGTATAGTTTCAGTGCTACGAGCGCTTTCGCCAATGCCTCTTCCCCGTGTTGCCACATCAGCAACGCCATTTGCTGACGTTTCGTCAGGACCGCCCAAATCAGCAACTCGTTGAAAGGATAATCGAAAAGAGGAGTGTCCCGATTCGCCGGCAAGGTTTCTGCCAGCAGACTTATCGTCGAGCTCTCCTGCTTGTTGCTCGAACCTGAATAGTAACGAGTAGCGGTCCCCCAAGCACAACTGTTCCGATGCATGTGGTGCTGATGAGCTCCGGATCTCTTCATCACTTTGGTGTAGATCACCCGGAATCGTCTGCGTGTGTACTGGGAACGGTATGCTCCACCCATCAATTTGTTGATCACCAGGCCGATGTCGTGGAGAGTGTACATGTAACCGCGAGGAATATTCGGTCTCACGTCGCGCAGTATATAGCCGAGAGTGTTCGTAGGACCTTCTTTCTAAACGAGACAATCGTCCTGATAACTAACGGTGCTGTAGAAAACTTCGAATCAAGGCACACCCTCTATCGGTGTTTGTTCCACAAAAAATATATAAAAAAATCTTCAAACTTACAGTATTGTACAGTTCTTCGAGACGAGGTATTGATAAAAATTTCCGCATAGAGACGCCGTTCTCCAGAAGAAGTTTCACAAAATCGATTCGGTCGTGCTGCAAAGCTTGCATCATCGCTTGTTCCAACGCACCCGGCGGCCATTTCTGCCCGTAAATGAATATTTCGCTGCGTGCTATGTCTACCCTATTCCATATCAGCGATAAAGACAATTGTTCCGCTGGGGACAGCTGTTTCGACTTGAACAAAGCTGTTAAAATCGTTTGGTCGAGCTCCTGAGGTCGATCTTGCGTTATCCTGAACACTGTTATCTGTAAATAGACCGTGTATCGAATCAAAGTAAAAATCACACACCGATTATCGTATCGGGTGGTATCGGGTCGTATAGGCTTACCAAGTGTTTCTTACGCGTACACTGCAAAAGCTCGGAATACAGTTGACCTGCCTGTTCAGAGGAGACCTTAAACGTGCGCTCGATCGTGCCCAAAACTTGTTTCCTCATACTCTCTAATAGCCCCTCGCTTTCTCCGCCTTCCGCGTCTCCCTCGGAGGCGTACCTGCGTATTCATTTCATTGCATAAAGTTTGTCGGTTTGGAATCTACCAAATTAATTGGCTAGCAATCGGTAAACTAAATATTACTTGTGCATAAAAGCGATAAGGTCAGCCGCACGGCCGGAGCCGTCGCAAACTACTACAGGAACCGGAGGATCGTCCGTGACATACTCTAACACCGAGCGTATCGTGTTTGTTCCGCCTTCGATGACCAACGCGACGACGGGGATACTGCTGTGCGTATCTGCGACAAAACAGACGATTCTTGACCCGTTTCTTGGAACGTACGGTCATCGACGCAAGTCGAATGCTGGCAAACACTCACATGGCTGCAGCTTCAAATTCGAAATATATTTCTCCAGTTTTCTGCGTAATACGATTTCTGCACCGTATCGGCCACCAGTACCGTTGTCGACCAATAAAAAGTATGCGTGTCGATTGTTTAGAACCGCATATTTCGACCTGAAAGAATTTGTTCGAATCGATGCATTCAAGTGAAAAATACTACAGAGCATTTACATGAAATTTCTTCTCACCATGGAGATGAGAGACAATCGTATGTGACTTCGCCTCCACGGCTCACGAGTTCGTGGCTTTTGTCTAAAATTCCCCATGGTGCTATACCTATGCTCACAACTCGTCCTTGCCTTTGGGACTTTTCTAAAAGTAACGCATCACCTACTTGCCTCGTAACACCTGTGAAATTTTCGTTGGGATTCCAATCAGGTGCGCCGTGTTATTGAAACAATGAGTAGATTTTGTAACCAACCTGTATTAGTCCCACCGGTGAATATCCATGCGCCAGTTGTCTTTGCAGCCTTTAGCAAGCCTTTCCGTAAGACTTTCTTCAAGCTCGGTTGGAGCTCAAAGTTGGAACGACCACCGTGTACGGTGATGAGTAACTTGGGTAGTCCCAAGTTCCATTCTCTGCACAGTAACTGCACTATTGGCTCTGGTCTTGTATCGTGGGCTAATCTAACGTACTGTGGGATACATATCGGTTAATAATGCTTTGTACATAGTACTAAATAAAATCCAACGAATATTGATTTACCTGTGCTTTTGTCGGATGTGGTCCACCTTGAAACTCGATTGTGCCGTATGCATCGGTTGGAACCGGTCGCGTGTTTTTCCCAGGAGACCATTGTTCCCGATCTTTCTCTTTGGTATTGCTAGCGGTGAAGCTTTTGACATCCGCGCCGGTTCCGCAGTGGTGTGTATAAGAATGGCCGCAGCAACACCTAGAATAATTATATTAATCGTGTGTTAGCAGTATTACCGTAAACGAGAGATCGAGCGTAGTTGGGTGCAAGTGAATGCAACGTTGTTCCTGTAGGATTAAAGCCGAGCTGTCGATACACCGTAAAACCGTAGAAACATACAGGAACTAATAACTTAAACATATTTTCTGCATGCAATTGCACCTCGTCACAGCTGATCTTTTTCTTAACGCAACAGGATCGCTTAACGCAACAGGATCGCTTATCGCTGTACAGTAAATGTATAGTACCTTCTTGTTACACAAAGGAATCATTGAATGTACTATGGCTGACTACTACACAGGAAAAACTTGATATATATTACCAACAAGTATCATGAAATTGATTCAAATAATTTAATCAATGCTGTAAAGCATGATACCGCTGCTACCATGATGTTTTCTTCTATCCTTACATATGTATGTACATTGTATGTATCTGTACGAATCAATGTAATTGCATCGCATGATCGAAAGGAAAATGAGTATGACCACTAAATGAAAAACGAATATAAGCGTTTTGTAGAGAGTAATAAAGAAAATGCGACATAAAAGAATATTTCAAAATCAAAATTATATAAATGAAACACTTAAAAACTTCTATGCTTCTCTTTAACTATAGGATTTAGGAACTTGATTTGCACATCTGCCACCGAGAGTACTATGCAGGTGAAGTATGCAACAATTTCTTAACTATTTGAATATAGATACACGCGTACCATATTCTTCCATGGATATGATATATTTGCAGAAGCAATATCAATTATTCTCATTTGTAATATCTACTTTGAAAAGAAAAAGAAAAAGAACGCGGCAGAACGTATAATGAACTCTCACCTGGAAGTGGTGATCACATCATACTCTGCAATCTTATCTCCCTGTACTTGCAAAAACCTATAAATGGAACGAAAGAAAGAAAAGTAAATGAAAAGGATATGAACACAAGAAAATGTGTTAATGGTGACCTGAAACAATGTATAAATAAACATGTAATAGCGTGTAGGACTGTTGTAACGATGTCAAACGAATATGACAAAATGTTAACCTGGCATCAAACTAGTCGTGTAACTTTGTTACCATTCTTGTATTGCCTCTGCAAAAATATTGTCTTTTCCAAGAGAAAATGAAGCTCCTGTTTTTTTATACATCTAACAGAAGAGTAAATAAACAAGTACAAATGTTGAACAATGTATCGATGTTATTTCAAGCTGAACAAAATGCAAGATCGATACGTGGTAATTAAAAAGGATCGTAAAGTATCTGTAACTTGAATTTTAAGTTCTATCCATAAACCGAGCTCGAGTCTCGATAGCGAACAAGTAAACAAATGTGAACTGTACCTGTGCTCGTCCTTAGCACTCGGTATAAACTTCGAACATTCTCTTTTCTGAAAGGTTGCTTCTATCCAACTGCGTTCGGTTGCCTGTAACAAATGAGATGTACATACTTAATGTAAACACTATACAATTACTACTTAATGTACGCGTTTGACATTTAGAAAGAATGTTTGTACATAATATTTTGCATCGGATACAATGAAACTTAATGCAATGTACCTTTGCCTTTTTTCTCTTCATTTTGGGAGTATTGGCTCCACATATAATACTTCCAATTGCCATTTCTAAATGTATTCACCTTAACATTAACCAACACACTAACTAAAAAAAAAACATTAAACAAAATAAACCAGAAATCAATTAAAAAAATATAATAAAGTATTGTACAATACATAGTATCGCGTCGCATTGCATTTTTGATTATAACATTATAATTTTAATGGTGCAAATAATTGTAAAAAGAAATTTACCTTGAGTAAAATGTGCTCTGAACAGAACAAAACTTTCAACGCAAGAAAGGTCATAAAAACTTGCATACAACAGAGATAAGATAATTGACTCGGATAAGGGAAATACACTTTGATAGTTTCCATTCATTTCTACGCATGATTATTAGATAACTACATCTTTGCGGTTATAAAAACTTATTCGTTCGATTCACCACGGACTTAGTAATGTTTTTGGAGTCAAGTATATTTGATATACTTGTAAGAAAATGGCAACAAGCACGGTATTTAAATATATCTGTATAAAATAACATTCTTGTTGTACTTACCCCTCGGCAACTTTTACTTTTGTCTATCATATCTACATAGAACTGCATGAATAATGTCGGTTATATGTTTTGTGCCCGATCGAATAACTAACAAGTGTTCCAAATTAGTTTCCGATAAACTCTACCATGAAATACAAGTATTGGTAGGAACGCATGAAACTTATCTGAAAAAGATTAACAAGAATCTAAAATGTAAGAACAGGTGTGTACTGGACATAGTTGGCTATTAATCGACTAAAATCTATAATTCGATCGTTTTATTATTGCTTACGAATCAATTGTAGATCCCCGACCACAGATTAGAAACGTGAAAAGAAAAAAAAGGGTCAACTGTCGAACGAACGAGCTTAGTTTAAGCTGTTATTAAAGTTGTATGACTTTTGACAAGCGTATTCGTTTCTATTTACTGTAAACTGATAGATTAGTTCGCATTCGTGTCTGATAAATCATCTATATAGAACAAGTGATCGCATCGATGTCCGAAACGTTATCTCGTCGTTGAAAAATTCTCGAGACTTTTCTAGGGCCGGTGATATTCGAATTCAAAATTACGACTGGCGAAAAATTCACAATTATGCAATGTTTCAACGAACGTCGCGATCCTGACATTTCAAAAATCGGCGGGAAAAGTGAAGATCTGTCATGTGCTCGCGAGTTAACCTGGAAAATTAATGTCCCCGACGTTCAATGAGAAATGTTATAAATACAGACATTTCGAATCGAGATATGAAACGATGCACGATTATTTAGGCAAACCAAAATATTGAAATCGCTTGGAACGGACACGAAACACTAGCTTGCACAAATATAAATAAGTACGCACCTTGAGAAGTACGCGAAAACTTCGGAGATTTAAGCGATCGTATTTGTAGAGTTTGAAATATAACACGCACACAGGAAAGAAGCACGCTCGTGTCCATTCGTGATAATCGACGTCTCCTACAATCCATAGAATCTTTGGTTGTTGCGTCGTGCAATTAACATTACAGCAGGATATTTACACATGATGATCGCCTTTTTTGCTTATAGCTGGACGGAGCCAAATCGACGGACGTGGAACAGTTTCGACGGAAGAAGATTGGAACTGGATAAAAAAAACGTGTGCAGAACCGCCTCGCGCCGACAATTTGTTCCATTTTCCGCGTATCATCCCTTGAAAATATCGAGTTTGCTCCCTTGCATCGTTACCGACGATCTAGGCCAAGAACAAGGTTAACTTCGGCATTGACTCGAATATATCGGCACAGTAAATAGTGTCAACTGCGATGTCGAAATGGTCGAAATCGTCGATTCGGAAAACTCGAAATTCCCATCAAAATCGATTCCAATGAACGTCATTCGAAGAGAACTGATTCTAAATATCATATAATTCGACACCACTCTTTTGAAATATTCGGTGAACGTATAAAAATTTTCTCTGCGAGTTTTTGCATCTTTAAACGCTCCGAGTTCAGATTACTATAATAGTTGTCTTTTAATAAGTTACGATTGTCCGAAAAACTTCCGATAAAATACTATGTTTCAATAAAAAAATATTTTTTTACGCTTCTTAATATTTTTATCTTCTATATCTACAGCCAACCACCTGTCTGCACCCGCACGATTTACTTACGCATTTGTTCATCGTGACACCGGAAGTTTCGAATTTCGCGAAAATTTAAAAACAAGAGAAAGTATGTTCTTCTACTGTTGGTAATTCTATGTTTGTTCTTTTGTTACGGGTTAACGATTTTTAAGCTGAACAAGAACAGATTTCTAGGCAAAAAAAGAATGCAAAAGTAAAACTAAAAAACCAATCTGAATTATTCAATTATAAATTATAAATTCTACAAATAGATTCAGCTTCTTTGGAATAAAGTAAAATTCTTAGTTTACGGCTTACAGTAAATTGAAATCTAAGGCGTGTAATTTGTTATAATAAATCGTGTGATACAGAGAAAAATTCGATCTTTTATTCTGGTTTCTCGGGACCCGATACTTTAGGCTTGTTAGACGATTCCGATTCTGGTTTGCTGGCCCTGTTCGACCTAAGTACCGCACCTGGACTAGGATACGGCCTCATCTGATAAAGCGGCCCCGAAGCTGTTGTGTCGGCTCCCGTTTTGGCTTCGTTGTGCCTTGCTAGACCATCCGACCACTTGCCCCTGAAAGATTATCAAAAATTCCATGTGAACCCCTTTCCCGAACAATATATGTGTACATCTGTGAGTTTTCTAAATACAAGTCGATTCGATACCGTGGGATATCGCTGTAAGATGCTGGATCCATGGGGTCCAGTGTGCGGTCCTTTTTATCCTTGCTATCGATCCTTTCCAATCTTTGATTCCTTTTGTTATCGCTTGGTTTGTATTTCGATCTGTTCTCTATTTTTCTCTCCTTCTTAGTCTCCGGTTCGTCCACCTGGATTAAAATGATCATCGAATACAGACATCGTACGACTGGTATTATCGGCTGTTAAAATGGATTACTAACTTCTGCTTGTTCCTGATCGCTACCGCTATCGTCGCTAGACAAATTATCGTCCTGCTCGGCCGCTTTAAGATGCAGTTCTTCCCTCAATTGAGAAGCAGGTTGCGATATTTGACATTTTGGATGTCCGGGTGGCAACCAAGCTACTAAATCCGACGACCAATCCCAGTAATAATGTTGACCGCTATTAACGAAACGCAAACGTTAGCACAACAAGAGGAGCAGATACGTTCGCGTGCGTATAGATTGATAATAACCAGCCAGGATCGTAAACGGCTTTCCAAGTCTCCGGCAGAGGATACTTTTGTACGAGCCTCATCTGTTTCTTCAAGTATTTATCGGAGGGTTGCACGTGCCCGAGTCCTGATAACTCCTTACATTTTTTCGTGCAGTCATGATAAATATTGTACTTGTTGGGACAACCGCTGTACCCCTGGATTCAAAATTACAAGGCTAGGTCTATGACTTGATTATTTGTATTTATTAGGCTAACGGTAACACTTGCCATGAATTTTTGAGAAATGTCGATTTGACTGATGTCATCTTTTGCACTGTCGTAATCTTCGGCAATTACTTCTTCGTGAACTCTTTTTTTAGCTTCTCTCTTCGACAATTCTGAAAATGAACACCGCCGTGATCAAGGTTATGTTTACCATTGATAAACGTAGACAAAGTTGTTTAAAATTAACAAAAGCAACGATAATTTATAGCGAACAATGAATTCGAAGAAATACACTGTGCAAAGCTTCTAATTGTATATACCGTGTTTCTCCGATCCAGAAATGAGACCTCTTTTCGCGAGTCGTGCGGCTAAAGCAGCTGGAAGTGGCATTCTGCTCTCTATCAATATCAATATAGAATAATTAATATTTCACGCCGCCTTTTCTTTAAATATAACCGCGCAAAAACTTGCAAAGAACAATGACAAAATCATTCGAAAATAATGTGAATAAGAATAAACGCACTGTTTACACTTGAACTCGAATCTTTCGGCCATTGTCAAAAATGGCGCCAAATCATTAATCGAATTCAAATCGGTATTTCGAATTTGAATATTCGGGTAAGTACTCGATATTCAATATTCAATATTTAATCTATGTGCCGAGCTTCTGTTCAACTTGATTTCTTCTCGCATAAAAAGCAGAGTGATTTAACTATTCGAACAAATGGTTATAAATGAATATTATAGAAATGAAACCGTCCAAATGGCGGAAGGGGACAGACAAAGATAGAGAGAATGAGAATGTCAAATAAAAAATTCCATTCTAGTTATCTCGATATTTGAAACAGTGAAATTTGATGTATCTACGATCGCGGGAAAGTCTACAGTCTACAGGAACGCAGGGAGGAATATCCAGGGCGATTTAATTGATTGCGTGAAATACTCACGTTTCACAGAGGACACCCGGTGACAGTAATAGTTCAGAATATATTTACAAGAGCAGTACAAAGAATAACGCGATATTACACGTACATATTTCGTTACGTACACTAACAAGTAATTGGTAAAGCAGGTGAACAGTTTAATTGTTAATCGAGGCACGTGACAATAAGGCATTTCTACAGAGGACAGATACGATCGTATACATATAAGATGCCGATCCTTCGAGACCGCTTTCACCCTTGTATTTCATCCTCGAATCCTGAATCTCGAATCAGATTCGAAAATAAAATTACTCTCGACAGTTTGCGGTTTTTTCAATGAGTTTGTTCACCGGTATGTATACATACGTACACAGAGTGTCCCATTTATCGGGATCATTTCGCAAAATTTCTCATTTCGAAGAACAATCGAGAACCAGTAAGAAGGCGCTCTTCTCTGCTCGAATATTGTACAGTGTACAGTGTACCTTGTACAGGACGATTAAATGGGACACTCGGTGGAAAAGAATGCTTAGATCGTTAACGATCGATCGCGAAGAATTTTGGTTCCTCTAGATCTTACATGTTTACAATCGTATGAATTACACTTTAGTGGACGTCACAATGAAATTTGTGTTGGTACACGGTGCAAAAATGTCTGTACCGTTTTTCTGTGCGTGTTCCATTACACCGATTACAGCATACCACAATTTTTTGTCTTGTTCGATGCGTGTATGTGTGTCTGCGTTCGTGTCTGTGTGTCTATGTTTGTGTACGTGTATGTGTGCATGGGCAACACGCGGTAACAGTTGTGCGATAGAGCCCGCTATTTTTGCTTTTAGCCGAATCGAAAATACCGATTCTTCGATCGTCCTCTCCGCAAACGCATAAACGGGCTCCGTCGCGCGTCTTCAGCTAATTGTACAATCTCGAACAGTTCGGACAGTTTGGACAGCTTGGATAATTTGAATAGTTTGAATAGTGCGAGGAGAACGCGATGGATACACGCATGGTATCGTTTCTTGTTTCATCAGAGAACGAATACGTGTGCGCGTGAGCGTGTACGTGTGCGTGTGCGTTGCGTGATCGTGTTTGTGTTCGTGCACAAATGCGCGTTCATTCCCCTGCAAAAGAATGTTAAGAGTGTGAGAGATGTGCTTCGCGATTAAGAAACAAACGCATTCCAACAATGGATTTGAACTGAAAAGAGGTATTGGTACATGTAGCAATGAAAGGATAGTAAAAGAGCGTTTATTGGCTTGCGGTCTATCTTCCCGCGTGTAATCAGAAATTCGATTGCGACTCAATGGCGAATGTGTCGGTTTATCGATGGAAATCTGGGAAGTTTGCATGAACATCCATAGTCCGATTAAGTACAAGAGGTTCCACGGGTAGACTGGAAATGTTTATGCAAAACACACGGTTTGCGAGATAAGAGTTCGACGACACTGCTTCGGACTCCGACGATAAAACGGCACCCACCGAAATCGTTCCGATGAAAGGAGACGGTTTCGCTTTGACGAATACAACGAATACAACTAATACAACGAATACAACGAATACAACGAATACAACGGGAAACAGGTATTGTGCACGTATACATCAGCCGTTAGCGTTAGAGGGAACGAAGGACCATTTCCGGTTGCACACATACCTTTGGACACCATTTCCGGTACCGAAGGGACTCGACGACGATCACGCGAATCGCGCGTGTCACGTCGCATTCCAAGGAACACGCGTCCTACGTCCGAACGATTCGTTCGAAAAATGTAGTCGAGGTTTCGGAGATTCGAAGAGATATTTTCTTTCCTTTCCCCGTTTCTCTCTTCGATCCATCGAAATTAAAAAGAACATTCCGGCAAAGTACGACGATACAGGAGAACACGAGGTACCATGTATGTATTGTTATACCGCTATCTTATTCGTTACGCAAACCTATTATCTTTGTCGGATAATAGGCCGTATGCTCGTTTATTCTCGAAGAATATTTGTTCTCCGTTCTCCTCTACTCGATGCGACAACGCAAATAAAATACTGCCAAATATAAAAACCAAGTAAAATGTATTCTATGGGAAACATCATATCGTCACGCTGATACACTGAAATATAACTGCAATACGTGTTTTACAAATGTTTCACGCATGTGCGTGGACTTGTGTGCGTGTGTGTGTTTGGATCTCTGTGTGAAACGTGTACGGTTTACGCGTGACTCTGTACAGATGTGCACGTGCTTGACGTGTCCTAACTATGACGTAACTCTGACGATCGAGTTAATAGGCGGTAAAATGACGCGCGTATGCTCGTCGTGACCGGTGATCGTAATAATTAGACTGTGGATCTTTATGCAAAATAAAAATTGTCCGTGACAATTGTAAGAAATTGAAGTTAAATTAAAATGTGTTTTCTCCTTCAATACCCTTACAAACTTGAAAATAATATAACAGTGTTCCTAAATCTATTTTATGACATTTTATTTCTGTATTTGGTCTATTCATTTTTGCCACAAGTGCATCGAATCCACAGTCTACTAATAGTCGGCGGAACGAGAACTGAAAGGAAGGAATAAAGAGAGAAAAAGAGAGAAATCATAATAATAGTAGCAGCCGATGGCGATAGTAATCATAAGTAGTGGTCAGTAATTGCAATAGTAGTAATAATAGTAATGATAACAGTAGTAGCAATAGTAGTAGAAGTAGTAGTAGAAGTAGTAGTAGAAGTAGAAGTAGTAGTAGTAGTAGTGGTAGCAGTAGCAGTAGTAGTACATAGTAGTAGTAGTAGTAGTAGTAGCAGTAGTAATGCTTAATGATCACGATGGCGATGACGTTGAGGTATGACGATCACACGTCGATGATTATAGCGTTATCGATAATAATATAGTATTCATTAACAACGATCAGATATGTCGAGCACCAAAGAAATACGTATCTAAACGAGACGCTTCGAATCGGCCGATTACGAGTACTTCCAACAACAAATTGCACACACCTGAAGCAAAATCAAAATAAAAATCGCGTTGGATCACGAACAAACCAAACGATCGAATAGGTTGACTTCGAAAAGCGAATTTGGAATCAAGATAACGGTGGGAGAGCAAAGAATTCGGGATTGTTTGGGAAATATAAAATAAAACGAAATCAATCTCAACGTAGTTTCCTGGGGAGTCGAAGAAGTGCTCGCAAACGGCGGATACCGCGCGCGACAGAACGCGCGATTCATCGCTGACTCGCGACTCGCGATTTGCAAATTGTAATTTGCAACGATACGCGCTTATACCGAGGAAAGAGGGGAATAAATCTTTTCGAATTCAAAATATTCGTTCGATCGTTCGAGCGGTGCCGTCGGCCAGCTCTTCTTCCTATTGCAACGACGGGACGTCCGATTCTTCGATACCGGAAATGGACGAAGCAAGAGATTAAAGAAAGAACGGAGTTCAGATAACGAAGGAGACAGAGAGAAATGAAAAAAAAAGATAGGATTAAAAGTAAAAGTCAGTTCCTCTTAATTGATACTTCACGATGGCACTATACAAATACGAAAATTACTTCCCCCCCCCCCCACCTCTCTCTCTCTCTCTCTCTCTCTCTCTCTCTCTCTCTCGGACGCGCTCACGCACTTATACAGTTTTTTGTTTAACTCCTATGCGAACAACGCACAACTATAGTATTCCATAATATTCGAATAATCTAGTATGTTACGAGATTAAAGAGTCCATCCTCGTCTCTCTTTCGTTCATCACTTTCAGTGTATACGCAATACACGCACGCATACCAGCTCTCTCCCTCTCTCCCTTTCTCTCCCTCTCACCTTGTCTCTTGGAACATTCCGCTTCCTCATTCTTTCCTGATTTTCACTTTGTTTTCGTAAAACCACGGATCGTGTCCACTCTTTTCTGTAACAAGTACAACGTGAACGTTCTATGTATCGTAGAAATAACAGTATCGCTACGCAGTTATGGTTCCCACCGTATTCGTCGATGTCCCTTCGAAAAATGGTAGCGTCGTGTAACTACGGGTGCGCCGGTTGCATTTCGCGATCGCGTAATTCTGGACACTTGTTTCAGAGTTAACGGTGCACCGGCATACCGAGCGAGGGCTCTCGCGTGGCTCCAACAACATTTTCTCCCGAAAGCGTTTTAGTAAATTTGTTCAGATTGTTCGAGTCAAGACCCTCCGAAATTGCCAACTACGCGGCACGGTGTGCCAGTGCAAGGTTCGATTCTATCGTATTCGGTTGAGTTTCCAGTTTTGTTTGCCGGAAGAAGAAAAGATGCGCGGTATTCTCAGAGTCCTCTATTTACATGTACAGGAAAGAGAGAAGAACGCGATTGTCGGAAAACGAATCTGCAAACGATCGCGCGCACCGGTGGTCACTTTCGAACGATTCGGATGGCTGAACCGAGGATAGATCTGCGTCGAGATAGCATACTCCGGAACACGATGCGGAACACGACGAGATACTCGAGTGTCGTGAATGTCTCTCTCACGGTCCTTGCATAACATTGAATACATCGGAACGATTTGTACAGAAAATAAGCTTTTATCCGACGTCGAGCGTCAAAGATCCGCGATTCGAAAGAATTCAAATGTCGCAGAAAAATCCACGGCCCGCCGCGCCAGTTGGCGATCGACCAGTTCATTCTTTCTCCCTCGATGATTTTTAAAAATGTGATGCTACGTGGCTTTACAGAGATATGTTCGGTATTTAAACATACTTTTACACATATAAACGTATGTATGTACATCATATATAACTCATCGTGTTTACTCTGCGCGGTGACAACAGTTGTAGCTAGTAATACACTTGACTCTTACGCATTTCATTATCTTTACGTTCGTGTCCGTGTGTCTGTGGTGTCTGTGGTGTCGGCGGTGCCCGCGATGTCCGCGATATCCGTGTGTTTTAGTTTCTTTTACTGTACTTTACTTTACTTTACTTTACTTTAATTCACTTTACTGTACTTTACGTTTACTTTACTTTACGTTTACTTTTACTTTACGTTTACTTTACCATTACTTTACGTTTACTTTACTTTAGGATCATTTGTATGGATCCGCTTCAGTACACACCGTTTTTAGTGATCCGATACTTGTGTCGATTCGCCATATACAGGTATAAACGAATACGAGCATACACGCGACGTACACGCGCGTAGATAGCTATTCGTCGTTCAAACGAAACGTATTGATTTGAAAAAATATTACGACCGCCGAATCTCGTTACCGATGATACGCTGATCGATTACACGGCCGGGACACGTTTCGTTTCGGTTCCCATAAAACAAACGACGCGACGCCAACGTTTCGAATGCAAGCCCCAAACGTTCCGCGCCGATTAAAATATATAAATTACGATGATTCGCGTGAACGTCTTACTCCCTAATCGTCGAGATCACCAGATCGATAAATATTTGAAACACAAAGGACTGGTCGAGAGTGATTGGTTCCCGAGAGTTCGCAACAATTCGCTCGAAAGGCACAAAAGGTCAATGAACCGCGCGCGATTCCGTTAACTAAATCGTTAACATATTATTTACAATTCTCTCTTCAATTTCTCCCCCTCCCTCCCATCGATCTATCTATCTATCTATCTACCTCCGCCTATAATTCCCTGCATATCGAAATTTTGAAAGTTATCTTTTCCCGCGACTCGCGCACGCGCACGCGCTCGCTCTCGATAGAAAAAAGTATTCGCACACTCGTCTTTTGGACATTAAAATTGCACGACCCGTTAGAAATATAGTTTTTCTCTTTTTTTTTTTTTAAACACGAAATTCACCGCAGCCATAGTAGCTACGCTACATTTTTTTTTTACTTCGGTCTTGCGATCATTTTATCCCAGGTAATCCGAAAAATTGAACGAATAGCACTGCTATTTTGTAAAAAAATAGACGCTGCAACTCGCACGTCCGTTCGCATAATTTCAGGGACCGATCGCGCTGTCGCGAATTCCAATATAAAATTTGAAATATTCTAATCCGGAGAAAGAAAGAAGGACGACTGTTCTTCGTGATCGAAAGTGCGAGCCCCAACGCCGTACCTACAACCGTATAATAAAACGTTTTCGATTTTTCGCGGTTCGACGAAGTTTCTCTTTTGTCCGAAACTTCGTGCTTACCCACGGAAACGATTAAACGGATTACTCGATAGTAAATGTACTCGGATTACGAATCCATATTTTACCTTCGAAAATGGTATTCTTTCTAATATCTTTTCGACAATCTCCCGAATTCGTACGCTTTTATATTATAATTATAGAATCCTGAGCAACGTCTCGTAAGAACAGTCGAACTTGTGACCATAGAAATGAATCGTACTTCCGAAGAAGCGTGCGAATGCTTTTGTTCAGCCGCCAAGGTCGCTTTGAGTATTTTGTAGAATAACGTAGAAAATTAGGGAACCGCGAGTGCTCTAGTAGACGAATACACGAATACACGAATAGACGAGCACACGGTTCTCAAGTAGTTTCGCATGGGAAAAATTTACTTCGAGCTCGATCTTCAATTGTGTGACGAGAGTACGTATCCGGCAAACGATCTCTGTGTACTCGCGGCCGATGATCGTTCTCGGGTTCGACGAAGAGGGGCGCGAACAGCTCAAATCTAAACCGAGCTACATGTCCGCGAGCTATAGCTCCAAGAAAAATATGTGATCAACGGCTTCTCGATTCAACAACTTTGCTCCCGATTACAAAAGCTCTACCCGTTATATCTACTCGCTATCTGGTACGTGTACCGCGGTTCTTTTACCTTACACAAGAAAACGTGTTTCTAATGATGGTCCGTTTCGTTTTCACAGCGTTTCGCAACAACTTCAAATAGTCTCTGAGTTCTCAACTATACGATATAAATCTGCTTTCGCGTGTTCAATATATGTGTGTGTGTGTGTGTGTGTGTGTTTGTGTGTGTATGTGTACGTATATACACATACATATTGTATACGTAGACGCAAGAACGTCGTCCGACGGAAAGTTTCGAATCGTTCGTCGATTTCCCGCGAAATGATCAAACTGTCTGGCAACTCGAGACAAATAATTTTCGAAACATCGATTCCCAGAGTGATTCGAAACTTTCGGTCTACGTTGTTTATACAGGATGTCTGAAAATCAGTGCAAGCGTACACGGTGATGATTTCACGGGGAGAAAAGACACGCGAAGAAACGCTGGGAGAAAGTTTCGTTCACCGGGTTCCGTCTCTAGAAGAACGTAATACATATATTTTCAATTTTGCAACTTCAAATGATTTTTTTTCACGTGAAATCACCGCTTAGCGACCCATTACGAGACAGCCTGTATATAAAACGGGTGAAAGAATGTATCCGCGCATCGCTATCTCTCGCTTTCGATAGCCAACGATAGACATAAATTGAATGATCAACGATTCGAAGCGAAAGTTGTCGGTGCACGATGTACAGTAAACGGTATACAGAATACAGTATACGGTATACGATGTACAAAATTTCTTTCGTTTAACGTATTTCGCTCGAGAGAGAGAGGTCTCGTTCCGGCACAACCGCGACCGCAGCCTCGGTGTCGTTCAGAAGAAACTTCTGGTTCGCGTCGACTTAACAACTCAACGGCGCTTCCGAACTCGAGGAGTAGAGCCATAGGCGCGTCAGATAAAATTATCAAGATCCAGAAATGTACCAACCATTAATAAATAACGTCTGATTAGCATTACATATCCGTCGGATCGATAACAAGTACAATGCGTAATATACATGTATGTATAACAATAAGTCTGTGCAGAGTTGCATAGATTAGTAAATACAACTGCAAGGAAACTGTATTAAAACCAACTACGGTCGCACACAGGTGTTTTTTTCTTATACCGTTGGGTGCACGAACGAACGTTAATCACAATCGATTAAAAGAGATAGAATTTCGCAAATTATTCGTCTTTACACCCAACCTTCTATTATTTTGTACAATACATTTACAATCTCAAAGTTCAGAAGTATACGTACACACGTGTGTAGAAAAAAAGTAACAGTTTTATTTCTCGTATTGATTTTTTATAGTCCACATCTAATCATTTGAACACCTCTGTGTCGTAGAAGAAGTAAAGAACGGCAGCCGTTTTCTCTTTAGGTATTCCCGGGGCTACTGGACATGGTTGTACCCAGCAAGATGAGTTGCGCAATGAAAATTTGCTCTCTCTCTCTCTCTCTCTCTCTCTCTCTCTCTCTCTCTCTCTCTCTCTCTCTCTCTCTCGTATGCATGATCGTGTAACGCGTGTGTACGTGTGAGTTTTTTTTCTATATAACTTACATGTATTTCATATTAAAAATATACATTAAAATGTATGTACAATGTATTGTTAACGTACACCATTCAACAAGTCCCCTAGCTTTAGAGGTATCGCTACGTATATGTTTGTTTCTTTCCTCCTGTACGCGTGTGTATATGTGTGTGGGTGGGTGTCGGTTTGTGTCTGTACGAGTGTGTTTCACGGTAAAATACATCGCTAAGCGAACGTAATCCTTGCCCTGTGCTTTCCGCATCGCGAATGTTATTCGATTCGCGAGACCGAGTGCCGGTGGATCGAGGATTAACAACACAGACGTCTCTCAGACAGTTTCTAATATCGAATATTACATGCCCTGTCGTTAGACCGCGGGTTTGTCGTGCTCGCTCACGTTCGAACGGAATGGAACGCCGTTTCTCGCTCAAGGCAACAAAATGTCTATCTCTCAACCGAATAGACAAATACAAGAAGAGGTCGCGCGACAAACATCCGCGGTCTGTCCGAATCACCGTACAAACAAGAACAATCAATGGTAGCATCGCATTCTGGATTTTGTGCATCGACTCCAGAAATATTTTGATCGACGCACGCTTCGGATCGTGAGCACGAGATCGTCTTCGCCCGTTTTCTCTTTTCGAGTATGACAAACGTGTAAGAGCGATCATCGGACCGCGTTGCGAATTCGTTTTAACGTTGAAACTACCGGATGGACCGAGAACGACCCATTTCAGATTTTTCACTAGACTATCATGGAAATTCCACTTTCCATATTTTGTGGTGACTCCAGCGCGCTTTCGACGTCCAGTAATCGTACCGTTAAAGAGTCGAGAAATTTGAACGATATACGCGGTCTGATAATCGCCCGTTACTTGGAAACGAGTCAACGTACTTTCTTTTGTGAAAAAATAGAACTTCTGAGGCGTGCAAGGAACTGTTCTATCATCGAGTTTGTACGAAATCATGAAGACGTCGATCTCGAGTCAGGACAAAGTCCGACGATTCACTCGATACGGACGACTATAAATATTTGTGCTGGAGGATTTTGCTCGCTACACGTACGTACAGCGAGTACAATTGCGTACCGTCGTCGGAGAAAACGCAAAAGTTGTGCAAAACTGTTGGAGCTATCGAAATAGGTTGAACGAAGCGCGTAACGGTAACAGAGAAACTCTTCTGAGAAACGGTCTTACAATATTAGGTAATTAATAATGTAATTAACAGTAATTTTATCATTACACGATCCACCTGTCGCGGCTAAGAAGTATCTGGAACGAATACAAAGTATCGCAGATTATCTTTTATGGATTTAATTCAGGCATGTACACTTTCAGAGTTATATACACACGCAAATGCACACACGCAAACGCACGCACGCACGCACGCACGCACACACACACACGCGCGCGCGCGCGGGCGCGTATATATATATGTATGCATACGTAATATCAGTTCAAATACAATAAATTTTGTATCAATAGGAAAATGTTTAATAACTAGTGGAGACATTTATATATATATATATATACTTTTTTTTAATACATTAAATCTTACTTTTTTTCGTTATGAAAAATAACAATTTCTTTATACCTTTTTCTCCTTTGATAAAAAAGTGTGTTGGCTACGAGATTGCACTTTGTGATCATCTTAAAAATTTGTGATTAATTATATTAGTGACTATACACAATTGTATCTTATGTTTCTCGCCCACCGATTGTTCGTACAGTCATCAGATACGTTTCTATTATATGTTAGTAAAGAACAAAGTGTATTCGTCGAACGTACGTTTCTCGACGTACGTGTACGTGTGTATAATTTTCGGTCATGACATAATAAGGACCGACTTGCTGGTGTGTCCGCCCAGTCGGAGAGACCATTGTCAAGCTATTGCTGATCAAATTTCGATTATTTTTCTACATTTCGAATCAGTTTTCTAGTTACTCGGGCATCGTTAAACCGCCAATCAACGAGTTGCTATTTCACATTTTCTATTTGCACGCATAAGTATACGCTTTCGACGACAGAGAGACGCGTTCGCGCTCTTTCTCTCTCTCTCTCTCTCTCTCTCTCTCTCTCTCTCTCTCTCTCTCTCTTTGTGTGTGTATTCTCGTGTGTGTAGGAGGAGCACGCGCGCGTTGACAGTGCGGACAAGTCACCTGAAAGGAGGGCCGCAAATGGTGCCAGGCACATTATCATATACGGTTTTGTGTATTCCATTAATTACGTTTACTTGCGCTACAACGTATCAAATACGACTCTCGAGAGCATCTCACGCGCCAGGATACATCCTGAGACCGAGTAAAGCATAGGCTGAGACTATACCGAAGCGGTTGTAACTTTATCCACAAAGGATAGAACAATTCTATGTGTAGTTTTACGATTTGCAACCCTGTCCGGCCGAAACACTTTCCGGATTTGACGACGCAGAGGTTCAAAGTGTCGCCGAGAGAGATTTCTGTTCCGATAGAGAGTTGCATTTGGTTTCCGTTGACGACGATCGATGCTTGAACAAGCTCGTGTTTACGTGTGTCGTTGCGACTGATATTTTCAAGTTCGAATGATTGCAAATGTTTCTTTTCTCTCGTCCGTTTACGTCTTATTTTCCTCTTTCATATCAAATGTGCAAAATACTTGTGAAAAATGTATATATAACGTATCGTATCGTATCGTATGTATACAGATGCGTGTATATATCTTTGCCCTTGATCCTCCATTAATAATCAACGCTATTTAATATGTTTATCTCGCGTACAATATTTGCGTATATCTCTCTATTACCTGTCTATTACCTGGCGACAACCAATATATATATATATATATATATATATATATATATATATATATATGTGTGTATATAAGATATATCAACATTTCTCGATTGTGTTCCGCGGAAACGTATCGTAAAATTCATCTAGAGTACAGCAGCCGATTTATCATTTATATATCGTTCTCCTTACCGGACATAGACCGTTAATTTTTTAAGTTCGCTAAAAGAAAATGGCTCTCCGCCTGCGTTAAAAACGAAAACACAAAACAGGCGGTCAGCGTTCATCATTCATTGGTCACCGCTTACGTTTTGCGGGCCACCACCGGCTTCGATTCGTCTAAAAATTTTTGAAATTTCCCATGCTGTTCACTCGATGGACCGCAACGCGTTAACGAATATATAAAGCTAAAAAGGAGAAACGAATAAAAGACGCTCCTTGATATCGTAAGCATACGATCTTCTCACCTTTACCACGGTTGTTGCACGATCCTCCGATCTTGTCCGAAGAAGAGTACGGATTCCAAACGAGTAGTAATAGTAATTACCATTTACACGAAAGAAAAAAAAAAGGTAGAAAGAATACGAGAAGAGAGATTAATAGTAATAATAAACGAAAAAGAACGAAAAAAAGATTGTAGAATAAAATTTCTACCGCTAATCGAATATCATTATTTTCTGACTAGGCATTCGATTCAAAGAAATTATGTTCATAGTTTCCATTGACATTCTTTACGTAAACGTCACTTAACGGATTATGCCGCGGACTCATCTACCTACCTTCAACGCGCAAACAAAAAAAGAAAAATGTTAACGAAGTACAATTATCGGTAAATCCCTACCATAACAATTCTAGAACGTGGTACGCGCAAGCTCTTTCGATAACAATTCGGTTTGCCTATGCACCTATCCCGAAAACACCTTGCTCCCGGGTCACGATTCCCCTCAAACATTTTCCGATAAAAACACGCGCCGATTCCTCTATTCGTTTTCATTTCATTTCTTTTTTTTTCGTTTGCGTCTTTCCGGAACGGAAGTAATAACCTTCGCCGCAGCGACAAGTACCAAAGACACAATGCCATATCTCGAAGAAAATGACAATGAATTAATGACATATATACAAACAACTTCGTATTATATACATGAAAATATGTATACGTACACATACCATATACATACATACATACATACATACATACATACATACATACATACATACATACATACAAACATACGTACAAACATACATGCATACACGCAAACATACATACACACATACAAACATACATCAATACATACATACGTACATACATACGTACGTGCGTACGATATGTAAATATATACGTACGCGTGCAACCATTAAGAGTGTATATACGTGTATGAACGCGCTCGCTCGCGCGTATGCTTCTGTCGGCGTGTGTCTGTGTGTACGCGCGTGGCTCTGTATGTGTATACACGTATTCCTCTGTGTACACGTATGTATACATATATACATACATATACATATACGTGTAACGCTTCAACGTTATGGCACCGTTTTTTTTTTTTTTTTTTGTTAAAATCGTCGATCAAACGCATTCTTCCACGGGGTTGAAAATATAAAGAAATTTCTGTTTTCCACCCACTAATTCAGGCTGCGACGACATCGTCGCACCGATTGTTCCCGTTTCGGGCGCGTTGTGCTCGTGGGCACGCAACGCCTGGGGCCCTGCGTTAAGAACGCACAGAGAACCGAACCAGTGGGCAAAACCGTGAACGAGTCTACGGAAACTTCGAGTCCTGGAGAGCTTCACAAGCACTAAACGACGCCGTTGTACGTGGAGGTTTTCGCAAGAAGAACCGAGCCGTGACCTGACCCCGTCTGCGTCGAATTTAATATTAAGTTGCCCAGCCCTCGGTGATCCTCGAGCGTTTCATCAACGGCCCGTTCTCGTAGTCCGAGTTGTTGCCGGCGTTTCCGGCCGCGTTCGAGTGACTGGTTCTAATGTCGCCGACCTGTCCGCTTCCCGGCGACGGCAAATTCGTTGGTGTTATGCTGCCCGAATGGGACGGCGGTGGATTGCTGCTCGGTCTGCTCGACACAAGGTTCAACGACTGAGGCCCAGGATGGGGCACGTGGTGCGGTGGCGGTCCACCGGTGCTCGACGACGGGCCCACGTTCAGGCTCGTGTGATGGAGGCTGCCGCCGGTGCTCGGCCCGCTGCTGTTCGAACCGCTGTTGCCCCCGAGCGGGTCTCGAGGCGGGCTGATCGGCTCGCTTTTTATCTTGACCGGCAACGGCGATGTCGCTGGCGGCGGTGTACTACTCGACACGGCCAGATGCGGAAGACCACTGCAATCAAACGACACACCAGCTAACGTTTGCTCGACCATTCGATCGACCCTCGATCTTTCCGAAATCGTCCACCGATGTCGGGATCGATTTCGGCGTCGATCGCGG
Source organism: Sphecodes monilicornis (assembly GCA_913789915.3). NCBI lineage: Eukaryota > Metazoa > Arthropoda > Insecta > Hymenoptera > Halictidae > Sphecodes > Sphecodes monilicornis. The sequence continues at coordinate 22,389,474 of OU565296.1, forward strand.
CATCGATCGCGGAGTCGCAACCAGATAGAAGTTTTAACTTTAGCTTTAAACCTATCGATACATTATCTCCGGATGATTCCGCGACCTACGGAAAGAAGCATTTGTCGCTTTCGCGCGACAAATTTCGAAGATAGCTTCGGCTAGGCCGGATAGCCGTGTAAAATATTACGTTGTAGATGAACGCGAGAACGCGAATCGTACAGAGATGGACCCCCCGAATCGAATATCGTCGAGATAGTATAGTACGATTTGCCCCGATATGCTAGCTAACGTCGTTCGAAGACAAAATAAAACTATAACCTCCAGCGAACAATAATATTCGATAAAACACCTTCCACCCGCAAGGAATTATCCTGGGTTTTAGGACGGTTTTAGGACGGTTTTAGGACGGTTTTAGGACGGTTTTAGGCCATACCAACCGGGCATATAGTTTGTCTTTTTGGTAAGAATTAATGTGAAATATGATTTACCTGATGCTGGACATGGTGGCTGCCGAATACATTGATAAGTCATCAACGTACCTCTGATGAGACCATGCTAAACTCCCGAGATCCGAGGAATAATCCGTTGGTCCGAAACTAGAGTATCCGGCTGGGACCGATGGCGTTTGTAGCGCTACCACCGGTGTGTTCAACGCGGATTGCGCATGGCCGCTCTGCGTACCGCGAGAAAACAGAAAAACGAAACCACGGATTAGAAGAATGCGTCGCAACGGGATCCAAGGTCACCGTTGCAACCGGAGACCCTTCCTTGTCAAAAGATTCAACGATGTACACATACACGATTTGAAAATTGGACATAGCAAAGACCGTAGCGAAAACCTTTCCAACCGGTCGTTGAATTCGATGGTTACCGGGGCGCGGCAACGAACGCTGATTTCGCTTCGTTTCGAGTATCTAGGAACAAAGTTCTTTTCGCGGGCTACGCACAGTCTTTCGTATGTCCAACCGTTCGTGTCATGTCCCAACACTTACATCGTAACTAGTGTCATCGGAAAGGGGTTGCGTAAGGGGTGTTGGAATAACTACTCGTAGATTAGTCCTGTGAGGATGAGGCGGCGGTGGTGGAGGCGGAGGTTGCGGCGAATGCCTAGACGGATTGCTGCCTTTGTTCGCGCTCCCTCCTCCGACACCTAACGCCGGCGAAGGTCCGGGACTGGGCGAACCTCCCAGCGGCGACGCCGACGGAGGATATCCGTTGCTCATTTCCAACATCCCTCCAGGTGGATACACTGAAAAAAAAGCCGATCGGTGAGCCGATATCTCCGAGCGTTCTCTTACGACGATCGAAGCAACCGCGGGAAGCGGAGCGGGACGAACGAGTACCTGAGTCCGTTTCAGAAGACGACGGCCGCGGAGAAATGCTGGTATGGGCCATTTGGGGACTAGATCCAAGTAGAGATTCGCCAAAACTATTCACTGGTACGGATACAGGTAGAGTGTAATTAGACTGTCCCATTGCCTGAAATCCCATCGAATCAAACACGCCACGGTTAGCGACGGATACCAACGATCGAACGATTTCGTTCTAACGTGCTTCTCCAACCAATTCGTACGAATCTTGTCAAAATCTTGTGCGATCGTAACGAACAAGATCGACTTCCAAGCCAACGCACGATATAAAGTACGATATAACGTATTAGGTGGATACGCATAAAGTGTAAGATACGCGTTGTGCAGCGTAGCGAACGGTGCGAATTATATCCGAGTCGCGTCGCAGACAATTCGCGCGTCCGATCGCGCTGGATGCTAGATTGTTTAGAACACCGTCGAAAGGTAATCGGACAGTTGCTCGTGCGAAAACTCTGCGCGGCAGATTCTCATGGGGTGTGTTACGCTGATCGAGAAACGAGCTCTTACGCGTATCCGGTATTCGATGCCCGCGCAAATCACCGAAAAGATACCTTCCGGGATGATCTCGATCGAAGGACCGAAAGAATACAGGCAGCGGGGAACCGTCGAGGATCTAGCCGAGTACAGCCAACGTTGGAGAATAACGAGAGACGAAGAAGAGTCGGGCCAGGAAAAATGTGTCGGGGGCTGGCCGAGATACTTACACGGGTGCCGTTGTGCTGGTGCCTCTGCATCATCAGCTGGAACTCCTCGTCGATCTTGGTGTATTTGGCCTCGGTCCGCGGAGTCAGATTGTACTCGATCGCGTCCGGCTCCGGACTCTCTGGCGACATGGCACCCTTATGTTCCTTCTTGTTGAGTGCCTGCAAGTGTCAGCAGACAGGTTCACGTGACCACACCGCCCGAGGGCACTCAACCTTCGCATGCACGTTAATTTAAAGCTAAACAGCGGAGAGGTTGGTCGGCTGGCTAGCCTCCTTCTCTCTCTCTCTCTCAATCTCTCACGCTCTCACTCTAATATCAGACTCGTTCCCGACACTCTCACCGACCAACGCGCGACGCACGATCAACTCCACCATCGATATACAACTGTCGCGCGTTCCACGCGAAATCGCGTAACACGGTTGGGCGATGCGACACGTTAGCCCCAAGGCGCGAACCAATCCTGCCGGCCGATCACCGACTCCGTCGATCAGAGACAACGCTAGCCCAACGAATCTTGTTCGAGCAACGCGATTCGTTAGCAATCATTGTTTCCGTTGATTTAGATTTGTCTAACGTGGACCGATCATCGCGCCCAACAATTTGTTTAAACGGCTCTTTTGACGCAACGGGTCCATACGAGGTACGACGGACGCATCCGCGCGGTACTCGTTCGACGCATCTTCGCGTCACCCGTAACAGATGGCAATATTTAATTTGACGCGGTATCGAGTCATCCGTCGATAAGGTGTTAAGTGATTTCGTTGCGCTTCGCGAGCGAACGCGATTCGTCTGTGCTCGATTCGCATAAAATTGTCCACGCGAACGTTCACGAGAAACATCGACGGCGCCACCTTTTACCGCACGAAGAGCGTGTCGATCCTATCCAATCTCTTGCAACGCTTTACTCGCCGTAACCAGGATAAAGAAATCATTGGAATTTTAAACGATTCGTAACGCGACGAGAGTAACGTGCACCGAAACGTTCCGATGGAAAAAATAGAACCCGTCACGGATGGCAGGTTGGAAACGAACGCGTTTTGCTATTCTAGAGGCCTATCGATAGACTTTTCGACGATTTTAATGTACCAGAAGGAAACTTAAAAAACTTCTTTTACATAGTATTTTAATCCCAAAAGAAATGATTAATTTGCGTTACTAGGAGTAAATTGTTGGTACACATCGATTTTATAAACTGTCCAAAATGATGGAATAATCGTCGGTAGATAACGGCAGAAACGGTTCCCGTTTCACCGTAGACTCCGTAAAGCACTTTGCTAAAAGAAAAGCTTGTAATGGTATAGAAATTCAGCTGGATAAACGCTTGAACCGAGTATTATTGTCGAAGCAGCAGCGAATATAGCGTTGGTTCGAACCGGACTCGGTGGTTTTCATAGCTCCGATGAGCGCGATGGAATCGAAAAACTCGTACGAAATTGCCGACAGGAAGGACGTGTTGCACGCGCAAGCATATTTGCAACAATTTCGCGTAATTTCGATGATCGACCAGTGAAAAAGTTAATAAGCGGCGACGACGCCCGAGGGATCGTGTAATTTTTCGCTGTGGAATCTCTCATTTAACCGGTACACGATCCACCAAGATAGCCGGTACACCATGCGGCCGATCCTATAAATCGTACTTTGAAAACGATCCGACGTTCTCGCTTTTCTCTTTTATTCCTTGAAACATTCCTCTCGGTTAGGGCTCCGGTTTCTATCCGTTCAACGATAAAGCGTTCAAAACCGTTAACCCGTACGCGTACGCGCCTTTCGATTCGTTTACGAAAAAACTAACCGAACAGACCGCTATCCGTTTCTTTTACGAGAGAACGACCGTAAACGTTTACGAGCGTCAACGGATTGCGTTTCTATACCGTGTATTTGCTGTTTTCCGTTCCCGAATCGCAACAACGGAGAACAACTGATCCTCCGTAATCTTATCGAGGACTCGCGATTCCTGGATCGTTCGACCGACCCAGGAAAACTTTGGGTAGCGCATGCACACGGATACTTCGGAGCCTTCTATTTCGTCTACTCGTCTATTCGACTATTCGACTATTCGACTATTCGACTATTCGACTATTCGACTATTCGGCGTGAACAAGATGGCGGCGAATCGGTGGAGCCTGAGGACTCCAGTGATTTTCGGCGGCTTCCCCTCTGGAACCTTGACCATTACTCAGGAGAAATCGGCTCACCTCGATGATATTCTTGTTGGTGAGGGACTCGTGGGGTTCGTTGTACTCGGTGTACTTGAGAAGAACCTTGTCCATGTCGGTGCTCGCATACTGATACAGCTTGTTGCTCGAGCTGAAGATAATCAGCGCGATCTCGCAGTCGCAGAGCACGGACAACTCGTACGCCTTCTTCATCACTCCGAATTTCCGTTTGTTGAAGGTCACCTGTTGGCCGACAGAAATTGCGTTAATCGTTGGAACGTTGACCAAGATCTTTCGAGGACACGAAGCGCCTCGTATTTGCTCGATTCAACGGAAAAAAGTAAAACAATCTTGAAATCGATTCGTTCGATTCGAGGGCCCGAACGATTTTTCATCGACTCGGTGCCATCTACGATCGTAATTGCCCCCTTGTCGTTTGTTTACATAGTATCGAATTACTCGAATAATACCCGCCGAATTCGTTTCGTTTCGATAAGATAACGGGGACGGAGAAAGATGGGTAGCACTCGACGCGTACGCGAACACTGGCATCGAATGGCATCGACGTATCGGTGTTTGATCTCGGATAAGAAACAACGCGATTCACACGGATACGGATCGGGTCGACGCAGAGAATTATCGAGCGAACAAACATTTCGAGTGGCGATCCGATCATCGTACCGCGTGTAAACCGATTAAGCCGCGTGTAAATACATATGGACCCTTCGGTGTTAGAATTTTTGTTTCGCCGCGTCGCGCCGCGCCGCGCCGCGCCGCGCCGCGCACCGTGTCTTCCGATCGAGGGGTCTCGATCGCCGATGGAACGAGCATGAAAATTCGTTGTGGTCCAATCGACCAAACGGGGCGGGAAAGTCAACGAGGTACCTGACGATTCCGTTCGTCCGTGATGCGCGAAATTTGAATCTTCTTCCGACCCATTTTTGCACGACGCTGCGGAGAAGGGACAGCTCTTCGGAACCACTGGATGGAATATTAAATACGCTGCAACAGAAAAACAAACGGTACACTGCATTATTCTCGTCGTTCTTTCAACGGAAACAGGAAATGCTCGAAGGTGTTTACGGGTATCCGTCGCATGGATCGCGTATCGAACGAAAACCTGTACGCGAATCCTATGTCTAAGTCCGCCATACGCGAAGCGGACAGAGAAATTTTTGTCGACGGTAACTCGATCTCGGCCGGTGGACGGAGGTTTCAATGGAGCAACGCCGGTTGTTTTCCGTCAAATTTCACGTGTCATCGAAGTTGGTTCGCTCGGTTCGCCCGGTACGTCCCGTTCGCCCCCGTTCGCCCCCGTTCGCCCTCGTTCGCCTGGTTCGCCTCGCTCGCCTCGCAACGTTAATCGATACGCGGAAAACCGACACGTGCTTTATGCTGCCCGGCAGGTTTCAACGCATGGTCCAGTTCTGTCGCGCGCGTCGCCAACTACTGCTCCGCTTTTCTATGGGACTCTCTCGGTCGCGATTCTCGCATCCCTGTGTTCCCCTCTGCCACCCTCTGCCACCCTCCGCTGCAACGACCAACGCGCGACGGTTCTTTTTGTTTTGCGAGATAGTTGCATCGCGAAAGTTACTCGATTTTGTTCGAACAACGGCATTTCACGTCGAAATTTTCTCCGAAGCGAGCTTCGATGACAACAACGACCGGAGAATCGTCACGGCTCCGTGAAAAGCCAACGGTTTGCCCCGTGTAGCGATGGTTTAGCTCTCTCCGAGTCGAGTCGAGTCGAGTCGAGTCGAGTCGAGTCGAGGCGGTAGCAACAAAAATGAAATGAAACAAGTACGTTTACGCATCGGTGTTATCCCTCGAAGGATGCACCGTAAATGCATGGCTATCTCGCATACGCCTGCGACGACGCCGCGCCAGCCAATTAAGGTTTATTACGTTTTTTCATGCGCGGAAACTGATTATCCAATGATTATAGAGAACATCTATGGCTCGCGATGTTCGAGATCGCGGTTATCTGGCGTAGCCTCCGTAATTCGTCGGAAAAACGTCGGGCGCAGTGATTTTCCGGTTTTCATTCGTTCTTCTTCACCGTCGTTACAGTAAATTGCCACGAGGTAGCCAGGTGACCGTAATTCGATGCGCTCTCGGTGCACTTTCGAGGGAAACTGCGACGACAAAGTCGATTATTACGCGCGTTAATTGTCGACGATAAAACGGTACGCGGTAAACGATAAGATCGGTCTGCCGATCGATCGATCGATCGATAGATTGGTCGTTTATTAGGCGGTCGTGTTCTCTCGATCGCACCTGCGCGTAGCGTCCCAATGATTTGCTTCCGCCATTTAGTCCGCCATCGGCAACATTTTCTCGAAGAACCGGCGAGATGCGACGAAACATTCGATTCGCGATCGCGAATCAAATATTCCACGTATCGATCTCGAAGCAAACGAAATCCGGTGCAAACAATTTAGCGAAATACCGATTCTGGTAATCAACGTCTGCCGCGTTCATCGAGATGATAAACCGATAAAACCTTGCCGACGCGATGTCAGCCTCGGATGAGTAGGAAAAGTCGAATTACCTTTGCATCAGAGGCGATTAGATACAACACGCCTCGAACGGATTACCAGGATGATGCGCCTCCGTCGCAGCTAGCCGTTCCACTTATCGTCTCGCAAGACGTCGTATCGATCGATCGAATGTCGCGACTCCGAACCACCGTTCGAACATCCGAAAATCCCACGCGATTCGCGACCTTTGAAAATTCGTTTCAACCGATTCGAACAAATCGTCGATCGAGTCCGAAATATTTTACAATTCGCGTCGATTCGCGCGTCGATCCTCGATCTCGAATTCTTCAAGCGCGCACTCGCTCCGACTCGTTGCGAAGATATTTCGGTGTCGTCGAGCCCGAGGCGATGGGTCACCTAGGAATCGAACGGACTCGACGAATCGATCGATGCAACGCAGCGGGTATTTGAATAATGAAGCGGGCCTGGTTCGATTCGACGATTCAAGTTCCACTCGAGTACTCGAGTATTTGGAGTGGTGGTCGGCCGGCTCTAGTAAAAACATTGGCTTTAACTTCGTTCTAATTCTAAGCCCCGTCAACTATATTTACCGAAGCCCCCCCTTTCATTCATTCCGAGCACGCGATCTCTCTTGCTATATGAATTAACGCGCGCGTTTCACGGGCAAACCGTTGTTATTTTTGTCGCCGACCGGCTATCTTTTACATCGCGAAATTATGTTGCATCCTCGCCGATAAGAATTATATAGCGACTCACGAATCCGCAGACTTTCGCGATCGAACCGAATCGTGCGTGATCCAATTCGGGGGATACGCTACGCGATACGCTACGCGATACGCGGCGACCCGGTACCGCACCGATTACAAGACGGAACAACCGTCGATCGCGAATGGAACTCTCCTTTGAGGATACGTTATTCCCCTACGTTTCGCCGCGAAACAAATTAACGCGTTTCGACATAGAATTTCCATCGCGCGAACAAGGGGGAACGCGAAAAAAAGCAGCCGAAAATTCGATCGCGTAAACATAAATCGCCGTCATCGTCGTCAAAGGGGGAAAGCATAAAAAAGTATTTACGAGACGGTACGCGTCCGTGCCATCGACCAGACGATACATCTGTCCAACGTAACTATAGAGTACGCCAGTGAAAGAATAGCAACCGGAGAAATTGACGATTCCGATAAGTTTTCGATCGTTCGCGCGAACATGTGTTTGTCCGAAACCTTTCGAGACCATCCTCGAACGTGGCAAAGAACCCGTACGACATGCTTGCAACAGGTACGCGAACAAATGTTCGACGAGACCGTCGATGTATCGTACCATTCTAACAATTGTTATTTTTAACGTAACCTATAGAAATACTGGCACCTGCGCTCAAGAAGAGAGGAGCGCCTCTATATTTCGAACAGGCACCGAACGAGAGTTCCCGTATCACGAAACTATGATTATTGCCTACGATGCTGCGAGACAGAGGGACGTTTACGGGAAAACCTGTGGAAGCTTTCTCCAGCGCACCGGTGACAATAGGGACACGGAACGCGACGAGAACTGGAGAAGAAAGAGGAGGAGATATAGGTAGAGGAGGTGGTGGTGGAGGAGGAGGAGGAGGCGGTTGCCGCTCGAGCTGTCGTCCGATCGAATTCGGTTTATAATACAACAGCGCAGAACGAGAACCGAGGGTCAGCGACCAGCGTCTATTTCCTCTGTATGTATACGTACGTCGTACGCGTCACATAGAACGTATTTTCTTACAAATATGTACGACGAATCTACATTGAATAATAAAAATAGAAATAATAATTAATCGAAAGTCACCGGAGGCGAGATCAACGTACTTGCATCTAGTCGATCGACTCGTCTCTATCGATCGATCGTGATTTATCGCGCATTTACTTAGTTCTTCGTCGCGTCGCAGCTCGTACGGTCGCAGCTCGTACGGTCGCAGCTGTATCAACGGTTCTATTTGATATTGTTTCGTCGACGCTGTTTCAGCGAACGAAACGAGTTGCAAAGAAATTGGCGGGAGATTTGAAAGGCAGCCGGTTCAGCACGTGAAACGTAGCCCGAGCCAAGTCAAGATGCGGTACAACTATTTTAATTCGATGTACCGATTCCGATACGGGTCGCGATAACAGAGTTTTATCAGGCTGGGTTCAACACGGAGTGGCACGCGGATTTCGTATACGATACGTGCAACTATACCAAATCATTTGGTTCGCTGGTTATTTTATAATACAACGGAATCGACCTTATCTCCTCTAGCGCCATGAACTCGTACGCTCTTTCTACTCTTTCTCCACTTTCTCCTCCTTCTCCTCTTTCTCCTCTTTCCACTCTTTCCACTCTTTCTACTCTTTCTACACTTTCTACTCTTTCTGTTCTTTCTACTCTTCCCACTGTTTTACGCTTGCATTCGAATCGCTCGAGTCGAGACGAAGAGGAGATCGAACGGCAACTACAGCTGGTACAGGGGGCGGTGGTCGTCGAGCGAACCGCGGGAATTTTCAAACGAATAGTTTCAAATGAAATCGATGCACGATCGTAACGTAACAATTAGATTAATCGGAGTAGATTCAGATTCGATAACTCACCGACTCGATACGAACTCGATCAGTCGAGCATCTCGACGTCCGTTCACCAATCGATCGATCTTCTTACGCGCACTGAATCGATATCAAAACAAAGATGGCGAGATCGCGCGCACTCCTGCACAGATGTTGAGCGATCACAATCGTAACCGTTGTCGAAGGATCGTTGTCTCGGGCACTCGGGCTTAGCGACGCGAAGCCACGAAACGTCCCTCGTCTAAAATAATTTCCATTTATCTCGCAAAAATGCTGGTCTCGCGGTGCGCTGCGTCGATTATGCCGTAGATTACCATGAAGGTTACGCGGACGTCGCCGCGCGGTTTACGTTTATTTGGAGATCCACTTGTTTTCTGTAAACGTTGAACCAGAGATACGAGGTACAGCCTCCATCGGTCAGAGAACAGTTTGCTCAGTAACAGCCACGGTTTTCAACCTTCTCGTTTGCCAACATCTAATTCCCTCGTTCGAGCAGGTACACACAGAATGCAACACGCGCGCGTCGACGTGTACGTTTACGTTTCGTGTAGTTGTACGTGTACGACTACGTGTACGCGCATACGTAGACTATGCGGTATCTATGGATATATCTGGATGTGTGGATGAATATGCACATGTACGTGTACAGGTACTTCTGTGTGCGTGTACATATATATATATATATACATATATATGTATAGACGTATAGTATATACGGTACGTATGTAGCTACCAGTGAGAAAATACAATTATCGGGAGGTTAGCCTAGTCAAAGGAGCGAGGAGAAAAGCTCGTTCTCCGGAACGGACGTCAATGGTCCCGCGATCGATATCTCCCCACTAACACCCTCGCGAATGGTACAACTTTAAGATCAAAACAAAACTTCTGTTTAAAACGATTACGTAGAAACAAGACGCACGAACCTTTTTGGCACGAATCAACTTGCACTTGTTTCTGGCGATTGAATCAACACGCGTCACTTTGCACGCCGGATATCTCGTCGGTTCGTCGAACACGTATTTGTTGCTACTACGACTCGAACGACTCGGACGACTCGAAGCTCGACTTGGACAACTTGGACGATCACGGCAACCGCGACGACGACGGTTGTCAAAAACTTTCTCGATCTCGATCCTTCTCTTCTCCTTCGTTTTTCTTCTTGCTCCTCTCTCGCCTGGTCCTTGTTCGATATATCGTGAGAGAGACGCGCGCGTATCGATAGTTTTCTTGTTCGGTCGAATCACTCGCGCGTTCCTTCGAGATCGGTGTTTATTTTACAAGTTGCCACACTCGCGCAAACTGTCGACGTCGTTGTCGTCGTCGTCGTCGTCGTCGTCGTCGTCGTCGTTCGATGCGGTCCCGCGGAGAAAAACAGCTCGACCAGAAATCAGGTTAGCTAGGTTAGAATATCTTGGCTGACTAGAAACGTTGACTAGAAACACGCACGGCTTTCTTAAAATATTTTTCACGTGCAGCGAGCCGTCGATTCGCACTGCTCCGTAAAAGATTCAAATTTAGAAGCGTCGTATCGGACGGTAAAAAAGCGGGCCGCGCGCCTCGACCAGTTCGCGGTCGAGCCTGAAATAAAGATTTGAGGAAGTCGCGTGGAGAACACGGGAACGGGAGAAAGAGAGACCCCGAGCGAACCAGGCGGAGAGAGCGAGAAAGAGAGAGAGAGAGAGAGATCGAGAGTGAAACAGAGAAGGAAGGGTGGGGAGGCTGGCCGTGTCGCACATACCAGTCGGTCCACCTCGCCTCCGAAGTTCGCCTCGGCACGCCGAACCAACGTCGACGAGTCTCGACCGCTGATTGGCCGGCCGAGAGATCGACGTCAGACGCCATCGAACCAATTGGTGCGACGCTGCATGCGCGACGCATGCGCGTCTCTCCCTGCCAGAACAGTCGAGCTGGCATTCCAACTTCGACCGTGCGCTCAACGACTTTGTCATCCTCGACTTTCGGCTTAACAAATTCGACCGAACAACACCGTCGTAATCGTTACCCGTGCCATCGATTACCCATCGATTCTCATCGATCGGAGATTCTTCTCGCATCGACCTCTCTAAGAATTCGGAAGTGGATTCGAAACCAGAACCGGAACCGGAACCGGAATCGACACCGGAACCGCCTCCGCGACCGAAGAGAAAGGATAAGCGCTCCGCGATCGTCGATCGTTCGAACGATAGGAATCCACGGTTTTAAGATCCACCGCGCACGCGAAACAAAAATACTCTCCGCGTACCGTCAAATTATGTGTACATACTCGATAACCGAGGAGACCCGCATTCCCTCCGACTGCCTTGCTCACAACAATAGACAGTAATAAAACTACGTAATAGGTTGTTATTGATTTTTTCGAAATGATTCATTTTCCCTCATCTTCCCTTCTCGTCGCTGTTTCAGCTTTTCAAACATTCCCCCGCACAGCGTCGTTTTTACATTTATAATTCTGTTTTCGATCGACAAATCAAAGCAACGAGATGATGCAAGGGAACAAACCGTTGGTAAAACGTGAGAGCGAAATGCGTCGAACGAGTCATTCATAAAGGCCGCCCGCGACGCTGAGCACTAAATGGCGTCGGACAATCGACGTAAATCGTGTCCGTAAAAAGTTTAGATAGCCGCGCACAACGGTTGTGGTATCTTTGCGCTTTATTAATATTTCGCCGGCCAGAAATAACGCGCGGTTAAAGAATCCAACGAACGAAAATAACGATCGCGTTACACCCTTTCCACCGCTTACCGAACTACAATTATCGATCGGACGAACGATAGCATCGTTTCCCCGAGCGAGATACGCTAATCACCGTTCCCAGCTCTTCTTCTTCGATCTCGCAAAGTCAAGAATCTTGACTAGCAACTTTGTCGCGATATACGGACAAATCGGAATTTGAACGCGTTAACGACGAATGATTCGATACCGCTCCGAACCGAGTATGTATCCTCATCCCCTACGGATGACGCGAATACGCGTCGGACGAGCAACGCGCGCCAAAGAAGCCGCGGATGCGTTACCGCACCGTACAATTCAATTGATACGCGTCATATTTTCCGAGTATTCGAATACACGGGTGATCGAACAATTATCTCGTCCCGATCAATGTTCGTTCGAAGGCGAAGCAGAGGAACCGTAGAACCCGAGAGAGAATTGGTACTCGGTAATCTTAAAAATATTCTAATCGATAAGGACACGTTGAAATATTCCGCTGGTTTTTGCAATCGAATCGCCGAACAGAACAGCACGAAAAGTCAAAGGTGACGTTACCAAAATCGAGTCGATTCGAATCAACCGAACGTCCAACGCGCTTAGCCGTGTACGCGAGCGCAAACTCGAGCTCGAGATTCCCTCGGAACCGGATAACGGTGTCTAATTCTTGTCATATTTCCGTGTATCAATTATTCCCAACACTCCGATTATGAACTCCGTTCAAAAATCAGCTAATTATATTTTCGAGGGGAAATGCATGGAAAGTTGACGCGATTGGCGATACGATTTTAGGCCAGGCAAAGTCGGTTATCCGAAGGTTTTCACCGGTTTCTCGACGATTCGCGAAGATGCGTATTAACCGAGCCGAGACGAGGCGAGACCAAGCCGAAGTCCAAGTCGAAACGAGCGAGCGCGGACATAGCGGTTACGTTCCATCAGTTATTCGCGAGGCATCCGTCTGACAGCTGCTGCGCGAAATGAAATTGAATCAAGGGATCCGCGTTTCAGCTTCGCTTCGACGCCTTGAATTCGGTTATTTAAGGCTTTATATGATATCTCGCTGCGATTCAGGGCCTTTTACAGTCGAAACTACAGTACTATGTACTACGCGCACCGAGCTCGACGGATCGATCGGTATCTGGGTCGTCAAAAATACCAGTTGTTGTTTTCGTTAAATACATATTTCCTAGCTCGTTCATCTCTGCTCTCGTCCGGGAAATCGATGCACGGTTCGGCCTAGGTTTCATTCCTAGTCAATTTCTATCGTGTAATATAATTCCTGGCTCGAAAAAAAGCTGCACCCGTGGTACGGTTCAAGGATCGATTGTTTCGGTTTCGATCGCGTACGGGTACACGCGGAAGAATTTGGAATCTCGAGAGACGGCGGGTGTCCGTGAGTTGAAACGCGCGCGCGGGGCGCAGATAAACCAACGACCGGATGAAAGGGTGGAGGGAAGCTCCCTCACCCTCCGGTAGCCAGCAGTCCCGGTTCTTTCTGTGTCGGCAAGAGAAAAATCCTAGGTCCTAGGCAAACAACCTAGTCCACGCGTAGCGACATCACGATACTCGGTTATCTCCGAGGGTGAGCGCGCGAGCCATCAATGAAAATGCCCATGCCTGCGCGGTAACCGATCGAAATCTACCGCTCCATAAAAATGCAACTTTTTCTTTAAACCTTTTCACTCGAAGCTATTTTCCTTTCAGATTTCGGACATGTTGTCCGATACAGAATATGTTCGTTACAAATGAACTTTTTCAATTTGTCCGTATGAAATAATGTATATTTACTCGTATCGTACTCGTGCTTTTATCAATTCGTTAAACGCAAAACCATTTAGCAATGTAGAAATCGTTTTGAATTCTAGTATAGCAATTTTTAGCGATGCCTTAGAGGAGACAGTCGAATGCAAAGGGCTAATATTTAGCTATCTTTGAAACTGCAAACGTAAGCAACTACGGTCGAAAGATCTCTTGGAAACGGTATTCGAGGGGGCTTTTGCCCGCTTCTGGATAGCGAACGCGTTATCGAAGCAGGGTCGAGTAAAGGGAAAAAGAGAGGACGATCCCGGGAGGGATCTCGTTAGAAAATTATTAGAACGCGAACGAGAAAGAGAGAGAGAGAGAGAGAGAGAGAGAGAGAGAGAGAGAGAGAGAGAGAGAGAGAGAGAGAGAGAGAGAGAGAGAGAGAGAGAGAGAGAGAGAGAGAGAGAGAGAGATCGACGAGCACGCGTGAACCGGGTAACGCGACAAAAGATTGAAATATATCTCGTACGACGACGGTCGACATCGGCAACGGCATCAACGTCGACGTCGCGCGAGTCGTAGGAAAAGACTAACGTGATATTATCCATTAAAGGAGCGCTGATCGTGTTCCATCCGCCGAGAGGGGCAAATTGAAGGAGAGACAGCCGATACGCGCCACCAAAGGGAATAAGAACGACAGACGAGCAATGGAGAAACGAAGAAACGAAGAAGCGGAGAGGCAGGAAGAGAGAGCGAGAGAAAGGAACCAACTCGAAACGAAACCCAGGAAAAACGTCCTGTCGAATCATCGTCCAGGCGAAAAAAGCTCGACAAGAACCGGCAATGCCTGTCGATATTTAACGAATTATCCCAGCTGCGGGTAAATATAAATCTACTCCAGGTCGGATCGTATGTATTATGCATGAGCTGCAATGTAGCTGTCCCCCTACAGAGGTCGGATAACCTAACCCGTCGAGAGAGGGAAAGAGAAGGATAGAGAGACAGAGAGACAGAAAAAGAGAGAGAGAGAGAGAGAGAGAGAGAGAGTAAGAGAGCCAGCAGGCAAGTGTTCAATATATCCTAGCCTATCGATCTCGTCGACTGAGCGCGAAAAGACGCGAGAGACGGGACATAGATAAGTAATTAATATTCTCCGGTCACCAGGCGATTACGCGGATTTCTCTGTCCGTCATTGATAACTTCTACGGTTGACATTCGCGGCTACTACCGTTTCGATACGGAATCGGCCCGTGCGTTGGCTCAAACTTCGGAGACTTCCCCGGGAAGAGATTTTCTCGGAGAGCAGAGATCGGAGAAAATAATTTACTCCGGTGCAGCAATCGGTGTCCATTCGACGGAGAGAGGAATGTCCTTAACGCGACTCCAAGTCTCCAGTCTTTTCCTTCCCGCGATCCGGGGTGAGAGGCAGGAAATGGAATTTATTTCTCAGAATCGGCTGGATCGAGAGGCAAGCGCGTTCCTCGTTGTCGAGTATCCGCGGACGAGACGTCTCTATCGATGCGGCGTTCTCCCTAATAGAAAGCATCTCGAAAGCATCTCGCGTAAACGTAGCAAGGTCTCTATTACGCGTTACGCGTAACGAGTAATATGTAAACGTAACATGTAATACGTTATACGTAATTTGTAACGACGGCGAGGCATTTGAAAAAAGTTGTCGCGCGACCGGAGATCATCGGATAAAGGTTTACATCGTTCGATATCGCCGAGAGGCGATATCGCTTGTTCGAACAGAGCCAAGTCACGGAAAGTAGAGAGTGCTCGTCCACTATTTTAAAAACAACGAAGCTTCCGGGATCGCGGGTGAAAATGTTCATCCATGGAAAACTAAAATCGGGAAAAGAATGTCGGTTTTCATTGGTCGTCGGACGATGGCAGGAGGAATATCGGTGAAACGTCGGGCGACGGCCTCGGCTAATCGACTCGTTGAAACGTAGTTAATCGCAATGCCGATTATTTCGCGAATAACTTACAGGAACCGACGTCTATTTTCGTTTCGCTCGGCCGTCTCTCGTTTCTGTCATTCTCGTACGCGGGGCTATTTACGAGATGACTGCTCGATCGACCGGGTCACGCGGTTAAAGCCGCGCATCGTCCTAACGCTAACGAAGATGGACTTCCCCGGATTTTCCTGAAGAATTGATGATTCGCCGGTTGCCGGTTGCCGGTTGCTGCAAAGAACGTCACACGGCCGCGCCGCATCCGTCGTTCGATGCCAACTAATTTATTAACATCTCACCTACCGAAGCGGTCCAAATCACTGATGTGTCATTCTTTACAAAGAATTCGAACAGTTTGCTGTCTTTTCAAATCCTTATTCTCACCGACGCGCGAGAGGCGAGAGGCGAGACGCGACGCGCACTACGAAGAATATCGACGAGCGCCGCCTATCTATAAAAACACGTGGGTAGATGAAAACGTTGCGTCAAACAGAGATCTCGAACTTTTCTTCGAAATCCGTAGAAGAGGTACAGAGATCGAGAGCGGACGAAAGTCGCGGACGCTTCGAGCACCGACCGATCCATGAAACAAAATTCGAATTCGCCGCGAAAGTCGCAGGTCTGCGCGAGCAAGTTTAACGTAAAGAGATATCGGTACGTCTGGAAGACCGGCGAACGGCACAGTGTCAGGGTGTATTTCTATCGATCGCGGCTCTCCGAAGGTATTTGTTACCTGTATTGTTTTTCCTTCGCACCATCGAGCAAAAGGAGACCACGAGGGCCGACATCCCTTTTACTCTGCTCCAAGGTATCCGCGCGTCTAGTTGACCGTTCCCTTTTTCCTCGCTTTTTTTCCCGCTTTCTCCGGAGCGACCAGGCTCGTGAGCGCGAGCACGAGCGCTCACCGCGTTCCACGTACAACGAAACGGTCGCAAAGGGTTGCGATCGTTGTTCGAGTCAGCCGTCTCGAACAGAGTTGCGCGATTCTTCGCACGATTTTTCGTAGGATCGACGGGCCGTCGAAGACCCGCGATATCGGCAGGGCTGGCTCGTTCCAGATACTCGAAAATTCGCGAGTCGATCGAGACAGTTTCGAGAAAGCGTCGCGAATGGATTTTGAAACGCGAACGGAGCCGATCGATCGTCCAACCGATTCCCTCCGAAGGAAAATTTCGAGAAGTCGTTTCGAGAATATCGTCCGCGATCGTTCCCCGCTATCCCAAGCCCGACGATCTCCAACGGCCATATCGTCGAAGCGCGGAAGCATTCGACGAGCAGAATCGAACGCGATTAAATTCAACCAAGATTTACATTTCGTGTGAAACGTCTTTCTTCGAGAACGCTCGGGACCGCTGTGGGAGCCCTTTTCTAAACGATCGTGTCAAGATTCGAGGATGAGACGGGGGAAGAGAAGTATAACTATTCCCCTCGAGGAGGAAAGCCTCGAAGGAAAATACCAGGTGGCCGCCAAACCTCCTCGACTCCAGCTAACTTCCCAAAAAACGACAGTCGGTCCCTGCACAACCAGGCTGCCTGCTTGCCTGCCTCTCTGCCTGCCTGCCTGTCTGTCTGTCCGCCTGGCTGTCTATCTATCCCTCCGTTAACGACATTCGAGGTCCAAGCGGCGTCTGCTGCCGTACCGGATATCCGCTCATCCTGCCGCCGTCTCCGGCCAAGAAACATCTTGTTCCGACACTGGAAAATCTCGAGCCGCAGGCGCTCTCTCTCTCTCTCTCTCTCTCTCTCTCTCTCTCTCTCTCTCTCTCTCTCTCTCTCTCTCTCTCCCTCCCTCCTTCCATCTCTCTCTCTCTCCCTTTCTCTCTCAGGAGATACGAACACGTGTCGCGCGCGGCGCCATATTTTCGACAACTCTATCGAAATCTCGTCCCGACTTCTACATCGGACCAGACGTACTTTTTCGTCGACAACGTTCTGTGCAGCATCGTTCGGTTTTCAGCACTCGACGTTTTTGGCAACGCTAAGGGTTTCGTCGTTGGTTTTTCACGTTGCTCTCGCGCAACGCGTACAACGATGTCAACGGTGAACGGGTGCCCCAAGAACTTTGCCCGTCTAATTCCGTCTCGGAAAACGAGCGAAATCTCGGGTCTATGGTGTGCGCACCGTTGGTTCGTCGAGATTCTATCGCGAAAGGGTTCGTAATAATCGCGAAGCGAGACCGGACCAGACCAGACAGGGCGAGCCGAGGCGAGGCGAGACGTTGCGGGGCGAGGCGAGGTGACGCGAGGCGAGGCGAGACGAAACGACCGCGACGGGAGCAAGCACAAGGTGCCATTTAACCGAGGCACGTGCGGTCTGCGCACTTGGCAGCCGACCAACGCGCCTTAGAATGAGACCAAACGTCCGGAGGTGACGTCACTGGGTGAATCGTATCGCTAGAAAAGAAAATGCGACCGGGGGTGGACGGGCTAACCTCGTTATTTCGCGGAACCGTAACGAAAGCGATCGACATGGCCGCGACCACGAGGAGCAACAGGTTCGATCGGTGGCCCGGTGAAACCCTTCCGATAACCAACGAAACCCTTGGCTCGCGGTCGACGATTGCTCGATCGTACCCATCCACCGGCTTAGCCTTTGTTTCTCTTTCAAGACTAATCGCAAAGCCGATAGCGAACGTTCTATCTTGTCTCTCTCACTCCCCCCCTCCTCTCTTGTCGGAACGGGCAGCCTCTGATCTCGATCCTTGGCGAAACGAAATCTGGAGAATCGTGTTTAAATATAAACGGTTGTAGACAGAACGTTAATCTTTAGCGATCGATAATTTTGCGGACATTGGGAAGAAGAACAGAGAGAAGAGTAGAAACGAATAAGACGGTTTTGTCGTTAACCGTTCTTTTCGGACGCGCGTCGAAACGGGCGAACGTTGTCGACCGGACTAGACGTCGCGTCGCATCGAGGCGGTGGACGCGGACGCGCGCGTCTTTAAAACGGGTAGGAAAAGGAGTGCGAAAAAGGGTACGGGTACGAGACCGATCGCTATACCAGTTTCAAGGTGGTCGAGCGGACTGATTGCGGAGGAGCAAATTGATCCTCGTTCACCCTTCGCGCGCGTCGCAAAGTTACCCTGAAAATAACTCTCTCGCAGATTACGCGAGGTGAAACGAGGATGAAACGCGCGTAAAAGAGGCTAGTGAAAGTGCCGAGAGCTAATCCAACGTGTAAACTACTCTTGGCCTTTAGAATCGAACCGAGCCGAGCGGAGCCGAGCAGACTCGAGCAGAGCAGAGCAGAGCAGAGCAGAGAGACGATTATTCCTTTTGAAGAAAAATACTGTTACGCCGTGAAAGGCGACAAGATCGTTTTCGCGATCGACGAAACGCGGACGACGAAAACGACGAGATGCGAGCCGCGTGCTGCGAACCGCGCCGTTGCGACGGCCATCGCGAGAGAGCTTGGACCGAGTACGCGTGTGTCGTAGCGTATCAGCAATTTGGACCGTGATCAAGGTGATCGGCAGAGGCCAGCGGAACGAATGCGACGCGGTCATCTTCGGCCGGTGGATCGTCCACGATGGAAATTTCATCGGCGAAACCGAGGGCGTCGCGGAAGCGTTTCGAAACGAAAAACGAAAAATTAGGAGAAAGATCGGACAATGGTCGCCTGGATTCTCGTGATCGAATCCGACGAGACAACGCCGATCGTTCGGTCGACAGCACGATTGCCGCGGAACATCGACGTCGCTACCGATACGCATCGATCGAGCAAGCGCGCGGCATAGTCGATCGCGCGCGCGACGAGTCGCATCAGTCGGTTACACATCGGTATGACTAACCGCGCGTGACGCGTCGTGTTCTTGGCAAGACGTTGGATCGAACCTTGACGAACCTAACCGCGCTTCTCGAGCGCAGATCGTCCGAGATGATCTCGATCGAACAGCGTCTCGTACCATACTCTCGATTCGCGACGAATATTCGCAAATTTCCGATCGATCGAACAGCGACGAGGTCGAAGAGGGAGAAAGAAACGATTATATACCAAAGAACCAAAGACAAAGGCAAAGGCAAAGGCAAAGGCAAAGGCAAAGACGACACGCATCGTCCGATACTCGATCGTGGCACGTGGCTCGTGGCTCGCCCAGAATCTACCAAGCAGAATCGTTCCGTCGCAGACGTAAAAACTCGATTCACGGCCGGACCGCTTCGAAACGTACTCCTCTCGTTGCGCGTTCAACAATATTTTGTTCACTCTTCGGAAGATCTCAGAGTCGTCGAGTGGGGGAATTAATTATCGAATAAGAAATAAAACTCGTACACCGAAGCTTGGCTAAAGAACGTAGAACCGTGGATCGAAAAGGACGTTCGAGTCGAATGGTTTCCGGAGTAGCGGAGTAGAAGAAATTCGATGAAAGAGCACGAATCGCGAATTTATCGGTATCGATCCGCGAGACGCGGAGATCCGACAATGGGTTCAAAATACGCTAAAGACGAAGTTTGATCGAAGAACTCGATACGCGAATCGTCGAACAAACTCTAAGAGAATTCGAAGTAGAATCCTCGATCGCGGACCTAAAACCAGGCGGGTCGCGCTATCCTTTGGGAAATCGACAAGGTTCCGAGTGTTCGCGTCGACCCGAAAAGCCACGAAGTAGCCAGCGAAGGACCCAGGAGAGACAAGAAGAGAGCCGAACGATCGAGTGCACACGGAGGAATCGTGAACGCGGCTCCTGGTCAACGCGATACGCGTATAAGGCGACTAAGCGGCTAAAGTTGCCGAGGCTGCGTGTACGAGTCGAAACGCTCGCGATGTGTTCGCGATCCGTGAAAAGATCCCAAAAATAATGTCGGCCGGTGAAGAAATAAATCCGCGCCGGGCGAGGCGGGTGCCTAAAAGAAGAAGAAGGTTCTCGTCAGGGAACGGGTGCGTTCTGGGAACGAAACCGGCGGCATAGTATGCGAGTTATAAGAAGAGCGGTGAAGCGATCGCATCGGCTAGTCGCGTAAAGAGTTTTGTCCGCGGCGAGCCACCAAGAGGAAACCAACCACCGAGGGAAGAGGAAGCCGAGAAACGATCCATGGCGGTCGGGCAGTGATAAAGCCATGCAGAGGCAGAGGCAACGAGAGAATCAGTGATAAAACCAGTGCGAGAGACAAAGCAAGACACGACGGTACATGGCAGAGAATGGCAGAGAATGGCAGAGAATGGCAGAGAATGGCAGAGAATGGCAGGGAATGGCAGGGAATGGCAGGGAATGGCAGGGCATGGCAGGGAATGGCAGGGCATGGCAGGGCGATCCGCGCTTCGGACTGTGTATAGAAATTCGCTTCGGGACCGGCTCGCGAGGGTTCGGCTCGCGAGTGCACGCGATAACTCCCGATAGCTTAAGATAGAGGAGACGACGACGCGATAGAAGAGCGGCCAGCGTAGCAGCCAGCGGGAGAGCAGGACTTACCTCTGCTGTTTTTAGAACTCCACTCCCAGAACTGCGCGGGTCGAGCCGAGCCAAAACCAAAATACCGCCGATACAGCGTTTCTGCGATGGTCTTTGTGCGCCGCCGACCAACCAGCACCTTCCTTAGCAGCGTCCAACCGGCTTGCACCGGAGAAAACGCTTCTCGTCGCTGGCGGACCTAGCCTTACCGACCGAACGTCGACGGCCCGGTCCTCCTCGACCAAGACCAAGACCAAGACCAAGACCAAGACCAAGACCAACGCCAGGATCAACAAGAACGCAACGACCACGATCGCGATCATGACGAACAAGAGACGCGCCGACTTCCTGGGAGATATAGTGACCGTGCCGTCGAACACGAGATCGCGCACAGAAACCTCTATGAGATCCTCCTCTCTACTTTCATTATCGCATTGTTTTCTCCTTCTTCGAGTCAGAGCCAAACTACGAAAGACAGTGACGGTGGTGTGCGACGTAGGAACGTGTATACGGCTTTATGATCCCCTATTCTCTCTCTCTCTCTCTCTCTCTCTCTCTCTCTCTCTCTCTCTCTCTCTCTCTCTGCCTTTCTATCGTTTTCAAGTTTCTTCGCCGTAGAGAAATCGCAATTGCGATCCGCGCGATATCAAACATTGGCAAACCTAAATTACCCTTGTCACTAAAACGAAAGAATTATGAATCTTGTGGCGAAACGCCGAAATAGCGTTCGCTAGGACAGCCGTTTACGCTCTCTTTCCATCGCTGGTGGCGGTCAGTGTCGCGAAGCGATTCGATCGAACTCGAGGATCGCGAGAGTCTCGGTAGCTGGTGACACGGTTGCTAGGTAAATGCGAAAGTCGTCACGATGTGCAGTGTATATCGCAATATTTTCTCGCTCGGTATCGTTTCGATAATTTCGCCTTTCCCGAGGCTTCCTACGAGTTTAGTGTTCGCGACGTCCTGCATCGATCGCTCGAGATCTCGACCCGCGACACGGGAGAACAGAAATCTCCGGGTGATTCTCTTACGTATTATTCACGAGTTATCGATCGAGGAGAGCAACTTACCTTTTTATCGCATGTAGGAGCCAATGTAGAGGGTCGGAGCTGCATACGCGACGGTGGTCCTTCAAAAGAAAAGAAAAGGAGACTTGAGAGCAGAGTCATCGTTGATCGAGTACTTGCAACTAGTTTTTTCGGTAACGCGTAAATCTCGAACGATACTCGCTCTTTCTAATCCTTCGAGAGAAGCGGAAGATCGATCGATGCGCTGATTCTTTTTGTTAGCGTTAATAGAAACTTCTAAACGGGGGTATATCGAGGGAAACGCGAAACGAAGAACGAAACGTTCTTTTATTCAGCAGCGTCTCGATATAAATCGGATCGAGGATGTGCCGGGCCTCCGAGTGACGTGACATAATGCAATTCGAATGTTCCGATTTCGCTCGACGTCACGCTGTAACTCGGGACGCCGATCACCGATCGCGTACCAGGAAAATGTCGTAACCGTCCAGGGTTTCCATAATTACGGATCGGAACGGGCTCGAGCCCGCTCGCGGAGGAACATTTCCCTGAATTCTTTATGATCATCTCTCGCTTCGCCTCGGTATTCGGCTTTAATCGGGTTAACAGAGCATCGAAGCACCGCCGAAATAGCGTTCGTTATTAATTTAAGTCACTCTTAATACGGAGCCTCGATGCCATCCCGGACGGGCCGATCGTTGACTCTTCCCGTCTCTCTCTCTCTCTTTTTTTCTCTCTCTCTCTCTCTCTCTCTCTCTCTCTCTTCTCGTCACCGGCGAACATGCCATTGTGGGCCATGGAAATTTCATTGGTGGAACAAACTGGCAGAGTTCGAAAGTTCGCGTCCCTTATCCGACCTAATCCCACCAAATAGCAGAGCTACTTGTTCTCGATGATGACGAACGAGAGATTCGCGAAAAGTTCTGGAAAGCTTGAAAGCGACACGAAACGCGGAAAATCGATCCGAGAAGGATCGACGTTTTCAATTTGTACACGGCGCGTTTTCTCGCCGACCCTCGCATGGAAAAACCGAGGGAGAAAGTTCATTAATTTTTTCTCGAGCGGGGTGAAACCAGACCTTCCGTCAAAACTTCCGTTTATCGTACTCGTTTCCTTTCGGCCTTCCATTAGCTGGTAAGAAGCGTCGCGTAGCGCCAGAAGGAATATTTCTTAGCGGTCGGCACCGACGCAATATTTTTCATGTTTTCAGTTTTTTTCAAAGATAATCGTCCGAACATTTTCGCGACAAAGGCGAGTGTGCGAGCGGCACGCGAATTCGAAGATATTTGACGCGGACCGCGCAAAGTAAAAAGCTAACCAGGATGTTGGGTAGTTTGTCGGTAGAAAGGGGAGAAGGAGTAACCCCTTAGGTTATTCGAATCGGAGCTTCCGTTCTTCTTGGTTTTTTTTCGGTTCGGTTCGGTGCGGTTCGGTTCGCCATTGGCGGCGAGGGACAGTTTACAGAAATTAGGTAAGCGAAAGAGGGAGTCGAAGAGCGAACCGTTTCCAGAAGGAACAGGAACGACGATCATTTTTGCCTTCGGCGAACCGTACTTCGGCATCGCGACGCTCGGCTACGCTCAGCGATGCTCGGCGAGCGGAGCCGAGACGAAGGAAGGCATAAAACGACATCGGTCCGGATCGGCACGTGCCACTCGATAAATCTGTCGGCAGCTGACGGGCACAGCCGGCTGCAACGAGTGCTGCAGCCTCCCGCCTGCGCTCGCGCTCGCGCTCGCTTTCTCCTTCTTTCTTTTGCCGTTGCTTTTGCCGTTGCTGTTGCCGTTGCTCCCGCTGTTGCTCTCGCTCTTGCTCTCGGTTAGCGCTGTCGAGCTGGTGACTCCTGACTCCCGAATCGTATAGCCCACCCCCTTCGCGGCTTTTCGTCTTGACGCGCGTCAACCGAACGCATCCGGCCCTCCTGCGAAACCGACGCCGTCTCGCCTCGCGACGAATCTTGCGGTTCAACTTTACCGGACGATATCCCGAGGATCGATATGTTTCTTCTTTCGAAAACGTAACCGCGGTTTGTTCGAAGAAACGGTAAATCTCGGAACGAACGTTTCGAGCGTTTTCGCCGTCGCGCGGAATGCCCGCTCGTCCTCCGTTCGCTATTTGCTATTTGCTCGTATAATTTATTCTTCGGGAGCGACGACTCGTTCGAGTAGTCTGTTGTCGAGTTGAATTTCTACCGGCTGGCTCTACGACTCGACGGATCCACGACGATCCAGGAGAGCTTGCACCCCCAAAGATCGAGTGATTCCAACCGACGGCGGCACGGTGTCGCCATACGGTAGCCAGTTACGAGCAACGTGCTTTCTCATAACTTTCTGGGCGGCTGGGATCGCTCTCCAGGAGAAAACAACCACGAAACTAGCCCACAGGTCGGAAGACACTGTGCGATCGAGCGATAGAACGTCTACGAGACAGAAGCTACACGTTTTCCGCACGGCGAGCCAAAGAGCCAAGGAAACGTTCCATTATCTTATAAGCCTCTCGCGTTTCGCGCATAGGACGATAAATAATTCTTCGAGGGTTCTTCGAACCAAAAATGTAACTCTTGCTCGAAGCTTGCGGGAACGACGAATATCCTCGCGAGTTCGAGGTATCATCTTCTCGCCATCCGCGTCCGTTCGTCCGTCACCCGCCGCCCGTCGCCTGTCGCCTGTCGCCTGTCGCCTGTCGCCCGTTGCCACCGAATCGATTCGGAATACAGTTACATCGTTGTAATCGATTCTAACGAGATACCAAGCACGGGGAAGAACAAGTGGAATCTGTGGTTAACGCGTTCAGAGCATCGTTATATCGCGGCGAGTAGGAGAAAATTGGAAAGCGTCCGGGGTGCGGCGAGACGCGGCGAGAAGAAAAAATGAACACGACAAAACGATTTGTCGCGCGTGCATGCGCGAACCGACGCGCGACGACCGCTACCGTATTACGTTCCGCGCGTTACGTATCGCCTACAAAACAACAAGTAACACGTATGTAGAGTACACGCTTAATCGATCAGCGTGTTACTTGCTTGCGTCATTGGAGAACCGGAGACACGCTCGGCCGGGGTCTCTCTTACACGACACGGTCGCCAGTTTCTTTCCCTGCTAGGGGACGAGATCGCGTATATTACGCTCTCGAAACGATTTTTCTTCTCCTCGAACTCTCTTTCTTTCGCAGAATTTATTTAGAGTCTCTCCTTATCCTACCAATCGTTTAGCCGGTCCCAACGATCGATCCCCGCGAGCTAGGGATCTCTCCGGTTCCACCCGGAGCAACGCGGCCTGGCTCGGCGCGGCCCGGCCCGGCCCGCCCCGGCCCGGCCCGGCACGACGCGACGGAAGGAAAGTTTACGAGAGCGGTAATCTCAAGGAACGATACCGCCGCACCGGGCTGTTCCAACCCGTGAAAACGGAGCCGAATCCCTCGGAGCCCTTCGAAGCAACTCGTAGGCTCGACGCAGGGAAGCGGCGCCGTTTCAGCACGTTCGATCTCGGTTGCCTTTTGGCCGTTGAAACGAACGAGGAGACGCGCGAGAGATCACGGAGACTCGCGGAGGCAAATGTTGGCGCGAGTGCAACGCGCCATATTCTTTGTCCTATGACACGGCGATGTTAAAGCTCCGCGCCGCGCGCCGGCTAAATTTAAACGCAGCCGCCAGGGCTGAGTCTAAGACCGAGGCTGAGCAGCACCAGCCGCCAGAAACCAGAGCACGTGCTTCAACTAAGTGACGTGTGCCTTCTTCCTCTCCTCTCCTCTCCTCTCCTCTCCTCTCCTCTCTTCTCCCTCCTCTGTCCACCCCTCTCCGCCTCTCCTTTCCATCTCCTCGCCTCTTCACCTCCTCCGGCCGCCACCTTCTTCGACAACTCCTCTCTCACCCCGCATCCCTGTGGTTTCCCTCTCGCCGCACCACCGTTTCCTTCGCTTCTCACGGATTTCTAATCGTTTGCTCCCTCGCCCCCTTCTCGTCCTCCTCCCGCGATCCTCTAAACTCTAAACTCTAAACTCTAAACTGTAAACTCAAACGGGTGCAGACCGTTTCATAATCGTCGTGAAAAAGTTTCAGCGAATCGTTTACCATGGCGGGTCGGAAGTTGCTTTCGTACCGATCTTCGCAACAAATAAATGGCCGTTCGATTTATCTGCGCGCTACGTCGTCTAGAGTCTGGTAACTTTCGAAATGCTCTTTGGTATCGCATCTTCGTTTTAATCGATCAATTTGCGAACCAAACGCAATCGGTCCAATGATGCGAGCACGGGTGGAACGATTCTTCGAAGTGCCGACGAAACAACGAAAACGATAACAATTTTGAAATCGTACAACTAGGTGTCGAGGAAACGAAAAGATTGGCAAGGAACGCTACTAGACGCGATACGAACAATTCGAATAAATTGTACGAGAGGCGCGCGGCCGGACCGGCATCGATCGATCGGTTTTCCGTATGGTAGCCAGGCGTACGACCAAGAAGAGCTGGCGCAAACATCCTGCACCTCACACGTGGCCCTAGCCGAGTGTAAAACACGTGTCTCCTCTCCTACCGAGACACCATGAAATAAATCGTACACGGGGTTCGGTCAGCCCCTTCGATATCGCATGGCCCGTTCTTCGATCATTGACCGACTCTACAACTACAACAGCAACTACAACTACGACTCGTGACGACGACTCTTTGTCGATGCCTCGAGCGAGAAGCCTTTCTTCGCGGTTCACGAGAAAAACGCGTTCACACGATTATTCTCGCAGCAACGGATCCGATGTTCTGCCATTATTCGTTTCAGGGTCGTTTCGCGTTCTATGTATCGCGAGCTGGCAGGTCAGCGGCTCTCTCCCTCTGCTCCGTAATGTTACATTACCGCGTTATCTCCGAAGACTGGTTAAAGAAGAGGGCTTCACCGACTACTGGAACCGTACACGTTCGTGGTCGGCGCTGGGACCAGGCATGACACTGTTTCGAAAGAAACGGTGAACGCGACGGGAGGAACGCGGCGGGAGGGCACCGAGGATCGTCGCCCTTCGGCAACACAGATCGTCGGACCCCACCGTCTCGTCTCGTATCGTTTCTCGTATCGTTTCATCCCGTTGTCTCTCGTCGCCTTTCGTCGTCCCTGGTCGCTTCGGATTGGGCCAACGCAACGAATATCACGGACCGATGTTACGCGTTACGGAGGCTGATCTCGATCTCCTGCATACGCGGCGCGCGCCATAAGGGAAAACGGACTCCCACGCGAGGCACGACGCGAAGCGGCGTTACGATCCAGACTTTGTGAAAACAATCGGCTTGGGTTTCGAGACCGAACGAGAATACCGTTAATCGTTCCGCCATTCTAGATTCGATCGGGTCGAATCCGATATCGATATCTCGCGGACGAAAGGCAACGCGAAGAGCGCTTGCCAGATCTCGATAGGGAAGCATCGAGCACCGTTTCGTTTCACGGAAGATACCGCCCTCCGTTATTACATAACTTGGTCAATATACGACCGTGCGTCTCTCCGCTTGACTGCCGGCGCGGCGATCGGTCTACCAATTACAAGACGCAGCTCGTTGAACGGATGCGTCCTTGGTGTCCGAGTCTCGTCGACGATCGATCGCGTATTCGCAAAGAAAGTTGCGGAAAATTGGAGAAACGACGACCGTTGCCTCTCGTCCGTCGAACGGAATCGTTCGGAGTTCAGCTTTCGAACCGGATCTCCTATCAGAATTTTTATTTTGCCCGGATTCGAAGAGCGTCCCTCCACGACCTAGCAGCCTAGCCGCCGCCGGAACGGTCCAAATTCCATCGTTGTTTTTTCTTCTTCGTCGGATTATTTCGACAAAATTGAAAAACATTAGAACGATCGTCGGCTGGATCGACAGTTCGTAAGGCCAATGGGTTTCGAGCCGGGTGAAATTAAGGGGGAAAGGAACGAGAGGCAAAGAAAATGTTCTGTGCTCCGTTCTTCCTAATGCAGGGAGGAGACTGAAACGCGATACTTGGCTGGCTCCGGGACGAGAGGAGACGAGACGAAACGAGACGCCGCGCGCGAGCGATTCTACACGGGAGGAAGGCAGAATGAAAGTAACCTAGCGAAAAGAGAGGTAGAACGACGACGCGAAGGAAGTGGATCGGAAAAAGAAAAAAACGAGAAGGGCGGAGTGGTCCGTGGGTTGAGTGAACGCGGTCCCTGAGTGGGGAGAGGAGCAAATTTTCAACTTTTCCTCGATTCTAGCGATACCTCAGAGAGAGAGAGAGAGAGAGAGAGAGAGAGAGAGAGAATCGTTTTGTTTCGTCGCTTCCTCGGTGTTCGCGACCAGACGGAAAATGTTAACGCGTCGAGTAATTCTATTCAGATAATCGCCAAGTTACAGATAACCCGTTAACCGGGGAAAAAGAGTTAACTCGTCTTTCATATCTCCTTACGTCTTCCGACTATATTCCCGTTCTACCGAAATGCTCGCGTACCTCGATTTACATTCGGAATCGTGTCGAATAAATGTACCGACATCCGATCGAGGAGAGGATTTCGAGGACCGTCGGCGGTAACATCGATTCGCGAAGTTTCGCAACAACGGACGTACTCCAAGAACGAATAAGCAACGCCTCGAGTGGAAAAATAATTACTCAGCGAGGTTCGGAAAAGGTTCGAAAGAGCAAAGTAGAAAAGAGGGTGGGGTGAGTCGAACCAGAGAGAGAGAGGAGAACCAGAGCAGAAAAACGACCAACCCGAGGAAGAAAAAGTAGAAGAAGGTAACCAGGGATTAAGAAGACGAGCAAAAAAGTATATAAACGAGCAGCGGGGAGAAGGGAAACGTAAAACAGTCAAAGGGAGAGAGGGAGAGAGGGGTGAGGGGGAGGTGGGAAAAGGTGGACGAAGCCAAAGACGATAGGAAAGCAAGTAGAAGAGGTAGATGACGAGGTTTCGTGGTGGCTCGGTTCGACTTCTCGAGGTGTCCGAGCTAGAAGAAGAGGTCCGAGTAGGAGAGAGGCTGAGAGAACAGAGAAAAAGAGAGAAATCGGTGGGGGCAGTCGCGACGCAAGGAGGGCCGCCGCGACGCCGGGCGTCCAGTGATCGCGCCTTAAAAGGTTCGACGCCGCACGCGCCCAACATCTGCCAGCTCGTTTCTCCTCTCTTCTCTTCGTCTGTTTAGCGCGACGCGTACACGCGCGAGTTTCATATCTCTCTCTCTCTCTCTCTCTCTCTCTCTCTCTCTCTCTCTCTCTCTCTTTCGTTTCACTCTCGTTTTCCCTTTCTATTCGACGCGTGCAAGCTCTCCAACACGGTAAGAGAGATAAGCTGCGAAGAGAGGAAGAGAATGAGAGAGAGCGAGAGAGGGAGAAGAGAAGCGCATGAAGTGAAGTCGAAGAAAGAGCAAAAGAGCGAGTTTTAAGGGGACATGGTCCAGAGGAAAAATGATCGCCAAGATACGTCTTCGCTTGATAAAGAAAAATTCACGAATGTCGACGAGACAAAGGAGATTGACGGACATCGATCTACTTTCGCGAAGATCGAATCGATTTCTCACAATAAAAGTATTCTGCGATGGGTTCGTAAGATTTGTTTATTATATTTCTAATCTGCGCCGGACCGGCGATCATCGCAATAACTCGAATGTTTCGAATTCGCCGCGATTGTTCGTTGTACAGGTTGAACTATTGTATTACTGGGGACCGGTTCGCAAACAGAGAAAAGGGAACAGGAAGAGAGAAGCAGAGCAAGAGAGAGAGAGGGAGAGGGAGAGGTAGATGGAGAGGGAGAGAGGGAGAGAGAGAGAAAGAGAGAGAGAGCGAGCGTATATGTGTCGGCCAGCTCGAATTTCGTGGTACTTGAACGATTCAAGTACTCCTCGAAGAGACACCTCTATCTCTCGCACGTGGCCGATAGGACCACGTGGGCTTTTCGCCTACGTCACAGACCGAACCGACATCCATCCCATCGTGTATTGATTGAGAGTGGCCATGGTCGTTTCCATGGCGACGTTTCTTTTACCTGTACGCTCGCTGCGCGCATACACGCGATACACCTTTTCGAGTACACACACCGGCGACCCGCGTTAGAAGGAGAAAGACGGATACCGTGAGAAAGAGAAAGAGAGGCGGAGAGAAACCGCTGCCGGCTACGTACCTACCTACATGGGTAGAAAAGCTAGCGATAGGATCGAGCTACCATCGAATCAGGACCAATCGAAACGAAACCAAACGAAATTGTTTCGCTACGAGTACGGCGACACCGCGAAGCAGCCACGGGGCACCTGGAACGACATGGCAGAACGATCGAACGAAACCCTCTATTTTGTACCCTTCGCGCGGCAAAGCGTTCCGACGGATCGTAACCGACACCGTCGTACCCTGTCCGAGCTCGAACGAAACGCGTTCCTGGTGCAGGTACAGGGTGAACCTGTTCCCAACGCTAGCTCGAACGGCGTAGGTCGGTGCGCGTGTCGTACCTACGCGACGACAGGCATTAGTTTCCCCTCTGCCCTGCCGATCCATCTTTCCAAACCCCATCAACCTGTCCCATCTACACGCTGTATCGAGATTGTATATTGTATATTGTATAGAAATCTCTGGAGCGTGCACACGTTGCCGTGCCACGCGTGCAAAATTTATAGTCGACCCCACGACACAGCGTCGTGACGCGCGCCTACCCTCCACCTCTTCCTCCTCCTTCTCCTCCTACTCCTACTCCACCACTACCCTCTTCTGCTCCCTCTTTCTTCCCTTACCTTTGTCCTACTCCTAATGCCGCGGCGTACCATGCCTCGTCGTCGATCTATCAGGAGTGTCCGATACGATACGATACGATACGATACGCGATTCGACGCATCGCCTCAACTTTATTAGAGAAACGAGAAGCTCGTTCTCCTATTGCTTCCATGCTTCGCCGCACCCTTCGCGAGAATAAACGCCGGATTTTGTCGTTGTGGACCACAAACGGGTAACATGGTTTATTACGAGATAGCGAATCTCGCGTGGGTCCAGGCCGCGTAAACGATTCGCGAACGAATCGGCGCTTTGCTAACATCGAAGAAAAACGTTTCTTGCAAATGCTCCGCCAACAACCGACCGCAACGATGGTCTGTCCGTTTGTCGACGCGAAACAATAACAAATCGATCGGGAAATTCGTACACGTTAAACCGCGTAAGGGGAACGCGATAGCACGTGCTGCCGACACGTGGCGATCGCTGCGAGGGAGGGGAGAAAGGGGAGATAGCGAGAAAGGGGCGAGACGAACACGAGAACGAGAGAACAGGGAGACCCGGGTCCTCGCATAAACGCCTAAACGCTAAAACAAATCTCGTTCCGCGAGGTTTTCGTTTCTCATCGAAGTCTCCGATAGCGAGAATAGAATTACTTCCAGGCGATCGTCCCATCGAACTTAAAACGCCGTCCGCGATCGATCGAAGACCAACAGGCATCGACGACTGGCTCGGTATACGGAGATTTTTCTGTTCGAATCGTACACGGACACGGACACGGACACGGACACGGACACGGACACGGCCACGGATCCGCGCTCGAAGAACGTGTCTCTGTACACGGTAGGCACGTGTTGCCGGCACGTGGCGAAGGGTGCGGTGCGAAAACGGAAGAGCCGATTCGAGGAGGACCGACTTTCTGTATTTTCCACGGGAAATGGGAAATGGGAAATGGGAAACGGAAAACGGGATTTGGGAAATGAGAAATGCCCTGTACCGTACACGGTACGGTACAGTTGCGTCAAAGTCTCCTTCGTCGTCTACATTGCAAAGGCGATGCACGATCGACTTTTGACCAGAACAGCAACGACACGTGTACGACGCACGTGAGAGTAGGCAGAAGGAATCATCGGAGTCTCGCGCTCAGATTTACGTCAATCGTGACCCCGTGCGAGCCTCGACGAGCAACCCTCCCGGCCGGCCAAGGGAAACGAGCAACGAACACCGTCGCAAACGTTCCAAAAAGAACAACCGATCGCGAGCTACTATTCCGCCATTTTCATCCGCGAACCCGTTTCCCTACCTCCACCCTGCAACATGGTTCATCCCTCGTCCAGCTCCGTGCCAATCTTTCTTCGATTCCGGTCAATTTGGTATATCGACGCGTTTTTCACCGGACACGCGAATAATTCTATCTTAAGGTAAACATACGAATGCGAATGCTCGTTCGCGTTTGTGTTCGTGTTTGCGTTCGAGACGAATCCTTTAACCTTTCGACCTACAGCCTCCAAAAGGGTGGCACAGCATATTTTACCTTTGCGAATTTAAATTCTGACACACGCGCGCGTATACGTGTACAGGCGTACCATAACGACGCGCAGCATACGCATATCCGATAATAAGTTTCAAAATCGTGAAAATTTCTATCGGTCGAGCGTCGTGTAAGCGACACCGGTTATTTTGCTAATATATTTTATCACGGTTTTTCATTCCAGTTCTAAGTATACACGCGAAGTCGGTGAATTATTCAACCGAGCGTCAGAATTTCAGATTGTACGGATCAAATTAGTCAGCGCCTCGTCCCATTAAGAGGTTCTCCCTCTGCGCCGGCGGCTCTGTCAAATCGGTTTAAACGTTATTTCCAAATTCTGCTTTGGTTATCGAGTCTCTTCGAAACCCTGCGACGCTTCTAGTCGTTTATTCGTTTACGCGATCGAGCCGATTAAGATTCCGATCGCGGTCACGATCGTGATTACGATTACGATTATGATCACGGTAATGGTAAAGGTAACGGTAACGCTAATGAGCAAATAACCGTAGCTACGGTTCCCGTCAGAGTCAGACGACAGATATACGGTGGTATACGTCAACTGTGCCAACTTTTCGAAAAAGATCCCTAGAATGTTCGCGCTTGCATAATATCTCGAAATTGACGTCAGTGGTTGGGGTGTTCTTAGGAAGGTTATCGATGAAACCATTCCTTTCTACCGGGTGGGTGGGATCGATGTCGGCAGAGCGACGAGCACGATCTCCTCGTGAAATTTTGATCAGCTTGGAACTTTTTCGGATACCGAGCCGAAAATATATCGAGACCGCCGCGCCGGGATCAAAACTTTTTTGCTCCCGATGGATCGCTATTTTTTCCAATGCCATTTGCTTCTCTAATCGTCTCTCGTCCTAGTCCCTCGCGTCGTGTCCCTCCGAACGCGCGCATTCGTGTCGTTCGTTGAAGAGCAAAGCTCTTGGAAGCTGTTGCCAGTACAGTTTATCAATTAGGGGATAAGTACGAGTTGGTTCAACACTGGCGACCGTCGACCGTCGACCAACGGGCAGCGAGCGTTGCGCGTCGTTGGTTTGTTGCAAAGGGTAGACCGATTTTTCGAGTCAAGCGACTGTTCGGTTAAAAGCAAACCCTTCCTTAATTTGATGTACGCGATAACATTTAGGATTGCTACTTGTAGGATCGTGGTTGCCGGAATCGATTCTATCGGTCGAGGATTTTGTAGGTTCTGGTTGAAAGGAAGCGGCCTACCTATTTATGTTTGAAAATAACGCATCCGTTTGTCGCGTTCGGTGGCAATACGGTGGCAATACGGTGGCAATACGGTGGAAATTCGGAGGCTCTATCAGATCTAGACTTATCGCGAAATCTCACGGAACTTGAACCAACGTAATAATAGCAGTTACAAAGAATCGCATGACCTCGCGGTAAAAAGCCCGGCACAATATGGGCTCCCGAATCTATGTAAATCGATGGAGCGCTCGTATGACCTAAACGTTGACTCTTTTCGTTAGTTTCGAAACGTCTGGCCACAGCCACCGACAAAACTTGAAATTCCAAGCGGAACAGAAACGAAAGCGGATGGAAATCGAGTATCCTCCGAGACGAAGCTGGATAGAAAAAAATTACTTCGATTGTCTATACTCTATAGTCTCTCTATAGTTTAGACTACAGTCTATCTAGAGTCTATAGTTTATGGAATTTCGAATACTCGTTATTCTTTCCTCCTCGTTCTCGCGAAATAACTTAGGAACGTAACGTAATCTCGTTTGCATCGTTGCTTCGAGATTTCTGTTTTACCGATGAAGCGCGAGTCTCCGAGTCTGTTGTCCGCATTAATGCGTGCAGATGGCAGCATCTTGCAGAAATTTGCAACATTTTTCGGAGCTACTTTGTATTCGTATTTTCGTTTTGCGCCGTGTTGTTTACGCTATTTTTATAAATTTTGTTTTAATAAATTTAGTTGTGCACGCGGCAGAGCGACTCTCGTATCAGTAAGCAAAGGGCACGATTTTCGCGTCTGTGGAGATAAGATTTCTATTCGTTCGAAATGGTGTTAGTAATCCGATCCAAAAGATGAACAAGAAAATTTGTTGTCGATATCGATTTAATCCATGATGGATTCCCGCTGTAACAATATTTCGATAACTTTCCATCGAAGCGATTATGGTAATTCCTATACATACCCAAATGATATGACAATAATTTGCATGTATCAGTAGAATAAAGTATTTTGCGTAAATCTTGCATCTTGCATCTTGCATGTGTATGTTACACCTTGCACGAATGGAATTTGTTACGTACCGTTCGCGAAACAGCCATTGGAAAATCAATGTATTTCTTACCGATTCGATTAGAATTACATTTTGTGAATGTTTCTACCAATTCCTTATGTTTGTGAACTTCGAAGGCAGCTTTGCTTAACAGCATCTTATTGAATAGAGCGAGATTACTTTGATAACGCGTATTCGATCAAACGCTCATCGTGTTTTATTTAGTCACGCGATGGAAATGCAATAAACAAAAAAGCTATTCTCTCTGCTAAATCGTACTTGTTTTTCTAAGAACGACTCGCGTCTCAAAGAGGTTATTTATTAATGCGCTTCGCGCGTACGATTTGTTACATGGTACATCGAAAACATGGTGGTGCTTCCCATCTTTTCTGAAATAAAAACTACTCCTGTCATTTAACGGAGTTGTTCGGACAACCGACACATGCGAAACGATGATCCTTAAGAGCGACCCTTATCGTTCTAACAAAATAAGAATCGACAGAAGAAAAACCACGCGATAAGTTCAACGATCATCCAACGACAAATTAGAAGTGATAAGAAACAGGTTGACTAGTAATTATGTTCGACCTAAAACAGTACCTGTCATTTTCGATCATTCTTATACCAGAAGATCAATATTATCTCCCGCGACCAAATAACCTGCTGGTCTATCGAATCCGCAAAACCTCTGGGATATTCGTATCGCGACACGCAGAAGCTTCAATATTCCCAAGTAATTGAAACATTGCCGAGATGGAGCTTTTTTTTCTCGTAAAAACTATGAACGCTTCCAGCGCGCGAGCACGCCCATACGCTTGTCTGAGTGTTCGCGTGCGTATCGCGTGCGTCCATGTCATGTCGAGCGCGAGAACACGCGTATGCGTGCATACCGCATGCATGGTAGTGTACGTGTGCGTGTTGTGCGCGTTTAGCCTGTGTGCTTTGTGTTTGCGTTGGTGTATATGCATGTGTGCGTGCGTGTGTGAAGGCCATGTTAACAGACTGTAAGTCAACGGATGAGTTCGGAAACGGCGAGAGTAGACTGAAATTTACTTACGATATTCACCGGCTTGTCCGCGGCTCCTACAGAGCTTTTCCGTGCGATTATTTCACTCTCCACATTATTACGTCCACGATGCGGGAGGGCAAAAAAAAGGGACGGCGAGAGAGCGAGTTTGATCAAAAGCACAATTTTCGTGACGTCATCGGTGGTCGGGCATGCGCGGTCCGAATTCGGTGTTTTTCCATTTACCGCGGAAACACGTGTGCGTTTGTCGGTTGTTTTCTTCCGTTTTTTTTCCCAACAGACTTTTTCGTATATCTTCCTTCGTCCGACACCGAAAGACACTACATCGCTAAGAAACACGCGACATTATCGTGACGACGCGGCTATCGTCCGTTGCGAATTTCGTGTGTGATTATTCGCGAGAGCCAGCAGCGGCTGCCGACATCTATCCATCCACTCCCACTTGTTAAGTGACGTACACTGACGTCATCGATAGTTTACCTTGAAGCATGACATTGAGTTACACGCTGGCCAATCAAAACGATCAAGTTCCCTGCTGCGAATGATCGCGCGAATTCACGATGTCCTACAAATTACAATATCGTCGCGCGGTTAATCAATGATTCGCGCGGTTCTCTTTAAAACGAATTCACTCCGTGTTAAAATCCTGTCACGCGATCTTGATCCCCTGTTCAGTTCATCCCTTATAAAACATCAAGCGCAGATTTATTGTACTAACGCGAGTGCACGACCGCTCCGTATTCGCTCTGTAAATATCTAAGTACTCGATACTCCCCACGAAAAAAGTTCCTAGCCTACGCGACAGGAGAAAAAGTTAATCAAGGCTGCCAACGAGAGACAAACTCTATAGTAATAAATTCAAAGAAACCGCCATAGCCTCGAGAATACGGCGACATCTACGATCAGATGACGAAGCCACTCGTCGTTTAGTACGATATTCTACAGCTAGATGGCAACGGTGGGCTCATCAGATTTTAAATTTTATATATATAGACAACACCGGCAGAGAGGACCGATGCATGGGATCGCAACGAACAGTTTATGACCGAAAACGTTAATTTTGAACAATTTATTCTCGAGTTTTATATTCACACCGACGAGAGTAGTATCAGAGAGGAATTCCTCTCTGGTAGTATCTGGTAGCAGAGGTCGGTGATATTCATTTTCTCTTGTTGGGTCTCCTAGTTTCGCCGCTAGATACCACCACCATCCATTTTTGACACTCTGCACGCGACTTTCTTATTGTGCGATTTTGTCCGGTTTTTTCACATAGTATCGATCAATATCAATCAGTATCGATCCGCAGTAGATTCCAGTAGGCTCTTCCAAGTAATTTTCGTTTTAAAATATTGTTTTTTTTAAATTAAATAAAAATTTTTAAATAACTTTTTATGACATCTTTGATGTCAACATTCAGTGGTGCCATTTAATGGTACATTCAACGGTAACCAAAAGAAGCGTTGTATTTTGTGTAATAAACATTGCATTATTATAGATTTGTTCAATTCTTATCTTAATAAAATGTCTGACGGTAAGTTTACATTGCAATCGTATAACGTACTGTAACGTTTTAACGGAGTCACGATGTATTATTTTTTGTCAGAGGAAGTAATTCGTCGAAGGTTACTCATCGATGGCGATGGAACAGGAGATGATCGTAGGATAAACATGCTTTTGAAATCATTCATAAAATGGGTTAACAATCCGGATGTGGATAACACATTGCACGAGAGAATGTTGTCGCAACTTGCTCAATGCGAATTTGCGCAAAAGAAGTCTAGACTGGTCTCAAATATGAGTCAAGACGAATTAAAAAGCTATGAAATGTTATCAAAAGAGATAGAAGTTCAAATAGAAGAAGCCAAGAGCGATATCGAGAAAACAAAGGCAGAACTGCAAGAAGCAAAACGGGTGAGAAAGAACAGAATCGAATACGATGTATTGGCAAAAGTTATAAACGAACAACCTGATCGGGTAGAAACGAATTTAAAGTTAGCAACCCTGCGCGAAGAATTAGGCAGATTGAAGGTATGTAAAATGTGCATTATTCGTTCAAAAAGATACTACTTCGGTAAGGAGCTAATATACAAATGTTTTAACGCATAGGAAAAATCTGAGCAATTAGAGCACAAGTTGGAAATGAGGCGTAAACAATTCCACGTGTTGATATCTTCTATACATTCTTTGCAAGGAATGCTGGACGAATGTGACGAGGAAATAATGAATGTGAGTCTAGAAAATTATGAGGACGCCGACACCCAGATGCCTCCTAAGTCTGACATATCGTGATGCAAACATATATTGCGGTC
Source organism: Sphecodes monilicornis (assembly GCA_913789915.3). Taxonomy (NCBI): domain Eukaryota; kingdom Metazoa; phylum Arthropoda; class Insecta; order Hymenoptera; family Halictidae; genus Sphecodes; species Sphecodes monilicornis. The sequence goes on from OU565296.1 coordinate 22,427,345, forward strand.
AGAAATACTATAAAATAAAAACAAAAATGAGGAAAAGCACAATATAAGTGTTATGTACATAAGCGAAAAGCTTACACAATGGATAAAACGTATTATCCAATTTTTAATTTCAATTTTGTAGTTTTGGGAACATGTCTGATCGTTAAGGACAGCCTGACATCTCGTTGTAATGTTTGTCCCTCTGAAAACTGATCACCGCATATATCTAAATTTTTTACTAAAAACTTTGATATAATGTCTGTATCTCTCTCTGCAATGGAATGTAAATAGCAATGGTACAAATCTCCTTGGAGAATCAACAGACTTCTACGTTCTAGTAGAATACTGAATTTTAAAGTACGTTGTTGCATCTGAAAAAAAAACACATTGAGAATACTTCAGACTAATAATTTTGGCGATAAGTTTAATGTATCGTGATTGTTACAACCTCCATGCTTTCCGAATTTTTATAAAAGTCAAGAAACGTGTGAGATCCACAGCTGATAGTTGTTACAGTAGGATAAAAGAGTGGGCCATCGGAGTGTGCCTGATAAATGTACAGTGTATATTATACTTTATAATAAATATCGATTAATAAAATATATAAATACACATACAACTACTGCATACCATTATCCCCTGTCCAGGCAGATATTCGTTAATCAATACGTGATTAGGCAATTTGTTTGTTTCAAAAATATTACACGACGATATTTTGTTAATGTACTTTCGAAGCCACTGAAAACTAAATAGTTGTTGGTATAAATCGTTTTTACCCTACCTTACCTATCTCCTCTGTTGCAATTAATTTCATACAATATGTATTCTCTGTACATATTCATTTACAAATCACGTACGTCTGGTATATCTTCAGCTATCATTCCTTTAGGGTGTGGGACACCACCCCAATTTTGTAGCCTACGATGGCTTAACTGTGTCCACTTTGGTAATGGAGCATTATTAACGTGTTTTATAATTTCTAATTCCTCCTCTGCGGTTATAAAGTTTGGCACATAAATCGCTAAATTCGGTACCTGCAATACATAAAATGTTACAGGTCTAAAATATATAACCTCCGCTACAAAAATGAAGAACAATATTTAAGATGAACCTCTGGTACCACATTTTTATTATACTTGTCCATTTTCTAATAGATGAAATGATATAATGGATAAAAAATTACAAAATTTTGCGTCGACAATGTAGTCTTTTAATGAAACGATTGGATTATTTTCGGTACGATTAATTGGTACTCGCAGAGGTACTCGTAAACAAACAAAAGTGCATACAGGGCACTGATATATAGATCAGTGATACAGGGTGTTCAAAAATTGGAACGTCTTTTGATCGAAATTGTACGTAGGTATATGTAAATATATGTATGTATTTACAATTTCTTAACATAAACTGATGACTAGATATAACCTTATGGTGAACATCGGTTTTTCGAATGATCAAATTGATGTATAAGTTAATAATACTTAATTGAACAATAATACACCGATCATTTTAAAACTACATATGTAAGCAATTTGTTGGATAGTTCCCACGTTGCTGTAGAAAATATTCGTTTACTAAATATGAGAACGAACACATTATGAATCGATGAGTTATGTGTTTGCATAAAATCAATCTTATCAAGGGAATAATATCCTCCATGTCATCATGCGAAAAACCAAAATTATTTAGAAATATAAATTGACTGAATTGACGAAAGTAATTCAACACTGTTCGTGCAGGCAAAGAGGCAAAATGGATAAGAATCGCATAACTTATCAAGTGGATAATAAGAATTTGAAACTTATTCATCAGGTACATGTTGAAAATACTTACAACATGAAACTATATGTACATGTATTGTGTAAGCTGGTCGTGCGCGCGCGTGCGCATGTGTGCATGTGTGCGCGCGCGCGCGTACGTATGTGTTATTCAAGTTTTTGCATTCAGTATTTTTATTAATTAACTTGTATATAAATTTTTCAAACTTTATAAAATTTTTTCTGTAGTTTCTTCTAGATCATAAGTTTGAAAATACTGCTGAAACATTACTAGCCGAGGTCGAATCAAGGAATTTTAAGGGTTTCCCCAAAGCTTTGAGAACCGATGTCGAGAATTATTTGACCTCTTCTCAACAGATAATGATGAGCTTCAAATCAGGAGACTGGAGAACCTTTTTCAATGTATAAAATTGCCAACTCCGAGCCTAATGCAGCTTATAAAAATATGATTTCTTTTCAGATATGGAATTCATTGATACCTGAAGATGTTAAACAAACCAAAGCACATAAAGTATTAACGTTGAATCTACATGTTTATTTCACAACGTTACCCAAACGTACAATGCTTTTACGTTCATGTAAAGAGCAAGGTAAAACTAATATGAGATACTATTCTGTATTAATAAGGTGCCATACTCAATTACAGTAATTCTTATAGATAAAATGGATACAAATACAATTAAACCTGTATCGTCTTTGAGTCACCAAGGTCTCGAGAATCAGGAGGTAACATCAGTTTACAACACGATATGTTTTTACTTGGTTACGTGCTTCCATCTTTTCTATTAAAGAAACATTACATATCTTTGAATATAAACAATAAAAAACGTTAATATAAATATATGCTGTACTTGTTTTTGTCTCATAGCTATTATATCTTTTGCTATAACTACAGGATACCTTGTACAAATTACTATATACTTATTAAATGATTTATTGTTAATAATACACAGGATTCTATCATCGAATTGAGCAAGGATATGTACGAGTGTATGGAACATTTACGCGAGTTTTTGAATTCAACTGGCAAAGAACTGGAAGATGATGCAGAATTAAGATCCTTCGTCATCTTACCTTTTACCGAGGAACCATACACAGAACCAAGTTTGTCTAAAGTATTTGAAAAAGAATGGGTCGACGAGCTAACAGAAAATTTACTTCTATTTCTTGAGGAGTGTAAACTACAAGTGAGTAAAATGAATAAATCGTTTAAAGAGTGGTTCTACTTACATGTTAAATCTGAAGAATTTCAGAGATAGAAAGTACAATAATATAGGCTTGGAGAAAAAAGACTCTATTTCTAATAAAATACCTGAAAAGAAAAACATACCGATTGTACCAAACGATAGAAACATTCCATTGCTTATAGAAGACGACGAACTCGACGAGCAGTATAGTTTGTCAGATAACACAAAGTATGCTCGGAAATTCAAGTTAGTAACAATTCCATATTATTCCTTGTAGTACTCGCAAAATGTTTTAGAAATTTAATGCTTGGTCTAACATTCCTATTTTTACAGAAGCGTGCAGACAATATCAACAATTTGTTCAACAGAAGAAAACTTGCATTTGTCGCTTTTGAGAAATAATAAAAAGTTGACGCAATACACTCAGGAATTAACCGTAACAAAGTCTCACTTGTCTACTGTTCAATCTAATTATGAGAAATTGAAGACAAGATTTCATAAACTGCATGCTGATTATCATAAATTAATGAGCATCGCGAGAGTTCTAACAAACGTTTTAGAAAACTCAGTGAAGGGCCAAACTATCGACTTCCAAGCTATGTTAGAAACCTGCATTCAGATATTTCCAGATTTATTTAATCAAAATATAAAAGATAATTCGTATGTAAGTAACAATCATATCACTGTTCGTGTCTGTATATTACATTATCTGTTCTGTTCTACGTATATGCACAGTGCTCTTCGGAAGCGTTATTAGACAAATCCCATTCCGAGATGAAAATAGTTGACCAATCTTTATCGCATATCACGCCTGTACCTCCAAAATTATTAAACTTTAAGAAGATTAAGTTGCATTTGATACATGGAAGTATCAAAACTAAATTGTTTCTATTGCAAGCACTGAGAAGGGTAAGGTTGCAACTATTTGTCCATTAATATTTCGTAGTATTCAATCGAACATATTGAGATAAATATGCATTGTTCCATTAGAAAATAACACGTGGTCAGCCTGGACAAAGAGAGGAGGCATTGCACGAGTACATAAGTAAAGACCTCTTGGGGCTTTACGGGCGAATTGCAAGCTACAAAGGTACATCTATTCTGCCATATTTACTAATTCCGGACAACATTAGTATGCCCCACCCATTGCAACAGTCAACCACAAGATTATTAAACGCATTAGCATCGTTTAGATGTGGGCGAGATTATTTGTCGTTTGATTCCACTGCTGTGGATGTGGTATGATCAATTCAAGCATTTATACTGTTATTTCAAGTCACTGTTCTAATATTATCTAACGAGAATAATTCTTTAGGTATTCAAGTGCCTAAATAGCACTTATGATAACGATATAGATACATTTACCTGTAACATGATGATTGCGATGCTGCAAAAACTATCGCTGCGCAAACAGCAAAGGATATATATGGTAGAAAATGGATTAGTAGAGTGGCTGATTCGCCATTTACACGTTCACTATCGCGTTATGGATGTTTACCGACTGGAGTACGCTACAGCTCTTTTAATGAACCTGTCGTTACATCAAATTGCTCGAAGAAGAGCATCTACGTTGGCATCTTTACTCGTATCGACATTAACTGATTTGCTGTTAATGGATCGTTCCTCTGTAAGCGATACAAGTTAATTGTACATTCTACTTACACGGAGATTAGCCGATAACAACGATTTTAATAATGTGTCAGATTTTGCCATATATTACTGGAGCTTTAAATCATTTTCTAACAAATCGTACCATTAACGAAGAAGCAAAGAAGATGAAGTTCTCCCTCCTATTGGAACAGTATAGTAAATACAAAGACGGTGAAGTAAGGTAAATTTTATTGATGCATTCGGTAAATCATGTATTATTGGAAAATTGAAGGATTGAACAAAAATCTCAATGATAGGGAACACTTGGAACACATCTTGAAAATACATAAAGGTGAAATTATTATTAAAACAGAAATTGAAGAAGTCTCAGATAACGATGACGTACGTATTGATTTTTCTATCGATTCGTTTAATGTTTTTAAGTAGGATGTTTCTCTTCAGGAAGAATTCGATGTGGTCGAAAATGAGTTAGAAGAAAATGACCCGGTAAAGAATAATTATGGTGAATTGTGTGGAGAAACGTTGCTCGCATCGTGCTACGCGACATCTCGAAAGAGTTCTCACGATAAAGAAATCAATTCGGAAATATCGTCGCACTCTTTTATACACGATGACGGACAAGTTAAGGATTTGCATTATGAACGTACACCGGTGTCGAATGAACAAAATTTTCAAAGGTATTGTTATGGTCCAGCGATTATCTTGTTTGTAACTATGTATCTAATACAGTTGCTATCGTTTGAGAAGTTTCGTAGATAAAGAGTATCAAGTAAAGAACAAATACACTAATACGATGGTAGAGGAGTCTGCGAAAGAAACGTATTTAAGCTCAAAATTACATGCACCCAAACTAGTTCCTTTACACAAGGTATTTAGTACGAGGATGCGATGTTCTCGATCGAAAAGCATTCAATCGATCTTTCACATATATTTAACGAATATTTCACAATGATATGAATATTTTCAAGGCTCAACAAATTTACAAACAACGAATAAATGAAAAATGGAATTTTCTTTCCGATGTAACCACTACTTTAGAAAATTCGGAATTTCTAACTAACAATTACACTGAAAGAAATTTGGAAAAGGTCGATAAACAAATTACTGCAAACCCGTTGAATCATAAAAAGTTTATAAACTACAGTTCAGTAAATAGACATTTAAAAGTGGAAAATTATAAGGATTCTATACACAAAGATGAAAGTGCCGAATATTTATATGGAAATCAATTGTTAAAGTTCGTCGTTATTTGTGTAACTGAACCATATATAGTATGACGAGATGTTTAATAAGTACATTCAGATATTATTAAAATCACGCCATTTTTGTTAGGTAATTCTACTGGTATAAATAATAAAATTTAATTCATATAAACCTCTTTAATAGGAAGGATAGTAAAACAACGTTTGCATCTTCGATGAATTTGGATGAGAATGACGTAGGAAGCGTAGCCGATCTAACGGGTGAGATTATTTCTTGGAATTTCGTTGCTTTTATAAAATTGAAACTACGATAAAGGATAACGCGTACTTTTAAGTGGAACAACTATCTTTTAAATAAGTTGGAAATAGTGAAAGCACCGCAACTTTCGTTGAAAAGTATATTCGATTGTAATCTTTGGAAATTAGTGCAAGTACATGAAAGTTCCTAATGCCCGGGTAACATGTTTTTAATGATACTTCGATGACGGGCTTGTTTAATTATCATGCGAAAAAACAAATGAAAACGATCGAAGAGCGCTGTAGTACGACCCGACCGGGCCGTAATGTTTCCAGGGGCAAGGTTGCGGTGTTTCAGGAGCGTGGGATTCGCACTTTACGACTTCAACGCATGACAAATAACAACTTTATATGTCGCATTTACACATGAATCGATTGTATCGATCCTACTTTTTTCAGTCATGGAGAAACTCAGCAGTATAGCATCATTGTGAGTCAAGATAATAACGTTATCATAGAGCACCGTTTAATCTTCAAATTTATGTACATTGCACCGTTTTGGAATCTCGCACATGCACAGTTACACGCAATGTATTTTTCTACAGAGGTTTAAATATCATTACTACATCTTTATTGTATTATCTTTATATTATCTAAGATACATAGTATCTTTGTTAAGACACGAATTTGTTTCTAGGAACGCCAGCGATGACAATAAAGCTGTAAGCAACAATACTTCGTATACTCGGGAAATCGAACTGGATATGGAGGATGCGTTTCTGGCCAAACCGAAGCTCCCTAGAACACCTCAATGATTTTATTTTCGGACAATTTTTTCAGTTCAATTCGCGAAAATCATGAATAAACGCACGATTTTTCAAATAACTTTATTTTAAACAACACAACAACGTCGACGCCCACGACGACGACGACGACGACGACAACAACAACAACAACAACAACATGTAAACAACAATGGTTTCAATTAATTTTAAATAGAAATACAATAAATATGTACAAAATACAACATTTTCATCACATCCGACACACAAAGACCGTTAATAATAACCGGAATATATACTTCCATGTCCGGGGACGTGTCCACTACTGCTTCGATATCGTCTAAGCATGGGACTGTCGGTATAGCTGTTACCGTTGTAACTACCATGTAGACTGGGCATTGTGGCATATCCAACGGGAGAGCTGCTCGAGTAGCTCATGTAACTCGGCCTACCTTTGTAACTTCCAGCAATTTTAGTTAAATGGGACGGTCCACCGAGATACGACTGAGCGGTGTAACCGTTTGGCCTGTTCTCTTTAAACGCCGATGCCGTTGCCGTTGCTGTTGTCGTTACCTTCCCTTTCCCATAGTTACCGAGCGAATAATCGAGCTCTGGATCCTTCGAAAAGTAGTTCAAGCCAGCATTGAGGGCATAGTCTCCTAGGTACTTGTTATGTTTGCTATATTTCCCTGAACCGTAAGGATCGGAGGTTCCTCTCAAGTTACCGAGTAAGCTACTGACAGACATTGGTAAGTACATGGGAGGAACATAATCTCTTCCACCGTTCCCATGGTTCCCTCGCACGTAGCGAGTCTCGGGATGAAGAGAGTACACGTCGTTCGTGTATTTGTTGCTGTTACCAGCTCCGAACATGCTTTCTTTGTGTTTTCCGTAAGAGTAATCGGTGCTGGGACCGTTCAACAAGCTGCTAGGTTCTCTGTTAAACGTTTGATCTCCGTCCATGTATCCACCCGCGATATGGCTCCTGAACGCATCCGCGGAATAGTCTCTGAAAGAAGAACTCTCGGAGGTCAGTTCGGGAAAGCTTCCGGTGTTGGTGGCCCCGGGCAAATTGTCGGCGAATCTCGTGTATCCTGGTGTTTTTTGTTTCACGTTGGAAAATTGGTTGAACTCGGATCCTGCTTGATCAACGCTCTGCGTGTACCCGTTAATGCTGGAATCCCCGTTGTTGTTGTTGTTGTTGTTGTTATTATTATTATTGCTGTTTACGTTCGCGTAGCTCTCGAACGACGATTGGACAACAGGATCGTTCATGAAATAGGAGCTCGCGCCGAGGTTGTCGCGATAATCGCGCGCGTTACTCGAAAATCCTTGGAAACCAGGGTTGTGCGTATTCTGCGAGAATCCACTATAAAAATTTCCTCTTAGACTGTCTTCGAGGCTGCTTTGGCTTTTGGCGTTGTTCAACGAGTGCCCGCTGCTTCCGCTGGAGTAAAAGTCCGTGTTCTCCCTTTGACCGTCTTTGATGATGTTGCTATTGTACTCGAAAGCGTTGTCCCCTGCGATCGAGTAGCCTGCGGTAGACAAAAGAAAGAGAAGATAGACTATAGACGATCTTTGGTTCTCTGGATGCGAATACGTACTGGTAACCGGTGGTTCGGCACGCGCCAACAAGATGCTACCGAGGATCACCGCATTCTATAGTTAATATACAATACATGGACAAGATTAAGCGATCTGTTTGAAAATGTTCGAGCGTCGATTAGAGGGAAGTAGAGATTCGCGATAAATTGGTACTCACGAGCGAAATTCTTTTCGCCATGACAGGGCAGGTCCTGGATTAAAAGACGAGCTACGTGCTACGCGTACTACGGACCCGCTGCGAAGCCGGCGTTCCTTCGCTAAATTCAAACTACACGCATACTGGCATGCGAATCTGCTCCTTACGGTTTTATACTCCTAGGAATCCCTCCTCGGTCGCAAAAAGGTAAAAGCGATCTTGATGTGCACATACTGATAGGACATTGGTTCGTATCCGACCATACAGAGCAGGGAGAAAGAGTCAACCTGATTTAACTCTTCACTTTTACGGGGAAAGCAATGGGTCAGTCGTGTGCCCGACTGCTCATAGTGAACTATGAGCGGCATGACCTACCTAGCTGTAATTAGACTTTTTAATACACATAGAAAAGTGTCCCTTTCACGAGGTACCGGTTGCGAGATTACATCGAACCTGCCATCGAACCTGCCATCGCCATCGCCATCGCCATTGCAGTAACCGTCGCCGTAAAACTCCTCCCTCCGGTGTAAGATACAAGTTATTCTCAATAGCTTCGAATTGCCCGATTTACTTTAGATAAAACTACATCTAGTTTTCCAGGGTTTTCCTCATATAGAATCGGCTGGATCGAGATCGAATTTCGCGCATACGCGGTGACCCGATTTCTATGCATTACCAACTACCATTGTCAAGGTTAGTAGGTACGCGTTTGTCACGGTACACGGATCGCTTTCGTTTCCTAAACGAAGGCGAATAGTCTCACGTGGTATTGCGAGCCCATGTAGTTAAAAATAGTATAATATTCGTATACATTCTGTGCGCATATTATAATAGCTCGTGCAAGAGAGAGAGAGAGAGAGAGAGAGAGAGAGAGAGAGAGAGAGAGAGAGAGAGAGAGAGAGAGATCAAACGAGTATGCTAAAAGGACGAGCAGCGGCGAAGGAAGCGCGTTAAACTTGATCGAAAATATAGATCATGATAGAGGATTGGGTCATCCTTGTTACGCAATATCGTCGTTTACGTTCTCGTTCGCACGCCGAGATCTTGAGCACCGCTCTTCTCACTGTTCTCACGCGATCTAATCGTTATAACGGTGCAATGGTATTGTCTTGGTTCGGCATGCGGATCGGTTCAAAATAATGAAATAGGTTTCTCGTATCCCGATTATCGCTAAGCTTAATTTTTCATTCTTTCCAGCGATAAAGAGAAAAACAGCTGTTTTCGCGTTCGTCAGCGGGAACATCCCCTTAAGGGCAGCCTACTTAAAACCCGACATGCTCCTATTTTAAAACGCGCCGATAGAAAATGCTCGAGAAGATCTCACCGAGGCGAAGCGAGGCGAAGCGTGGGGAAGCGAGGCGAGGAGAGGCGAGGAGAGGCGAGACGACGCAAGAGGTCGAAATTCGTAAATATCGGGAAAGAGTGTAGGCTCGGCGAGGCTCGACAGAGATCGTATCCTGCATAAAACGCAGGAACACCGTGAATACGAATCACGTTTCGTCCAAAGGAAAGTTTCTCTTCCTCTTTATACTCTATCGAGTCGGATCTGTCCCGAGGTTTGGCGAAATATGCATGTAGCTGGTAAACGCATCGATTCCAATCATTCGAAATGCAACTTGATCGATCCAATCGACAAAACGGACACCGCAGGTTTAAAGCTGGTCACGGCGATTACTTCGATCGATCGTAAAAATAAGAGTACGCGGAGTTACAAAGTTTAAATTTACGGCGACCTAAAAAGGAAAACTGTACTGTAATCTGCTCGTATGTAGATCAAGAAAGAATGATTGTACGTTATACCGCGCCGCGCCGGAACATGAAAGCCAGAATAACTCTGTGCGTGCATGCACCCTTGTCATTGGTCATTATCTTTCGCAATGCTTTCTACTTTCCACACACGCGCCTCATTAAAACGTACGTCGACCGTGAACCAATCAAGCGAATTTCAATGCGATAACGACCACGACCCAGGATATTGTTCAACCTGTCTGCACTATACCGACAACCAGAAATCTACAGACATTTCGTCGTGTTTTAACATTTAAGGCTGTTTATTAGAAGATTAACGGTGGAAACGGTAGAAAGTGTTTCGCATCTATTATCTACCAGTACATGCGTCTATGCGTTGCGCCGTGTTCTTTACTCGATTCTCTATACAGACAGATTATACATATATGTATACTCTTATTCAAATAGCAAGAGATCTAATCTTTTATCGCGCGAGTAATAGTGTCGCATTATAAGAGGACGCTACCTTGCGCGACGCCTGGGAACAGTAAAAGTTGCATACGCGTAACAACGCAATGCACAATGCGAAGAAAGTAAAATGAAAATGGAAAGTACGCGTTAAACTAATTCCGAGCGGGCGCCTCTTTGACTTCGCTGCATATAAATCGTTGCATTCCTCGCAAATAGTTGGACACTGGCTGTTCGTCGGTCCTTGTTCGATTCAATGTCGCCTCTTCCCATCGATTCCATCTATTCTTTCCTATAACATGAACATGAACTTTTTCGATCCGACGATCGATAAAATGGTTGTTCTATTCATTATTCTCACTCGGTACTTGAAACTCCTTCTTACGTTGAATATTTCCGAAAGAATCCGGTACGATTGAACGCGTGTACGCACAGGTGCGTTACACTTTCGAGGCCAGAAAGATGTCTGCTGCGAAAGTTGGACCGGTATGTGGTTACGCCAGTTGTCGATGGTTCGCGATCTCTGTCTAATATTCCTGGGATGCTGGGGCGAATTGCTCTGAAATCATTTCGTCTTCGTTAAAAAGAAAAGAGGGCAATTTTTAAGCAAAAAAACATTGACAAACAAATTCTTCTTATCCCCTGATTCAAATTCGAATTGAATCTCCGCTGATAAAATTGCTGTTATCACGCATGCGTGCGCTAATTCTCTGTAAAATCCATTTGAATTCATGATTTCGTAAACTGTACAGTTTTTCCAGTTTCAACTACCAACTACTAACCTATATATCCATATCCTCTGTGGTATCTGTACTCTGTGCCCTGTGCCTTGTCCTGTGCCTTGTGCTTCAATATCAGCGCTGTGCTTAAACCTTAGACAGTGCCGTTTGCGCACTGCGCAATGCGCAATCGTTAAAAACATCTGTCTGAAATCTGAAACGCGTGCACGACTCATTCCTGTATGTTCGTGGAATGTTATACATATTACATATGTCAGAATCGGCCGTATCTGTTTTCCTCGGTGAGATCTTGCGTAAAACTCGCTAAGAAAATTTACAAAGTCAATAATTTTCATTTACGTTTTGATCATCCAACTAATGTCAACTCTCAGTACCCTTGCTCTTAGCTGTCGAAGTCTGTTTCATTAGTTTCTCTGTTTTCTACTTGAACGAGTCAATTACCGCAAGCTAACGTTGCTAATAATATCAAAGCGTAACAGTGCTGTACACATTTTGCTGTACTAATCAAATATATAAATACGTACCCGAGATTTCGAATAACCAGTACATTATGTCTGCCTTGCTGTCATTTTCTTCAGTTACAACCAGGTTAAACGACTTACTACGAACTAATTGATGCACTACCGAGTACGAAGGGGTGAAGTCGTTGTCTATTCTCAACAGCTGCGTGAAACAATAATACGAAGTCATTAATTCGTTTACGAAAACGAACATGAGTTTCCGTGAGTATATCGATAGAAAATTTGTTAGTCTACAAATTAATTCGTTATAATTCAACCGCAAATTCTTTTAACATCAACTATAGGTAACGATGTACTAAAGTTTAACTACTACAGTGTTAATCACATTTTTTTCCAGTTGGTACTACTACACCAAACAGTTTAGAATATCGTTATTTCCCTACCACAAAATCTCGTATTAATTTGCGCATAAAGGCTGGTCACGACGCAAGAATATGTTTACGTACACACTTGGGTTCTGATTCCAACATGTACGAGGTACATTATCCGTTAAATTCTTCTAGAAAAATCTATGGTCGTTTTTAACTTTTGGAGTTAAATCTACTTATACCGTGTTGTTCAGATTGTTATCGGAGGATGGGAAAATACGGTATCCGCGATCAAGAAAAATAGCGAAGAACCTGCTGTGGCAGAAGTCGAGACCAAAGATATATTAAATATCGAACAATTGTGCGATCTTTGGATACAGTAAGTATACCAAGCTTTCCAATACTTTGTACAAAAGACAAGATTAAATGAAAAAGTCGAATATAAGCACGCGTTAATAATTGTAGATGGCTATGCGATGGACTTCTGAACGTGGGACATCAGAATGGAGAAATTTTAATGTCGTACAAAGACCCAAATCCGTTTGTTGTAAATTATATCGGAGTTGGCACAGCGTGGGGCGCTACCGGGGAATTTTTCATAGAAGGTGCGCTTTTCGAACTTAACGCATAGGATGGGATCGTATCTAAAAAGACATTCGTCTTTTAATTTTAGAATCCCAATGTACAAGTACGGTCGTCAGGCAACAATTGGTCGATACATCTACCTTATGGATAGATTATAATGAGTCCCTTGGTCTTCCACGAAATGTTACTATCGCTTCGAAAGATGGTTTGTACATAGGTCGTGCTCATCACAGAGATTCGCTTACGCCTGGAAGCGTAAGAAACAATTTGTGTACAATCGCGTGGGGTGGATCGTCATACAATAAAAAAGAATTTCAAGTACTGTGTGCCGAAAACGTGAGCTGGGTACAGTCATGGGACGGCAATATTCCACTGAACGCTCTCCCTGCAGGCGAATCAGAAGACGGCTATGCGCTTTTTATAGGCAGAGTGTTGCTCGAAGGTGTATATTATATTGGAAAAATTCAACCGAATCACCAAGTATGTTATGTACCTGTGGATGGCAAGGAAGAACCTTGTCTAAATTATGAAGCTTTAGTTATTTGCGATATCGAAGAACACGTTGGGAGGTAAAAAATTGCTCCCAATGTAAAGCGTATCTTTTACAATATTTTTAATGCGAAATATAAAATATTTTTGCCGTTGCACACAATTGTTCTAAAACCGATGTAATAAAAGTTAAGAACTTAACTTAATGTTAAGAAATAATTAAAAAAAAATGCATTGAAGAAGCGTTCTTTTCTAAATCGATGTTTCCATATTCTTTTGCGGACCATTGGAAAGCGCGGCAATATTTGAATTTGATGCGTCAGAAGTTGCAAACAGGTAAGTTCATGTTTCCCGCGTTATTTTAGCCAGATTTAGTATTCTATATCTCTATAAGTCTCTATAAGTATTCTATATAGCACAGAGTAAGTACTGGAGATTCAGTAGTCTCCCTCGATCATAGCTTAGAACATATATATGGTCTAAGAATCATAATAGCAGAGAGTACTCTCTGATAACACATATATTCCTATATCCATGCCCTCAATGCCCTTTTCGCCTGAGCCCCCACCAACTATCGGTGTGCGAGTAAGATAGCACGACCCCGCACCGCCATTGTTGGCTTCAACTTGCTCGTAAGATTGCTCAGTCGCTCAGTCCAGCTCAGTGGGCTCATGCTCATCTGCACCATCTGCACTAATATTCAGTGCTCATCTGGCTCCACTGATAATATCAGTGGCTAGCTCAGTCTATCTCTATAAGTCTATGGTCCGTGGTATGTATAGATGCTTTAACCATTAACATAGAACATAGCCTTAGCAGAGCTGGCCTTAGTAAATAATGTAGACTTCTAACGATAAATGTTGCTTGAATGTTTATCTTGAACGGTTATTACATTTTATTTAAGCCTTGATCAACGACAACGTTGTTTTCTGTACAGTGAAGATTGGTAAGGTGAAATTGAAGAAATATGTTCAACCAAAGTAGTGGCTTGCGAACCGGCACAACAAACACCTCCAATCCAATGCAGGACTTTGAGGTTGTCTCTCCTCCTGACGATTCCGTGTCCAGTCTCGCGTTCAGTCCTGCTTCTATTCTACAAAACTTTTTGGTAGCCGGTTCGTGGGATTGCAATGTCCGTTGCTGGGAAGTCGAACAATCCGGTAAGACCGTTCCCAAATCGATGCAATCCATGTCCGAACCTATACTCGACGTTTGTTGGAGCGACGTAAGTTCAATCTTGTTGTTTACAATTTTCTTCATTTAACATGTAATTCTGTTATCTCAAATAGGATGGAACAAAGGTATTCATGGCATCTTGCGATAAAACAGCAAAATGTTGGGACTTGGCGTCGAATCAGAGTATACAGGTTGCTGCACACGACGCACCCATCAAAGATTGTTATTGGATCAAAGCTAGTACATATTCGTGCCTTATGACAGGTTCCTGGGATAAAACGTTAAGAGTACATTCTAGTTTCTGTCATTTGTAACATGTTAGATGCTAAACACTGTCTCACTCATTCCTGTATTTCTTTCAGTTTTGGGACCTAAGGAGTCCAAAACCAATGATGACTATCAACTTAGTCGAAAGATGTTATTGTGCGGATGTTGTAAGTATCTGCCACCTTTTGCCATTTGTGCTTTTTGATACGATTGCTTTTTATTTCTATATGTTTTAGGATTATCCTATGGCAGTAGTAGGAACTGCAGGACGCGGATTAATCGTTTACCAATTAGAAGGCACTCCAAGAGAATTTAAAACAGTAGAATTAAATTTGAAGTATCAATATAGATGCGTTGCAATTTTTAGAGACAAGAAAAAAGCTCCTACTGGTTTTGCAATAGGTAGTACGGAAGGTCGGGTTGCGATACATCATTTGAATTTAAGCGCAAAGGAGAATTTCACTTTCAAGTGTCATAGAGTAAATGGGACACCCAATGGATATCAAGATATTTATGCGGTTAGCACCGTTCCAAAATTAAATTTGTCATATGATACAGTAATTGGAGATATAATAATAATAATAATAATAATAATAATAGTAGTAGTAGTAGTAGTAGTAATAGTAGTAGTAGTAGTAGTAGTAGTAGTAGTAGTAGTAGTAGTAGTAGTAATAATGAATCTCTTCTACCACAGGTTAACGACATTGCCTTTCATCCAGTTCACGGCACCGTTGCCACTGTTGGAGCTGACGGTACTTTTGGATTTTGGGACAAAGACTCGCGAACTAAATTGAAATCCTCCGATCCTATGGAACAGCCTATCACCAGATGTTGCTTTAATCATAATGGTCAAATATTTGCATATGCTGTATCCTATGATTGGTCCAAGGTAACGTATCTCGGTTAATAAAAAAACTATGATAAGCTTAGTTAACGAGGCTCAAAGAAAATTTATTGTCATATAAATGTGCATAGCTTTCACCAGTTCGAATTCATTTAATTTCTGCACATGGTACCATTAGTACTAAAGTAACATCGTTGCTGGTATTACTTTCAAATAACATGGTTTTCGAAGTTGTACAAAACATTTAACAGAAAAAGGATTAATTCCATTATCTCTAATGATTACAGGGTCACGAGTATTATAACCCAGCGAAGAAAAACTCCATATTCCTTAGACCATGTTTTGAGGAACTGAAAGCTAAAGCTACACCATAAGACAACAGGAGCGTTTTCTAATCTAGCCGAGAGGTTTGTTTAAATTTTTCGATGTTTGAAGACACAAGTTTTTTTAAAAAATAATTATACTTAAAAATACCATACTGTTTAATTGATAATTTATATACCTGCTTCTTTTTTTTCTGTTATATGACAAACTTTCCACTTCTACTATAGTAAATTGTAAATAGTTTTATATATAGTTATAATAGTTATATATATAAATATACATATATAAGACTAAGTGCATCGGTAAATTTCCTTGCAGACCAGAATCACTTGTTTCTTCTCTTAATGCCAAAGCATTACGACGAGCATACTTACAACATATCAATTCCCAGTAACTGAAACCAGCTAGTGTGAGAACATTTTATTTTTGGATCGTGTGGTCTACTGTAAGGTCATCTATATTTTTTTATTTTGCTTTCCCTTTCCCACTAATATTCTGTTGTCGAAGCAATGAATCATCTAAACATTTGGAAGGAGCTTTTCTAACGTTTTCATATATTATATCAAGAATCTTGTTCGATGGGTTATTTTTTATAAGATTGTTTAAGTAATTTGTTTTGTTTCCTGCTTGATCAAAACAAAGATCATGCAATTTTTCAAAAGTATAACAAATATTAATTCCTACTCCATGTAATACCTTAGATAAATTTTTCTGTGTAAAGAGCTCTTCTTCCGCTAAGAAGTGATATAAATAAGTTTCATTATTAAAACACGATTTATGAAAATTTATGAAAATAGAAGCGGCATTAGTCCCCGCCATGGATAACACACGAGATAAATCACTCGGCCTAAAATCTGCCTTATAAAAATCATCCAAAAGTTTCGTTCGTTCTTCCTTGTCATCAAAACAAACGTCATAAAAATCTTTAAAAACTGAACAAACATTATCTCTTACTCCATGAAATATATTAGATAAATTTTTCGGCGTAAAACCTTCTCTGAAGAAATTATTTAAATACTTTTTTGTCTTTCCCATGAAACAAAAGTTATGAAATTTTTCTAAACAATCCGCTGCTCCACTTAGTATACTGCACAAGTCACATGGTCTAAAACCAGCCTTATAAAAATCGTCTAAAAGTTTCGTTCTCTTTCCCTTGTCATTAAAACAAACACTATACAATCTGTTTAAAATGGAAGAAGCACGAACTCCTGCTTTACATAATATACAGGATAAGTTACTTGGTCTAAAACCAGCCTTATAGAAGTCATCTAAAAGTTTTGTTATTTTGCCTTCATCGTTGAAACATACATTATGCAATTTTTCAAAAGCAACTTTAAAATTAGCCCCTGCTCCACCCAATATACTGGATAAGTTATACAGCGTAAAACTTTTTTCCTCTTTCTTAATGAAATGTTCTAAATGCTGTTTTTTATTTCCTTGCTCATCGAACCATAGATCATACAAATCTTTAAAAGCATTTGCAGCATGATTTCCTGTTCTACCTAATATACTGGATATATTAGCTAAATTTATTCCTTCTTTTTCTAGAGTTTTTAAATATTGTGTTTTATTTCTTTCAGCGTCAAACCACAGATCGTATAAGTCTTTAAAAGCTTTTGCAGCATTAGCTCTTGCTCCATGTAAAATACTTGATACATTAGCTAGACTTATTCCTTCTTCTTCTAGAGTTTTTAAATAATGTGTTTTATTTCCGTCGGCATTAAACCAGAGATCATATAAGTCTTTAAAGGCTCTTGCAGCATTAGCTCCTGTTCCATGCAAAATACTGGACACATTAGCTAGGTTTATTCCTTCTTCTTTTAAAGATTTTAAATATCGTGTTTTATTACCTCCTACATCAAACCAAAGGTCATATAAATCTCTAAACGCTTTTGCAGCATTAGATCCTACTCCGCCTAAAATACTGGACACGTTAGCCAGATTTATTCCTTCTTTTTCGAGAGTTTTTAAATATTGCGTTCTACTTCCTTCTGCATTAAACCACAGATCATATAAGTCTTTAAAAGCTTTTGCAGCGTTAGTTCCTGCTCCGCCTAATATACTGGATACATTAGCTAGATTTATTCCTTCTTGCTCTAGAGTCTTTAAATATCGTGTTTTATTTCCTTCTGTATTAAACCACAGATTATACAAGTCTTTGAAAGCTTTTACAGCATTAGTTCTTGCCCGATGCAAGACACTGGACATACTACCTAGATTTATTCCTTCCTTTTCTAGAATCTTTAAATATTGCGTTTTATTTCCTTCTGTGTCAAACCAAAGGTCATATAAATCTTTAAAGACGTTTGCAGCATTAGTTCCTACTCCATGCAAAATACTGGATATATTAGCTAAGTTTATTCCTTCTTCTTCTAGAGTCTTTAAATAATGTGTTTTGTTTCCGTCTGCATTAAACCACAGCTCGTGTAGGTCTTTAAAGGCTTTTGCAACATTGGCTCCTGTTCCACTTAAAATACTGGACATATTAGATAGGCTTATTCCTTCTCTTTCTAGAGTTTTTAAAAATTCTTTTTTATTTCCTTTTTCGTCAAACCAAACATCATACAAGTCTTTAAAAGCATCTGCAGCATTAGCTCTCGCTCCATGTAAAATACTTGATACATTAGCTAGACCTATCCCTTCTTCTTCTAGAACTTTCAAACGATGTATTTTATTTCCTTCCGCATCAAACCACAGGTCATATAAGTCTTTAAAAGCTTTTGCAGCATTAGTTCCTGCTCCATGCAAAATACTGGATGTACTAGTTAGGGATATTCCTCTTTTTTTCAAGACTTCTAGATAGTTTTTCCCGTCTCCTTTAATTAAAAAATCTAAGAACCGATGAAATGCAGATGTTCCCTCTCTACCAACCACACTTCCAGCAAATTTAATTTGTTCACTAATATTTTTGTTTTGAATTTCCTGATAACTAGATCTATTATATTTAATATCTTCCAAAAGCTTTTCCATTATTCCTTTTGTAATGGGGCCAAATTCACGAGATTCTGACCAACGTAACGCTATTTCACGTAACTCTTCTCGATTACACGGAATACAATTATTAGATTTACCTATTTCATAACTAATCGAACTATACAATTCTCCCCTATCGCACTGGTTAACTGCAAATATTAGTCTATCCAAAAATTTCTGTTTTATTTCTTTTTCATTCTCATTAGAAAGTCTTCCTTCTTCTTTCTCTTTTTGCAAAGAAGGAGAAAGTTTTAATAGACTCGAAAGCTTTTCTCTTGTTGTTTTTTCCTGTGCAAATCGATAAAGGCCATTCTCATTTATACATGAGCAATCTCTTAAAATTTTGTACCTTTTCTTTCGAATATCAATGCTATTTAATTTTAAAGGGAAAAAATTTTTAGATTGCCCCTTTTTTAACACCTTTTCTTCTGTAAGATCTAGGCTTGCATTAGTATAGATAATAAAGTATCTTATACCCTTTTCCAATTCAAGCAAATTAATGAAAAGCGTAAAATATCTATTAATAGAAAACGTATTTCTTTTCTCTTGTTGTTTGAAAGGAAATAACTGACTGTAACCAATGCTACTATTTGTATTGTGAGCCTTTATGTAAGTAATTTTATCTTTATAATTAATAACGATATTATTAGATACACCATGATTATTCCCTTCAAAATTGATGGAATAAAAGTTTTTATGCAAGAACATGGAATGCAAGAAGGACATTAATAAATAAAATTCATACACAATCCCGTATTCACATATATGGCCACCAAATTTTTTATGCTTTTTTGGAGCTGTTAAATCACGTAATATTCTTTCTTTTAATGCTATATAATCGTCTTGAATTCCACTATTCTTTTCTATTTTACTCTTAACAATGCTGTTCAGTTCCTCCCTGTTAGGCTGATTAACTGCAAATATCAACTTATCTAAAAATGTTTCTTTTATTTCTTTCTGAATTTCTTGAGAAAATTTTCTTCTTTCGATTGCTTTCTGCATAGCAGACGAAAATTCTAATCGCTTTAAAATTTCTTCTCTTGTTGTTTGATCTCGTGCAAACTGATAAAAGCCACGCCCTTGCACATTATTGTTAGTAAACAAAAAGTCTTTTAAAATGTCAGATTCCTTCATATTTATGCTAACAAATTCAAAAGGGTAAAAATTTTTAAATCGTCTTTTCTTTAATTTCTTCTCTTCTGTAAGATCCAAACTTGAATTAGTATAGACAATAAGATATTCTACTACTATACTATTTGATAAACTAAATGGGTTAGAGATTAGATGTTTAACAAAACTATCAAAATAACCATTAATAGAAAAACAAAGTTTTTCTTTAGTAAATAATCTAGCGTAACAAATAGCATTATCTGTATAATATTTATCTACATTTTCGATTTGTACATGGATAGACTTCTCTTTGTAACGAAGAACGATATTATGAAACTTATCAATCTCAGAATCTTCAAATGTTAACGACAACAAAGGATATTTCTGTTTGTACATCAACTTTCTAAGCGAACAAAGCACAGACAAGTCTAATCTATACATAAGTCTAATCAAAATATAAAGAAGATTACTTTTATATCGATTAGTTTGACAAGGATTACGGAATTGGTCAGACAAATCTGGTCTAGATTCACTTTGTAAACCACTAGGAAATTCTGTATCTTCTTCTTTGCATACCCTCTTTGATACCACATAATCTGTATCTATAACAGAACGTCTTCGTTTTCTAGAACTACGTCCAATTTCAGAATGTTCCTCAGTTGTACTCCTCAAGCAACTAATTCGTTTGTGCAGGGTGGTTCCAGTATCTCTCAACAGCTTCGAAGACTCGTTGCCTAACATAAAAATTACCTATAGTTTTTCATTGTCACTGTTTTATTATTGCATGGTCATGTAAAAACGGAAGTTATTTTTTATAACTCACTGTACGAGTCCAGGGTATTAGACATAATATGTCAAGTGATTACAATAATAGCTAAAAATTAGCGGTCCATATGATTCAATCACTTTATGCGATCAATAACCTATCAGCATCATGTTAAAAGGTCTAAATTTTTATTGTTTTTTGAAACGAAAATTTTGATTAAATAACTTGCTTTGTGTTTTACAAAGTTGGAATTAGTGCATGACAACGTGATACACTATATTCGCCTCATCATATTTTGCTATAAATATTCCCTGGTTTTTTTTATTTATTTCCAAATCAATTTCTATTCATTTAGCAATATACTACACTAAGAACTTAAATGATATAACCAGAATATAATGATTTTTAACAAATTTATTTTCGAATCGGCCGATCTACCACGTGCTTCGGGATTGTTGGGTGTTGTGAGGGCAGAGAGGAGTTCCCTCTCTGGGAATAGTTTACAATAGTCACAGACTTAAGACTACTACAGACATTGCATCTTATGGGCTTTTCTGTCTAGGCCTCGGGGGACCACAGTGGCCCCCGTACCATTTCGGTGTCGCGCTCAATATTACCGACAGTTCACGAATTTATTCGAATTAGCAAGAACTGAATATTCCGTATACTTATTTTTACTACGGGTGTTTTGGAGGCTACTACTGCATACGGCGCGTGTATTTGAACGGTGAAAATAATATTTATGAAGAATGTATTACAAAAATACGAATTGTAGTAAAATTAATTTGTTTTATACACATATTTTTAATCAATATGTATAAAGTAATACAAATTTTCTATTGTATTAGTAACTCTCGCTCACGAGAGCAAGAGGTACATGTATCCTGAAACGAAAACTTTGTATTTGGATTATTAATTGAAAATAATTGTTGAAGCTGGGACATAGGAAAAGGAAGAAAGTATTAAAAGTCTTACATTCTACTATGAAATACATATTTACGCAAATTCTAAATGTGCAGCTATTAGCTCGATATTATCCACTACATGCAAGATACTATAATTTATAAGTTATAGCATTTTGCGAATTGTGGATAATATCGATTGCCCAGGTCTCACCACGAGGAGGTTGCTGCACAAGAGACCCGAAAGGGAGTCAGAACGAAGTCTCCCTTCGTTCTGTCTCCCTTTCTTACAACGAAGATTCTTAGAAACTAAGTTTTGCAGGTCGCTAAATGGAGAAGTAGTCTTTTTCACGGAAAAGACTTCTTTTCCATTTAGCGTATGTCGAGTAATTATTGCGGGGCAAAGTGTAAATCGGAGAAGAAGTCTCCGATCCACGAGGGACCAAGGGCGAATCAGGCGGAAGGCTCTAATTCTTTCAAAGAAACAAACAAGATCGAACCAGAGCTCTTGTTCAAGGGTGACGCGACGCGTTCAGTGCTTACAAGTCCTGAGCCGACCAGCCCGATACCCGCCACTCCATCACCAAGAAAGATGGCAAAGAGATGCGCTCAAACGGTTTCTGGCGCAACTGGGGGCCATGAGAACGCAAGCGTTAACATGACTAGCCCAGGATTACGTTAACACAGGGGATCGTCAGAAGACGAGTGAACGAGTCTCTTAGACATCCCTCTCAATGACTTCACGCCGGATACCGAAACTGGATCGGCTCAGAACCTGCAAGCAAGGCGACACAGCAGAAGGCTGAGTCGGAGTCAGAATACGGAGCGAGCATAATCAAGTTACGGCAATAATTACTCGACATAATTACAACGACGATATACAATCTTAATAACTAACGCACGCAATAAAACTAATTTATAAATAATCTGGAGTCTTTGTTCGATGATTCCTCTTCGATCGATGAATTTTCTTCTTTCGATGAATTTTCTTCTTTCGATGAATTTTTTTCTTTCGATGAATTTTCTTCGTTCGTTCTGACTAACAAGAGCAAGATGAACGACCCAAATCGAAACAGAATCGAAAACCAATTGAAAGAAAATCGAAACAGAATCGAAAACCAGTTGAAGCAAAATGGAAACAGAACCGAAAACCAGTTGAAATAGAATCGAAAACCAGTTGAAACAAAACCGACACCAAATCGAAAACCAGTCGAAACAAAGTCGAAACAAAATCGAAATCACATCGAGCCCAAATCTAATGATTTGTGGACGCAACGACCTATAGGCGATTCGAGTGCCCCCGGGGACGCGAGTCCCCGTACCCACTCACGGGCCCCATCCCGTGAGTGAGCCCCTGAGGGAACTCCGATCGGAGGAATATCGATTTCAAGACAAAAATATCAAATTCAACACAAAAATATTAATTTCCTGAAATAAATATCAATTTTCTGAAATAAATATCAATTTCCTGAAATAAGTATCAATTTCCTGAAATAAATATCAAGCTCCTGAAATAAATATCAATTTCCTGAAATAAATATCGATTTCCCGAAATAAATATCAATTTCCTGAAATAAATAATAATTTCCTGAAATAAATAACAATTTCCTGAAATAAATAACAATTTCCTGAAATAAATAACAATTTCCTGAAATAAATAACAATTTCATGAAATAAATAACAATTTCCTGAAATAAATAACAATTTCCTGAAATAAATATCAATTTTCTGAAATAAATATCAATTTTCTGAAGTAAATATCAATTTTCTGAAATAAATATCAATTTTCTGAAATAAATATCAATTTCCTGAAATAAATATCAATTTTCTGAAATAAATATCAATTTTCTGAAATAAATATCAATTTCCTGAAATAAATATCAATTTCCTGAAATACATAAAAATTTCCTGAAATAAATAACAATTTCCTGAAATAAATATTAATTTCAAGACAAATATATCAATTTCCTGAAAAAAATATCAATTTCCTGAGAAATATCAATTTACTGAAAAATATCAATTTCTAGACAAAAATATTGTATCAATTTGGTAAAGTTGAACTTTGAAAGTCTTACAATAATTAGGAATTTAAAACTCTAAGGTCTACAATTCTAGATCGGTACTTCTAAAACTACTTTAAGTCGCGGCTATTTATTTGCAACATTAACTAGACATTAAGGCAACTTTGAAAATTTATACTATTACAACGCGTGTTACAATTTGTTTCGCAACACTACTTGAAATCGCGGATGTGCCCATCTCACAGCTGATCGTTGCAGCTCGAGCATGGGAGCCTGAAAAGTCGAAAGACTAGAAAGCAAACGCGAACTTTTGGTACGCAACGCTAATTCAATGAACAGAGATCCAAAAAAGATTACTCTACAGTTTCTGCAAAACGAATCGCGACTATTTGTTTCGCAACGCTATAGTTTAAACAAGCTATATCGCTGATAGAGACTACTATTATATTTAGAAGAAAGGCTAACTTTGATCTCTGTTCAAAATCGACTAACGCAACGCGTACTTTTTTCGCAACGCTAGTGTAAATCGCGGACGTTCCCATCTCGGCTGATCGTTGGGGCGGCGAGGCCTGCCCATGCATGCAACTAACTACTTTTACACTTTACTACTACTCTATACAACTACTTCTACAGACGAATATAGTGATAAGGTAGTGACGAAATGACTCACTCAAAGATGCGCAGCCATTGCAATGATTGCCCTCTCTGAACCGATCAGCACGGTACTGACATCATGCTGGATACTGAAACTGGACCGGCTCAGAACCCAAGGTAAACGAAGACAGCATTGAAGAGACCATGGCCCCCCCCGAGCTAGCTTAAAGTAGGCCAAGGAAGTTTTAAATAACCCTTGAACTACCCTAAGCTAGCTAAAGGTAGGCCATGATAAACAATGGCAGGCCATTGGTGGAGGACCCTTGGTTAACCCTAAGCCAGCTGAAGGTAAGCAGGGGTAGGCTAGGGTAGCTCTGGGTGACCACTGTATGTCCACTGTACGTCCACTGTATGTCCACTGTATGTCCACTGAATGACCACTGTATTTCCACTGTATTTCCACTGTATTTCCACTGGATGTCCACTGCATGTCCACTGCATGTCCACTGCATGTCCACTGCATGTCCACTGCATGTCCACTGGATGTCCACCGGATGTCCACCGCATGTCCACCGCATGTCCACCGCATGTCCACTGGATGTCCACTGGGTGACCACTGGATGTCCACTGTATGTCCACTGTATGTCCACTGTATGTCCACTGGATGTCCACTGGGTGACCACTGGTTGACCACTGGATGACCGCTGGATGACCACTGGATGTCCACTGGATGTCCACTGGATGTCCACTGGATGACCACTGAATGTCCAATGGATGACCACTGGATGTCCACCGGATGACCACCGGATGTCAACCGGGTGACCACCGGGTGACCACTGGTTGTCCACTGAATGTCCACTGGATGTCCACCGGGTGACCACCGGGTGACCACCGGGTGACCACTGGTTGTCCACTGGTTGTCCACTGGTTGTCCACTGGATGTCCACTGGATGTCCACTGGATGTCCACTGAATGTCCAATGGATGACCACTGGATGACCACTGGATGTCCATTGGATGACCACTGGATGTCCACTGGATGTCCACTGGATGTCCGCTGTATGTCCACTGAATGTCCACTGAATGTCCACTGAATGTCCACTGAATGTCCATTGGATGACCACTGGATGACCACTGGATGTCCACTGGATGTCCACTGGATGTCCACTGGATGACCACTGGATGTCCACTGTATGTCCGCTGTATGTCCGCTGTATGTCCACTGAATGTCCACTGAATGTCCACTGAATGTCCACTGAATGTCCACTGAATGTCCACTGAATGTCCAATGGATGTCCATTGGATGACCACTGGTTGTCCACTGAATGTCCACTGAATGTCCACTGGATGTCCACCGGGTGACCACCGGGTGACCACTGGTTGTCCACTGAATGTCCACTGAATGTCCACTGAATGTCCACTGGATGTCCACTGAATGTCCAATGGATGACCACTGGATGACCACTGGATGACCACTGGATGTCCATTGGATGACCACTGGATGACCACTGGATGTCCACTGGATGTCCACTGGATGTCCACTGGATGTCCGCTGTATGTCCACTGAATGTCCACTGAATGTCCACTGAATGTCCACTGAATGTCCAATGGATGTCCATTGGATGACCACTGGATGACCACTGGATGTCCACTGGATGTCCACTGGATGTCCACTGTATGTCCGCTGTATGTCCGCTGTATGTCCACTGTATGTCCACTGAATGTCCACTGAATGTCCACTGAATGTCCACTGAATGTCCAATGGATGTCCATTGGATGACCACTGGATGACCACTGGATGTCCACTGGATGTCCACTGGATGACCACTGGATGTCCACTGCGTGACCACTGGATGACCACTGGATGTCCACTGGGTGACCACTGGATGACCACTGGATGACCACTGGATGACCACTGGATGTCCACTGGATGTCCACTGGATGTCCACTGGATGTCCACTGGGTGACCACTGGGTGACCACTGGATGTCCACTGGGTGACCACTGGATGACCACTGGATGACCACTGGATGACCACTGGATGACCACTGGATGACCACTGGATGTCCACTGGATGTCCACTGGATGTCCACTGGATGTCCACTGGATGTCCACTGGGTGACCACTGGATGACCACTGGATGTCCACTGGGTGACCACTGGATGACCAGTGGGTGTCCACTGGATGACCACTGGATGACCAGTGGATGTCCATTGGATGACCACTGGATGACCAGTGGGTGTCCACTGGATGACCAGTGGGTGTCCACTGGATGACCACTGGATGTCCACTGGATGACCACTGGATGTCCACTGGATGACCAGTGGATGTCCATTGGATGACCACTGGATGACCACTGGATGTCCACTGGATGTCCACTGGATGTCCACTGGATGTCCACTGTATGTCCACTGTATGTCCACTGTATGTCCACTGGATGACCACTGGGTGACCACTGGATGACCACTGGATGTCCACTGGATGTCCACTGGATGTCCACTGGGTGACCACTGGATGTCCACTGGATGTCCACTGGGTGACCACTGGATGACCACTGGATGTCCACTGGGTGACCACTGGATGACCACTGGATGACCACTGGATGTCCACTGGGTGACCACTGGATGACCACTGGATGACCACTGGATGTCCACTGGGTGACCACTGGATGACCACTGGATGACCACTGGATGTCCACTGGATGTCCACTGGTCAACCTCGGGGTAGGCAAGGGCAGGCCAATGCTGGAGGGCGCATGGTCAACCCTACGCCCGCTGAAGGTAAGCAGGGGTAGGCTAGGGTAGCTCTGGATGACCACTCGGGGTAGGTAAGGGTAGACCATTCCTGGAGGACCCATGGTCATCCCCAAGGTAGGCAGGAGAGGCCAGGGTACCTCTGGAGGACCCCTGGTCAACCCCAAGGTAGCCGAAGACTCTCCTGTTCCCGGAGCTCGTCCGCTCCTGCCGGAGCCCCCGGCCCGACTGACTGACTGAGCGCGCTCCGCGGGCTTAGGTAAGCAGTGATGCGCAGCGCGCAGCGAAGCGCAACGCTCCCCACCCCAACTAATTTTGATAGATCTCGATCGCCGTGATAATAATTATTGATAAATGTATTATTTCTGGCTCTCTAATGTTTATAACAATTCCTCTTGCCAACGATGTCGACAAGCATCCTCTTGACCATCTACCATCTTATTTTTAAGTAAAAATTGCTAATAGTACTCGAGATACAGAGTAATTTTCAACACATGAATATTACCAAACAATATTATATCAAGCTAATGTAATTAATAAAGTTACTATCTCTGACTGTTTAATGTTTATAACAATTCCTTTTGCTAATTATGTGGATAATCACTCCCTCGACTATCTGACCATCTAATTTTTCAGTAAAAATATCTAATGTAACTCGAGATATTGAATATCTTCTGACACATGAATATTCGCGAGCATTAATTTTTCGAACACAATTCACTAATAAATTTATTATCTCTAGCTGGTTAATATTTGTAACAATTCCTTTTGTCGATGATGTCGACAAGCACTCCCTTGACCATCTTGCCATCTAATTTTTTAGTAAAAATAGCTAATAGTACTCGAGATACAGATTAACTTTTATGCATGAACATTTGTAGTATACAAGATATTCAATTCTCGCTAGTATGCACAGTTTCATTAGAACAAGAGTAACAAAAATTATTTATAACTAATTAATCTCTTCCAGAATCGAATTGAAAACTATACATGAATGTTGCCGAAGGTCCATTCTATATTCTTCGAGAGCTAATATTTATAAAAATTACCTGAAGTAATTTATCAACAATTTTTGTGGAGGTAACTTCTATCTTCTATGCCCGCAATGAGTAAGACAAGGAGAGTCCGAGTATTTGTCAAAGGTAAACACACAAATCGTTGTGTCACCTCTCTGGAAATCGTAAATAACTAATTAACTAGGCGTCGAATCTACATAAAACTGCAACAGAAATGTAGCTGAGACATCATTCTAGATCCTCCGATCACAAGGAAGATTATTTTTTACCAGAGATCTGTTAAATTATTTGAGTTTATTTTAGAACGAGACTTAGAATAATTGTTTATAACTATTTAGTCAGAAATAAAATGTGCCGATAAACTATATGTGAAAGTAGCCGAAGGTCTATTCTATATTTCCTAACTGCAAATATTTGTAAACAATTCCTCACAAGTGTGTTACTAATAAATTTTCTGTCGAGTGTGCACAGTGTTCAGCAGCTCTGTGTCTGTCTTTCTTTCTCTTCTTAAATGTGCATAAGTTCGTCTTTGTCTGATACAAACTTCTTTATCATGTTCGCCAAATTTTTACCAGGGGGTACGAAGTCCTGTAAAAAAATAGGCGGCACAAGTGAATAATACGTAGAGTATTTTTGTACGAATACAATTGCGTTTTAAAGCTGACAACGCTCCTCGGACACACGCTTTATGTGTTGCAACCTCATGTAGTTCACCACCTGACCGTTCCATTTCGATAGAGTCCTCTATTGTACTAGGACATTTTCTACAGAATCGGTAATTCAGAACCGTAGATAGAAAAATGCATGTAATGTCTGTAGGTATCTTAAGTCTGTGCACAGTACCAAGTCTGTTACGCCACCTAGTGACGGTTTTGGTAATTCGCTAGAATAACCTGCAACTCCTGCCATTTCAATTCAAATGATGGATGGCGCTAGCTATTTACCGAAACCGTGGCTAGATGGCGTAACAAATTTGGTGGCTGATTTTAGCTTAGAGTATTGGTCTAAGGATTTTAGTCAACGTCTGCTACAAATTTGCTATTTTGACTCCTCTGCTTTTCTGACATTACAGAGATACAGATTTGACTATCTGAATGCCTACTCACAGTCAATAAAGGCCTAAAACATATATTTAGATCTGGATATATAAATTTTTTATATATATGTAATACAATTATAGTTTACATTTTCTTTGTTTATCTCTTTTTATTACTTTGTCGCATAAGCCCATTGTACAAAGTTATATATACATACAAGAAGAAGAAGAGCCTTATCAATTTGTTTCTTTCACAATCGTAAAAATATAAAAAAATAATTCTCGTTAATATTATTTTAAAGTACCTCAAAATCAAGACATAATCGAAATTGATCTTCTTGTTTTATTCTATCTTCTTCTTTAACTAAATACGATTCCAATTTTTGTTTTGTTTTAATTTCAACGAATATTAGTAAAATACACCAACTTCCTATCAAAATGGGAAAAGAGTTCTTAGGGGTAATAGTCTGCCGTCGAGTTTATCAATGAATTTCTCAAAGTAGAATTTTAATTTTATACTAATTAAAATGGAAGTAAAGAATACCTTATCTTCTCGAAGAAGAGACGCTATCAAGAGCGACGATTTTAACGATATGGAACTCGAAATGAATGTGACATTGTTTTTAATCTTTTAAAACGTGTTGCGTGAGTTCCTTTTAAACCGATCTAGCTGTTTGCTCGTTTTAAATTCTATATCATTCAATATCCGGTTAAAATATTTCGCAGTTCTACATTTTGTAAGATGTATTACTGCATGCCAAACAGAAACCTGTGTTTGTTAATAGGTGTCTTCCGTATTTAAAGAAAACGCAATAGATTTATAAGAAATACAACATTTAGTTTATTCTGCGAATTCCTAAGCAATTAATTCCCTAACAATATCGCGAAACTTTCCAATGTGAATCTATGCTTTCCTCTCTTTCTTTCTCTCTCTCTCTCTCTCTCTCTCTCTCTCTCTCTCTCTCTCTCTCTCTCTTCTCGAAACAGTATATATTGTCCCATTCGATGTGTTCACAAAAATTAACACGTACGTTTTCAATTTTACATTTTCAAAGCAGAAGCAGATGATAGTGGTCGACTTAAAGGAAATTCGAGGATTGGACTGCAGAAAAACGGGCGATTGCGTCGGCCTTGGGAAAAAAAAGAAAAAGGAGAAAAGTGTGACACGACACCTTTTTTTTCAACATCACATTTTTCGAATGATTAATATTAAAACGATATTAATTAATGATCATTACTATCGATTAAGAATTAGATAATATAATTATTAATACTAAGTGTACAACCATACGTTTTTTTTGTTGCGGGCGTAAAGGTAGAACATCTTGAATTGTTTTCTTTCCTCGTATTTTAGGCTCGTGTTTAATCGGTTCTTGAGTAATTATTCTCTCTCTCTCTCTCTCTCGCTCTCTCCCCCTCGCCGTCCTTCCTTCTCTATTTTCTTTTCTTTTTTGTTCTCATTCACCCATTCTCATTCACATTACAGACACTCTGTACACGTGTTCATTCAATTACACATCGTTCTTCCAAATTTTTTTGCTGATTCGTTTTTCACGCGAATTAGGGGTAATAGACACGTATTCCGATCACAGGCACACGCTCCTTCCGTCACGTTCATCTGTTCCTTTCTCTCTTTGCCGTCTTCTGTTCTCTAGCAAAAAAAAAAATGAAAAAAAAAACCGAAAACCGTGCGTTCCTGGCTCTCGTGAGAATCTCTGTTCGAGAGGAGAGCTTCCGACTTCGAATCGCAATTTATATTACACATTTAGTTCAAAAAACCCGCCGCTTTGCTTTCTCTTAACGATGAATTACACCAAGGTTTTTTCCTTATGCTTGCTTATAGTCTTAATCGTAAAGTTTCTTAACTTAACGTGCCCGATTAAGTCTTCTCCTTCCATGACGGGGAACTATCGTTAAGCTCTCTGCATCTCTCTTCCGTAAGATCGTTCAATAAAATAAACTCTAGCGACGAATCATCGGTAATTACATCGTTAATCATACGTATATACATACGCTTTTTTTTTAGTTTTAATATGTATATAGCGGAGTAAACATTCTTTTTTTTATATTAGATCTTGAGCGAAGATCAAGCGTGTTCTCATGGTACTTTTACAATTGTTTAGCAAATTTTTCCCTCCTTTCTTTGTCTGTCGACACCTCTCCTTCTACTACTCAGCGTTTACATCACCGTTGCCTTCGCTCCTCGAGCTTTCGTGTGAAATAGCCGCAAAGTTTGCTTCGCAACATTGCAACGGACTTAGGCGAAACCGAATCCTTCACTGCATTCGTGGATTGCCTTCAGCAAATACGTACGGAGTTTGTCATACGTTTCGTAAACGGGTAGATCCAGCTGATTAAAACTGAACAAACAAACGATATAAATTATTTGAAAATGGTGAGCGTGCACGTCGTAGAACGTGTGTCGCTGTTAACCAGGCCGGACTATTTCATTCGTCGTTTCTATGCAATATCTTTTTATCCGAGACTCGATTGATCTATCCGATTAATTTCTCGGTAGAAATTTCAACTCCTCTAAGTTATTTCCCAATTGATTTTCGACTATTTAGAATTAATCACGTTCAACACGATGAAAAAGTTGACAAAGGCGTTTGAAAAACTTACCATGTATGGGCGGATGGAAGCCTGTCCGTCGATCTGTCTTCGCGATGAATTTGGAACTTTTGCACGCCGCTCATTCCTTCCAAGGCGGCGAAACCTTGCAGCGGCACCTTCGACGTTCCAGTGACGAATTGTAAGAATTTAGCTCTGTCCGCTTGATCAAAGCCTCGCAGTGCTCGCCAGAACCATTGGATCTAAACGTTTCCATTAGCAAAAGTTAATTAATTCTCGACATTAAAAAATGGTCGATCATTTGAATTATTGTGTACTTGCCTGTAGCGATGTTGCAGTGTATTTGTGGTATTCTGTGTTGGCTTTAAGATCCTCTATATCTACATTCGGTAATCCACTAATTAGTAGCTCGAGCTCCTGCTCGTTGAATATGGAGATCAGTCGTTTTGGAATAATGTCATAAAAGCCCTCTAGGAACGCGTTCAACCTGCAAGCAACGAACCCCCCATAATTATTATATTGTAGAATGCTCGAAATTTCAAGTACAACTTTAGTGTACTATAATTCGCTTGTCATTGTAGACTGCTCGAAATTTTAAGTACAACTTTAGTGTACTATAATTCGTTTGACTTACTGTTTTCGAATTGCTCCAGTCATTTTCATTTGACAAACGAGCCGGATGTACTCCAATTTTGTTTCTTCGGTGACAACGATGTTACGCCCGTTTGGTATTAAGTCCCGTACATCGTTTACACCGAACTCATTTACCTACAGATGAACAAATTGATTTCTGTCCGCATCAACGATATATCGCGTTTCAATGAAATACAAGTGAAAATTTTACCTCCGTGGAGAAGGTCAATTCGGATCCAAGATCGGCGATATTATGCTCCGTGAGGTACACTAAACCTTTGTAAAAACTATAATCTTCGCTTTCCATATCCGTATGTTTTACTAATATTCCCAAGATATGCTTGTAAAAGCTGCGCGTGAAATAACATTCAAGGAGCTTGTTGTCGTAAATTGCTTTGGCTGGAAAAATGTTTATTTAGACATTAATTTGCAACTGTTCTACCGCAACCAGATCTTCTCTAAAAGACGAGAGAGAACTTACCAATGACTCGGCCGACGAATTTGTAATAACATAAGTGGTTGGGATTGCAATGCGAAGAGGAGTTGATCATGTATGTGACTCGGTCACCGGGACTCACGGTGAACAGAGCGTACATGGGATTGAAAATCTCTCTGGAAATAATGACGTACCACTCTCTGAGCAAGCCTCCAGCATCCTGACCTTCTTCGCCTGTAATTCAACGATAGAAACGCGAATGAAGTCACAGTCAACGTGGAGAAGCGGGAATGAAAGCGTGACGTGAAAGATTTCTGTACCCTCGAAAACGATGTAAAAGCGATTCTTCCACTCGTCGGCGTTTCGTCTGTGAAGCTCTCGGAACGAGTCCTCGAAGACGTGGTTTCTGCGTACGTGCACGGCCAATTCGTCCCTACGAATACCCTCGTCCATTCGTTCCAATTCTGCTCGGAAGTACCGTCTCTTCACGTCGAAATCGAGGACCCTCGTGTGATCTACCAGCACAGAGAAAGGCCCGTCTGCCAAATGCGTGGTCGTCTGGCGAAGGATTTGGTTTAGAACGGTTCTGTGCGTTTCTACAACAACAGAAAAAGAGAACGGCTCCATTCAACTTTCCTTCCATTCGATTCAACTTTAAACGCGAAGGGTAACCATAGAAGAAATATATCGGTACCAGCAAATTTGAGGAACTTGACTTGATCCGGTGGCAGTGTCTTTTGAGGAGGAGGTGCCATGTCCCAGGAAGTGTTGATCGTAGATTCCGACTGGGAGGTACCCTCGTTGTCCGAATAGATTGGCGACACCGGTGCAAGATCCGGCAGAACTTCCCGAGTTTCTGCATTTGCGTTCAGCTGACGTTCGCGGGACGTACTCGACGACGAATGAATCAGGAAAAAGGCTTCCACCGCAGGCTATAGAAATTGTGACATTGCGAATAGATTATTAGATGTATTGTACATATGTGTGGTATATATGCCTAAGTATACATATAGTGTAGTAATATATTATATATATATATATATATATATATATATATATATATATATATATATATATATCTAGGCTTTACCTGTAAAACCAGAACAGCATGGTGATCTGGAGTATATTCTAATTCTAACAAGCAGGCGCTGAGTGTCTCCCACAAATGATCCAGTACTAAACAGTCGCTCAACAATGGAAGTTTCTCTTCACCTGTACAAATTCAAAGATAACTGTTTATATCCGTACACATCCATTCGAGAAAACACACGCGTGCGTATACATATGTTCGCAACAATGAACTAAACGAAAAGCATTAAGAAAAGAAAAATGTTGCTCATAGGAAATTTAATATAATATTTCAAAAGTTTACTGTTTATTATTATTATTTACCATCTGAGGCGGCGGCGGTGGTGCTGGCTGCGGCGGCCGGCTTCGCACTCTCAGGCTGAGGCGGATTTGCTTGCGTCGTGTCCATAGGCACATCACCGTCCGCGTTACCATCGCCTTTTAAAAATATAATAAACCTCATTACCATAATAACTTACTCGGTATTAGTTCGCGCGTGTGCAAAATTTTCTTATTTAGGAGAATATTATGAAGACGATCCGGTAAATTACCTTCGTCCGGAGCTTGGTTTGCACTTGCCGCGTCACCAGTACCTTCTGCAGTTTGATTTGCTAACGAAGAAGAGATTCAAAATCTATTTAATAACATGTTGCCAGGCAATACGGTCCAGATTATAGTTTCCCGACGTACCTGTCTTGTTGGTGTTGGCTAAACGTACAGCTTCTCTTATCTGGACTATTACTTTAAGTATTCTCAAGAAGAATGCCTGACTAGAAGTTTTGCTGACAAGGGCAACCATCGATGGTAGCTGAAGGTCACTTCCAGCTTTAACTTTGTTCGGTGCAGTAACAACTACGCTTTCGCTCGTAAACCTGTATTTAATCAATTAGGTCGCAATTAGGTCAGAAAGAGAGAACCTACTCCTACGTGGTAGATCATACTCTGTGACACTCGGCGATACATACCTATCCAAGAGAGTTCCTCGGGAACCACCGGTACTGGTCGAAGGTTGTTCCTCCATAGAATTTCTCCTTAATTCACGGTTCAAAACCTTGAGTTCCATCATTAAGTCGTTTATATGTTCGCAAACCATGTTGGCCAATTCCATAGCGCCCTCCATTAGTAATTTTAATATCTGCAGCAACATATCAAATAACGGTACATACATACAATATATCTCTGATATCTCCCAATCAAAATTCAAATTATACGATAACGATAACGATCGTACCAGTTGTCTAGTGGGGTCTGGACAGTGAGACAAATTAAGTAGTAAAGCAGTCGCATCTTCCAGTCCTTCCTCGGAACAACTTTTACTAGTTAGGACTTGTACAGCCAGTTTCAGATGTTCTTCGGGCGCGGCGACGCTCTGCTCTTTGTTGACTTCGGTCTTTTTATTCTTATTCCCTTCTTGTTTATGGTATGGGTTCACTTCCGTCAGCCCAATCGAGATCAACGACAACAGTCTCAATAATTTGTCGGTTAACTGACTACTACGTTTGATAACCGACCAGTTCAGCATGGAAATCAATTGGCCGAAGGCTGAAGCTTCGAAGGTAGTCGTACTATGTTCCGGTTCGTTTCCAAGGTTTGAATTCGAATGGGTTCTGGCGACCGATTTTCCTTTCTTCGAGGCACACGAGTCTAGCTTCAACAACATGTCCCAGAAATCTGGTTGGTCGCTTTTCCCTGGCTTCGAGGCGGACTTGTTTTTTGAGCAAGCTTCCTCTTTGTTACCCGACTCCTTGTCTTTGTTGCCTTCCTTCTCTTCAGATTCTTTCGGCTTGATTGGCACGAAAAATCCAGGAAATCCTTTAGCCAATGCTATCAGCAAGTCCAACGTATGTCTGCAGAAGCCACAAACAATTAATTATATAGATTACAGAAAATTCGTGTCCGTAGTCCGTACATGTTTATCAGTCGATAGAAATTTAAGGAACTCACTTGCAGACTGTGGGCGCAGCTTGCGGATGAATAGCGATACTGTTGCCTTGCCTTTCGGATTTTTTCCCACCGTATCTAACTATATGGAAAACGTTCGCTCTACAACCGAGCGCAGCATCGATACTGATATTCAACCACGACTGCGCGCTGTTTCTTTGGTCCATAATCTTGGGAGAACTGAAATTCGGAGAACGGATGGTACTTTAAAACTTATGGTTCCTTCTTGAAGTTTTCCAATCGACAGGTACGTTAATTGAAATTTTACCAGTACTCCATCGAGGGCATCAAGCTTTTTCTTTTGTATTTGCCACCAAAATCCGCGGCGATATCTTTGTTTTCGTCGTTGCTTCTTTCCATGATACTCAGCAAGACTTTCACCACCCATTCCCTGGTGCTACCGTGATAGCAGATATTTCTGATAACTCTATGGAATCTTAACGTATTAATTTTTGGTTCATCGACAAACAATAGTATTAATAGACACGCCATCGACTCGTGGTCCAATAGTTGTCTGCCTCGGAGTCGGAGACCGGCTGCCTGGTGCGTTATGCTAGTGTCACCGCGCATCAACGGATCCCATTGGCCTCGTTGTGCCACCGCCTGAATCGCGTAACGCGTTGCTCTACCTGTTGATCGTAATTCATTTACCTCGTTTCAATATCGAAGCGAGACCACGCGACCATCGTATCGCAGCGATTATTCACTCACCTCTACCAGAGTGCCTCAATATAGTGGACAGGGTAGCGCTTCCTTGGCTAACGTGGCTAAGAAATCTTTCCTGGATCAAATGTCGATTTCGTGCTTCCCACTCCCTTCGAAGATTTTGAGCTTCCTGTGCAAGATCCGGCGGAAGAACAGATATCTGCGACTCCTCCATGTCGGTCAGAATCTAAATGCATCGACGAAAACTATGAATACTAAAGAAAGGCAATAACGAAGCATTACGGAGAAATAATTCGATCGTCGAATAATTTACAGCTTGTCTCAAAGAAGGTTGCAAATTCTCGAAAAAGGCGGCCGCGTCGACCGGATCGTCGGGATTAGCGGAGGCAGCCGCATGTCGTTGCTGTTCCAGACGTTGCTGGGCGAGAACTTCTTCCTGAATCGCTGGTGGCAAGGCAGCCAAAAATTCAGGATTAACTTCCACTGGCCCGGTTAATTCAGCGACCACGGTTGCTTGGGTTCGTTGTCGAATTCGTTGAAGTCTGAAACAATGAACAATTTCCATTTGCAATCTCCTAATCGACAGCATCCGATTTCTTTCGAGGGTCGTACGGAATACAACACCTGAGCTGTTCAGCTATGACTTCGTCGCGCATGTCTTCCGGCAGAGCAGCCAAAAAGGATGGATCGACTCCGTCGGGTAACTGTTGCTCTTGAGGTTGTTGTGATTGGGATTGTAGCTGCGATTGCTGCGACTGTTCTGGTTGCGGTTGCGTTTGTTGCGGCTGTTGTTGTTGTTGTTGCTGCTGCTGGGGTTG
The DNA here is from genome assembly GCA_913789915.3 of Sphecodes monilicornis. Classification (NCBI taxonomy): domain Eukaryota; kingdom Metazoa; phylum Arthropoda; class Insecta; order Hymenoptera; family Halictidae; genus Sphecodes; species Sphecodes monilicornis. The sequence goes on from OU565296.1 coordinate 22,464,614, forward strand.
TTGTTGTTGTTGTTGTTGTTGTTGCGGCTGTTGTTGTTCTGATTGCTCTGGGTTAATGTTTTCTGATGCTGAAGCGGTAGGATCTTGATTGAGTACATTTGCATTTCGTTCAATGTTCGATTGACTGTCATTGGTCAAAAGCGTTCTGATCCAGTCAGACGAGTCAGTTTCTCTTAGCAAGGCTTCGTTACCTTCTTGGCCAAAGTGAACTAGTATGGCTGTATTCGTTCGACTAGACGTATCGTTGGCGTCCGTCGATTCGACGGGCCGATCCGATTGTCTTAGTCTACTAGCTTCGGACGCGCTGGGACCAAGCACGGAGTCGACGATACTCTCTGCCAGTTCCAACGTTGAGTTTCTATTGCTTATTCGAGGATCTCTAGCTTCCGAGGACACCACTTCCTCGTGTAACGGCGGCGGCGGCGGTCGTTCCTCGTCCTCTTGCACCGTTACCTCCATCTCACCGGTTACGTCGATTATGTCCTCGTCGGGGGTGCGTTCCTGCCGAGTTGCTTCGATCGCAGTTCCAAAATCGGCAACGAGGTTGTTCGCATCCTCTCTTTGAGGGGTCGAGACCGTCGATAATCGATGATCTTCTATCGGAGACACGGTGGAAGAACCAGCTGAAACAATTATGTCTCACGTCAGATACCGACTATAGGCCATAGAACGGTGACAAGGCGATTCTCGTATCAAGAAGTAGAAACAATAGCGTACATTCGGTATTATTTAGATGATCCTTCTCGTCTTTGCCATCCTTTTCACCCTTCTTCTCGGAATTGTGCTGCTTCTTGCGTCTCTCTTTCCGTTCCGCGAGCTCGTAGTCCCGGTGTTTCGTCAAGTTAGGAATCAGTTTGAACACAACGCCTGCAATGGACAATTTGAGATTATTCTTCCGCACGAATAAACGGAGTAAATGTTTAGACGACGTCTAACATATTGTAATATACCATCGCAACAGTCTGCTTGAGAGTCTCCATCCAACAATTTACTCTCTTCGATCCACCAGTGTAAAACTGTCGGAATGTTGTTCAATGTGGCTGCCAGACTCGGTCCAAAGAGATACCCAGACTGATCCTGGAAGTATTTTCGCGTACGTAAGTATGCCGACCGTGAATAGAATTTTATAGAGTACGACTCGCAGCGTCGTTCATTCTCGATACAAACCACAAAGTCGATTTGTTCTTCCTCTGGATTGGTAAAGATTCCAAGATTTTCCATTACAACTACACGCGTGTCGCGGAAACTGGAGGCTAAAACCTGACTGGCGGATAAGGGAATCCCTTGCGCAGCCGGCCCCAGCAACCTACGGTTACAAATACGACGATAACAATCGAATAAATCGCTATATTAAACCGACGAAATAAGAAGACCGTATCGTTGCGCGATACAATTTCGGTCTCGATGGAACATACGCGTAGTATTCGATGTATTTAATTCGAGTTAGTCGATTCACCTTTGTAGTATTACTGGTGGATTCGGATTTCTCGGATTCTGTATTTGAAGAAACTGATATCTTCGTTGGCGCAGAGCTCTCTGTCCCCGAATATACTCGAAACCGCTGTGTGGCATTAACAATGGTTGGGAGTTCGTACCTGAGGAGGAATCGTCGTTGCCCATTAACATTCGATCATTGGTCGCGTATCAATTTTGTACGCTAGCCTTCCAACGTACCATTGCCTTCGGAAACCGAAGGTGAGTCTTCGAAGAGCCCTAAAGGTAGAGGGAACGTCGTGGTCCATGGATGGCTGGTCAACGGTGTAACAGGAGTGGAGGTACTCGAGAAGTTGTCTTGATTGTCGATGTTATGTTGAATCATTACAACGTTGCTTCCGTCACGTTCCGTTGGTGGGAACATTCTGAAGACACCGCTCTCAACGTCTTCTAAAAATTCGATTTCATCCTCGTAATTCGAAGTGCCCTCTTCCTCTTCCTCCTCTTCCTCTTCGTTCTCCTCCCCTGATGCAACACATTCGTTCAAGCAGGACCCATACGCTGTTACATTCGCTTGCACATTTACTTGCACTTGTAATCTAGAAATTTGATCGATCAAATTACCATCGTCTTCTTCTTCCTCTTCCTCGTCCTCGTCGTCCTGTACCTCGTCTTCGTTATCGTCGGAAGGATTGCTGTCGGAATCTGAATCGGAGCTCATCAAATCCTCCTAAAATATACATCGCACCATGCTGAATTGGATCGGACGTACAAGATCAGGAAACGAAGATATGTAAAGCCCAAAATATCGAAACCACTTTGTTTTTGAAATGTTGTTCGTTTTGAAAGAATGGTAAAGAATGCACAGATTTAACCGCGGTCTGTTTCACTCGAATGTCGCAGGTTTCCTATGCACGATAACATAGAAGCAAAGAAGCAAACAGCTATCGCGACTTCGGGTATCTTCGAGAGGAAGATAATAATTCTTTGTTAAATAAAATAACACAAAGTGCTGTTCGAAGGTACGTCGTTGGGAATTTTGATGAGAAAAGCAATGTTACTCTTACTGTGGTGTCTCGCGTGGGATCAAAGTCAGCTTCTCCGTCGCGTATCACGAGACTCTCGTCATCGATATCCATTGGCCTATGCGGCCGAGAAGATTGTTCTTCGGCCACGGCTGAGCCGTCCCTGGAAAATAATACACTGCTTGATTATAAGTACTGTAGCTTAGACACATTCGAATCAATGATATAATCATAAATATCGTTTATGCGATCGGTTTCATCCGAAGCTGAACAAATACCGATCTTTTCGAATTAACATCATTAGCATATGGTTACCTATCGAGCAGTTGATCCATAATGTCGTCCAGCGCAACTTCGTCGCCCTCTTCGTGCACCTGGCTCTCCGAGGTAGGCTCGAGACTTTCAGCGGTAGCCGAGATGTCGTGCTCGGTGTTCTCGGCATCCTCGTTCGCTTCTTCGCCGACAGCGTGAGTCGCTTCCGACGTTGTGGTACCGGTTTGTTCCCCGATCGGCTCCTCCTGAACAGTCCTATTCTTGGGCTTGGAGAATTTGTTGTTTACGGATCCTGGCATCGGTTGATTGATGATTCTAGATAGCGTCTCGAGCGGTTTCAAAGCAGCATTGATCGTAGCAGCCATGTTGGGACTGGAAAGGTCGAGACTATGCGGGATTTTCGCCAAATCGGTGATTATTCCCTTCCTCAGCATAATCCGCACGATGTAATTCACGTTGTTGTACTGGTGCGTCTTCAAGGAGGTTCTCAAGTGATTGTGCAGGGTCGGCGGGCAACTATCGATCATAGTAGAGATCAGACCGATCAGCAACTGAAGCTGCGCGTGTTTCTCGGAGCTTTCCGGAAGCGCCAAAGTCCTCGTCAACGCGGCTTTCACCTCGGTGACCAGGGTCGTTTGGACATCCGGCGAATGATTACAAGTGGCGATCGCGGCTATCAACATTTTCGCGTTGTGGCCGATAGTGTTGTTGCTGCATTGTCTATCGCTCGAGTTTTCCGGCATCATTGGCAGAAGCTTATCCAAGAGGAAGGCGAGCGCCGTCGTGTCCTCCGTCACCATTTCGCTCTGTCCGGCAACGTACACATGCTCCGTGATCAAGTCGGCGATCCCGTTGTAAGAGCGAACCGTGTCCGCGAGTATCTTCAGAATCGCGGATTTCGTCAGCAAAGGTTTCTTCAGTTCCTCCGGCTCGACTTTGCCGTTGTTACCGATATCGGGGTAGATCTTCAGCGAGATTATCTGAGAAACCTGGTCGTCGTCGTCGAGAGGATCGTTCGTCGCGGTTGCGTTGTTCCTGAAGACGTCGCGTCTGGAGGACGACGACGACGACGTCGTTCCTACGGTGGAATTCGCGTGGGACGTTTTCTTCTCTGGACTTCCAGTGGGCGTTGTGGCGTTATCGTCGGGAAGATTCGGCACGGGCTTTATCAGAGCGTTCAGCAAGTCTTGTATCACGGACACCGACACCTCCGACACCTCCTCCATGGGCGTGTTCTGCGACTGGCTCGGTGGCAAAGCTTTCACGATCAATCTATGATCAAAGTCCCGTCTTAGCAGACTAACGTCCACTCTCAGAATTTTTTCGCAAACTTCTCGGTAGACTTCCGGATTCCGGCAAACCGCGCTGCTGATTTGTCGCGTCATGAACAGAATCTCTTTGTACGGTGGGGGTATGTTACCCTGCGTACGAGTCCGAATAACCTTTTCCATGGCTTGGCGGAGGGTGTTCGTGTCCTCCAAGGTGTGCCGAATCAACAGCGTGCTTAAACTGATGCATCCGATGAAACTGCACGCTTGAGTCATTTCCAGTAACAGTTTGACGCCGCCCTCGCGAACAAAAATCGCGGCATTCTCGTAGTCTCTCGTCAATCGTAGACAGACCTTCATTAAAGCGTGCAACGCGTCCCGGTCCACCGGAATCGCCAATAACTTGACGCAAGTACGAATAATGCTCACGATCACGCTAGAATGCAGCCCTTGCACGAAAGTATTTCGTTTCTCCTCTACCGGGCTGTAATCGTTCACCGCGCGCAATTTGAAGTTCATCGCTATCGGCCTCCTGTTGTCGCTCTCTTCGTTCACTTGCGTCATAGACGAAAACGTGATCAAGTATCTTCGCCTGCTGCACGAGATCCTTACGCTGGATTCGCCTGCCCAGTAAGCCTCGTTGATTATTCGGTTGTTTATCGGAGAGTATATCGTCCATTCGCCCGAGTTCAAATCGAACCACTTCCAAACTCTGCGCGTTACCTGTTTCGAAAAAACTTGTTGATACACAATTTCTTCGCTTTTAGCTAGCATAGCATAGCATAGCATAGCATAGCATAGCATAGCATAGCATAGCATAGCATAGCATAGCATAGCATAATATAGCATAATATAGTATAGTATAGTACAGCACAGTATAAATCAATCGATACAATTCTGCGTACCTTGTGCATTAAAAGCTTCCTCTGCGTGGATATAGCTACTTTCTCCAAGCGATCTATGAGGAGAAGCAGGGGTGCCAGCCATTTCGGTGTTCTCGTAGTCGCCGTTCCGTCTTTATTATCTTTGGAAACTTTGTTCTTATTTGCGGTAAGTGGTCCCTCGCTTACTATCAACAAGCGTACAAGCAGATCCGAGACACCGCACTCCTTTACGATTTGGGCACACGGTACTCTCATCTCTTGGAACGTTCCCTGCGACAAAACAAAATATCACTAACCTGCTTAACGGTAACTTAAATCGCATCACGATTTGTTGTATAATTTCTGTATACGTACCTCGAAAAATAAGGTATAAAGATAAATACGTCCAGCAACTTTGTTAGCTTCTTCGCATTCAACTAATCGTGTACCAGCGTTCGGATCGTTGCTCTTGGCAATGTCAATTAAATAATCTACCAAACTACCAATCTGCAATAATAATTCGAATCGATAGAAATATCGAAAATATTGTACGTCTGTTGTATCGTAGTATAATAATATCTAAATGTTACGTAAACAGGCCTCACTTCTTTTATAAGTTGTAACAACATGTTGTCACGCCATTCATCGCCGTTTCTCTTTGTAATGGTAACCAAAAGATCGCATATTCTGTAGACAGTGTCGGGCATGAGATCTAACAATTTCAGGCACTGACTTAAAGCAGTCTTTGTGAATTCGTTTATGCTGCTCGTTATAGCGGGTTCGCAGATAAGCTCTTCCGGGAATTTTTCCAAACCGGAAGCTTTTCGCGGGGGGGTTTCTGTTTCGCCCAACGACATAGCTATGGCGTGCATGATATGATCGTCGTCTATTTCCAAGTCCATAATAAGGCCTTGACCACTGTCATCGCCGGGTGGCACATCCTAGATAAAACGATTCGAATTCTAACCGGTTCTGATGTTAAAAAGACATTTCTGTTTTACTTGCTTCTACATACCGATCTGCGCAGCGTAGCAGGATTAGTGAGAAGATAATCCGTGGCTTGTTCGACCGTCAACGTGTGACTCAAGGCTTCGATGCAATGAGCCATGCTGAATCCCATATCCATCAACTGTCTAAGATGTTCTTGGTTCACGTCCGACTCCGGTTCTTCCCTGCGGTCAGTTATCGCCCTTCCAATTCCGCTAGTACCGCTGGTGCTACCGGTAGTAGCCCCTTCGCTGTTTTCTTCTTTCTCTCTACGTTCCTGTTGCGATATTCGTTTATAAAATAATTGCAAACTCTCCAACCAAATCCCGTCAAATTAGAATCGATCATCCGTATGTATATGTACCTTGATAATTTTTTCACCTCTTAAAATATGTCGTAGAATAGACAAAATTGATTCTGTCATACGGGCACCATAGTTTTTCAATGGTTTCTTGCCCCACATAAGCATCACTGCATCAAACGCTTTCTGCAATATCGATCGAACGCGTAAGTATACGGTGTAAAATTATTCGTGAAATATATCATAATATATATGAAATTACAAATACACATTTTCGAACCTTGTGAATGTCGGTGAGATACTTTATCGGATCAAACTCGTACATCTTATAGATTCCAGTACACTTTGACGAAATAGGATGCGGGGAATCCAAAATAGCTTTCGGATTCACCATTTTCTCTAGCAGCATGAGCCACGCGTCTAAAAATTCTCCGGTGCCGTCAGGCAAACTAGGGTGTTCTAAACCTTCTGATGCTGGAAACTGTCCACCTCCGGATAATGCCCAATTAAAAGTACTGAAAACGATCGAACAGGTAAATCTTTAGTGGTGTACAAATAAAAGTATACTAATAAAAACCTAACGGCGTTAATTGTAAACTTACTTAAAAAACGCATATTGTCCGCCTTGCGTAACAAATTTTTGAAGCATCAAGTGATACGGATGCCTTTTTTCATCGAACAACATCGGAGATGTAAAACCTACAGAGCATATCAAGAAAGTCAATTTAAATTTGGGTATCGGTGACGGCGGCAATATATCCCACGTTAATCCACGGATCAATAAACAATTTAAGGAAGTCGCCACGCTTCCAGCTGCTTGCGAAGGGAGAACTGGCGTTAGAGGCATCTGTTGTCCTCTGCGTTGTCTACCCGGACATCCCATGCAAAGCTGAACAGGTTTAAATTAAAACAATTTGATAATTATTATACGTGTCTAAGAAAATGCTCCTCATCCGACGAATGTAGGATCAATCCAGACCCATCTACCTCTGTGTATTCTCTATATTACCCACTGATAGAAAGTAAGAAAGAAAGAACAATATTTCAAAGCCCAGATATCGCGAATAAATTATCTTAAAAAGTAAAGAAATAGGAAAAAGAAAAAGAAAAAGAAAGAGTATCGTGGGTCTGAATTGGGGATCTGTTATTCGTCGGTTGCTACAGATTGACTCTGCGTCGTTCGAGGGTTCATAAACAAAGATCAAATTAGTACAGAGTGCGTTGAGAAGTTCTAAACGATCGAAAAGTGTTGAATACCTTGACAAGCAGACCAAACAGTTCGGCCAGTGCTCTGCCCAATCTAGACGAAGCTCCTAACAAAGGTTTGATATACTTGAGCTGATACGAACTTGGGGATACTCTTCCTGCACTGGCACTCGGTTTGTCGTCCACCTAAAAACAACGAAAATATCAAATTAAGTAAAAAGTGACAGATCAGTGCTGGCACTATGTACTTCAAACATGTCTCTCTACTTTGTTCCATAATACATGACTAATTGGTAAAATTCATAATTTTTGTACCTCCATGGGTACAGGTGGCGGATCTGTACTCAAGGCTTCCATGGCTGTGGTCATTCCATTACTTCCCATATCGGAGGATACACCACCTGACCAGCCAGAAGTCTCGCCATCATTCTAGTTCATTAATTTGAAACAACACGTCATAAATCGTTGCAAGTTTACTACAAACTAATCGTAAGACATAGTATTATGTAAGTAGACCGAAAGAAAAACAAGAAGCTTGTTCATCTTTCTATTGAACGAAAATGTTAACGCAACGGAATAATTGAAATTTTGAATTCGACTCATTTACGGTTGTTACGCTCCTATACCAGACGAATAAGCCTTACCTTTAATTCGGGTGGCACTAATTTGTCCATGTCTTCTTTTCCAAAGTCACATCCTGCTGGTATACTGTCCTCGCTGCACAGTGCTAGCAACAGCGTGCTTTCCCAAACCAAGGCCATATACAGCTCGGAAAGAACTTTCAGAACCGTCAAACCGAGACCCGAGCCCCAGTGGTTCATAGACAGATTTCTCACTTCGCTCTGACTAGTGCGACACACGTGGACGAACATTACCACGTATCCGTGCGCGGCGTTCATAGCGTGAAGCAGAGGTGTTGCCGTGTCGCTCGTGAAGGCAGTCTCCAAGTTCGGGGCGGACGCGAGTTCGTGCAACAAAACGGAACCTCCTGGCGTGCCCGTGTGATTGTGGAGCGGTTTCAACAGATTCAGCACTTCCTTCAATTGCGAGAGACCAGTTTTCAGGACTAGCTGCTCGTGCGCAAGGTTCTGAAAACAAATAGTAGAGGAACAAATGGTTGAGTACATGCGACATTTCGACAATTAGATGTACAATATACGATATAAGCACGCACGCGCGCGCACACACACGTATATCCAAGTATAGATATAGATCGGGTACATACCAAAATACTTTTACAAACTGTCGCTACGGACTGAGCCGCCTGGGCGACTGGATAATCCACTGGAAGATTAGGTAAGCCAAGGATGGATAGCAACGGCACTAAACCCTTCTGGGCGACAAACTCTCTACAATGATCATCTGTAGAATTGTTACTGAGAATGGCGTCGACGAATTTCATAACGTTGTGTATGTATTCGACCAGAGCTATTGGTGTTTTTTCCCTAGGCTGCGGGGGCGGTCCAGGCTGAGCTGGCGACGGCGAAGGCTGTTCTTCGCGCTGAGGATGCGAGCTCGTACTCGCTTCTTCTTCGTCCTCTTCCTCCTCGTCGCTGCTACTACCGCCACCGCCACCGCCTCCGCCACGAGAGTCTCCGACTCCGACTCCGACCGATTGACCAGAAGACTGACGGCTACCGGAAGCCGAGTTCGACGGCGAATTGTCGGATTTACTCGCGGCCCGTAGACAAACGTACCGGGGGTCGCAGCCCAGGACACATAGTTTTTCTAGCAACTAAACAGATTTGCAAACATTCTAATTAGAAATGCTGGTCTCGACGCGGTTAACCTTTAAGCGGACTATTGGCGCTACTGTTAAAACAATCGTAATTCTACTTTTCGTTCAATATATGCTGACTATATAGAGAGTAACATTGACCGTCTCGCCGAGGACCATTCCGAATGTCCACTCAAGGGTTATACGCGATCTCTCGATATATCGAATATAGCATGTACGTATGCGGACGAAATGATATTATACTTTTATGATGGCAGCGACCGCGTCAACCTTCAAGCCGGGTTGGTGTCTCATCAACTCATCCATCGCGTTGCCTAAATTGGTGGCCGTATCGCCTAGAGGGTCCGCGCTTCGGCGTCTTCTCATCGCGGAGAGGTAGATCGGCGACAATAATACTTTGAACAATCGGCCGAATGGTCGTCGTTTCACGAACGACTCTAATCCACGTTGATTCAAGCATAGAGCGCTGAACACGTTAGGCAATGAACCTAGAACTTCTCTGGTCGCAGGAACCTGTACAGAATCGACAGTGTCACGCGTTAATTCTTAATTGTTATCGCGCAGGAAGGATTTACCTACGCTACGATTCTGCTCTGCCGACTTACTTCTTTGATAAGTAGCGCGTGCAGTACGATATCGGTCAACCCGTTATCCTGCAAGGAAGACAGTAACGATGGTTCTTGGAAAACGTAGACTGTCACGACATCCGTGGCAAGCAGAAACAGCGAAGGCCCGTAATACTCGGAATTACTGATAATGTGTTTCAGAGAGGAGGGTAAAGTACCCTCCATAATGTGCCTGATGCTGTCGGAAAAGTGCGGATCTTGGATGGTCTTCTTGACAAAGTTTAACATCGACTTCAAAAGCGCAGCTCGCTGTGGCAGACATGTCTTCCCAGTCTTCGTGGCCGAATAATCCGGCATTTGTTCGTTTTTGTCCTCAATTTTGGAGGTCATGTTCTCGTCCTCCGAGAATTCCATTGGATTCGACGACTCCTCGCGTTCGTCGTAGGGCTCGTTTAAGCGACGCGACGACGCGGAGGATTCTTCGTCTCTTTCTATGGATCTTTCGCGAGACGATTGTGGATTATCGGGGTAACTGTATGGTTCTATTTCGAACGGTTGTTCTTTTCTGCAAACATTCACCTCCATATCGATGCGATTGATAAAACTCGCTAGGCCATTGTGTGCTTGGAATACTTGCATGTCTATATTCGTCATCAAGTCTATCACGCGGACAGCCCTGGTACCAAACTGAAAAACGTTCGTCAATTTTGAGAGACGGTTATTCGAATTTCAAAAAGGGAATGGTTGGAAGAAAGGATTGTCTGTTGACGAAACCGAAGATGAATCTTACCGTTATGTGCTCTAGTTCGGTTCCAGGCCAATTCATAATCTTCAGCAAGCTCTCCATCATTCCGCAACTGATAAGAGCATCTCCCCCAGCCTCGTAGCTAGACAGGTGATAAAGAAAGCTGAACAATGCTGTCGCAAGTTGCAGTGGAAAGGGTGGTCCGTCCGGTGGTGGTGAAGTCAACTGTGAGATACATGTGCGAATCGATACAGGGAAGAACCCGTGATACGAACTTGCTCCGGTAACGTCGATTATCATGTTTAACCTCGAGCCGGGTTTTCTGAAAGCGTAATTATGCCGATCAATTGGTTTCCGAGGCAAGAAAACCTGAGAATCGAGTCTTTTCGTACTTGGGGAAATTTGGATTGCGGTCCAAGTGAATGATACTGGTAAGAGTCCGCAATGCCGCAGCACGCATTTCAACAAGGTGTGCATGTGGAAGTTCCATTAATTCGACTAATTCTTCTAAAAGCCCAGCATGAAGCAAACTATCCGCATTCTCCTGAAGTGCATTACTATATACAAGTACCGACAATGCCTGCAGCCGAGCCTGCACACATTGCAAACGTCTTCGGTAATCGGAAAAACTGTGTGCCAGTCTTATGTGGGTGAAAAGCGCCATCTGTAAACACAAATTTGTCTACTCGTTTACACGCTATTTCTCATCGTTTCTTGTATCAACTTGTTTTCACCGAAATTTACCTGTCGCTCTTGCGGTACGTTATAAACTTTTAATAAATCGTTCATTATTTGTGCCGGTGTTTTACCAAGTTTGTCCACATTCTCGATGTGTATATACGTTACAAAATTTGTTTGTCCAATCTTTTTGGTACCAGTGTTTTGCGTGGTACCCGATGCATCGGTGGTTGGATTTTCTGCATAGAATTCGAAATGTAATGTCGTAGCACTCGCTGGAAGGGGCTGAAGCATGAAAAATGATCAGTAATATTTATTGCATTATGGATGAAAAACAGGATCCTCGAGTATAACGTCTCCACGAAATTCTAATTACCTTGTCTGGGAACTCTTTGCAACATTCTGCCAAACCAAATCCGTTTTCTTTACCACCCCAGCTCTATAATAGAAAAACAATTCCATGAATATGCACATTTTCTAATTGCTATTTCGAATTTAAAATTTTTTGTAAAGAAAGAGCAGACTAACCTCGGCCAAATGATTGAGTCTACTTATTAAAGCTTGTCTTTTGTCGCTATTTAAACGAGTAATAAAATTACTGCGTTTACTAAACATGTAAAGAAGATTTAGAACACCAAGAACAACATGCATATCACAACTCGATAACAAGGACACCAGATGCTCCATACTGTTGTACAAATGTCGAGAGAATGAGTGTTCGATCAATAACGTGGTGAAGTGAAGGATCCAAAGTAGAAGTTCTTTAGCCTGTTTCGAACAGAAATATAGGGTGAATGTAGATCCATGTATGTATTTGTATACAACTCTATAAAATTCTAATCGTCGATTATACCTCTCTGTTCTGAGGGAGATCACAGGCCAATTCCCATGGATTATCTGGACTCCTTGCCGCAGCCTCCTCTAAAATACTGTCGTTAAGATCCAATACATCGATCCAATGGAACAGTTCGCATTTTCCAAAGGTCCATGCATCTATCTGCTTCAGCTCCTCCAGCAATTCTGCATGGGAGCACGAGCGCAGCTTGTTTATGAGGGCCTGACATTCTGCTGGCTGGAAATTACAAAGATACTTCTTGTTAAGACGATATTCGATTTCTATGAAACCATAGACACGTTAATCGATACAGCATCTCTTACCGCCTCAGAAATGCACTTTTTCAACCTGCTCCTGTCAATTTTCATTTTAGCAGATGCGAGCTTCCTTTATAATTTCAAGATCTGAAAATAATTATTATCCGTTAACCATTGAATCAAAACATTTGGAATAACGATATAAACTTTGAAATAGTAATCACAGTCTAAATGATTTATATATTAAAATATTTTCAAGCATTCTACTATCAAAACAAAAAGTTCTATCATTCCTTGGACAATTAATCGAATGTTCTATACTTGGTATGCGAAGATAATGCAGTATCTAAAAATAGACCTATCGTTCTCAAAACGATTCCTTAAATAATTCGTAAATAAAATTTAATAAAAATTATAAACGAAACGAGACATTGCGACGAAAAAAAAGTGTTCTTACAGCTGATCGATTTCAGCTGTTGGCACATCATCTTTAAGCACAACCAAGTTACAAATTATCAATATCGAATTAATCCGCGAATATGTTGCCTTTTATCAAAGTATGGGTTAAGTTTAATTGATAAATAAAATATCGTGTTGTCTATCGAAAGCAGGAAATTATGGAGTACGGATATATTTTTTCTACCCTACAGTGAGGGAAATTAGAAATTCTTATTGTTTAAAAAAGGAATTGCATCATAAGCGCGACATGTTGCGACACGATATAGTTCGCCTGTTTACCGAACAATTTTTCGGTCGTGCAGTTTCATATCAGCAGAAGTAAATCTAAATCAAAATGTTTTCGAACCTCCCACTCCAATCGGATTTAATTTTCTCTGGTATAAATATTACCGTATAATTCGAAATCGAAATAATTAAATCGTGTTTTCCGATTAACAGGTTCAACACGAGAAACCACGATAAAACGTATCATCGACGTCGCGCATAGTTATTTTAAAAAAAGGCTGCGTACGGAAATGCATCGGTGACCTCGACCGAAAAAAAAGAGCAGGATAAATATGGAGTGTTTCCATGAAAAGTGTAAGAAAGCTCGAGTGTCTCCGCGTTTCTTCTCGTTGTTCTTCCGTAGCGAACCGTTAGAAGGGCAACAGGAATGAAAACAGTCTCGTTACTCGGTTAAGATGCAGAGTCATCGGTTTCAAGAGCCTAACCTAACATAGACGTTGCTCTCTCTCTCTCACTCTCTCCTCACCGCCCCATCATCTCTCTCTCTCACACTCTCTCTCTCTCTCTCTCTCTCTCTCTCTCTCTGTCTCACTCCCCACTATCCCATCGTCTCTCTCTGTTTCTTTCTCTCTCTCTCTCTCTCTCTCTCTTTCGAAATGCACAAAATAACAACAAAGGAGAAGACGAGAATAAGGAATGATTTCATGGTGAAATCCTGATCACGGCTGACAATTCGGGCGGACAGCACGGCGCAGCGTAGACGTAACGAAAGGAAGGAACGACCGTGGCGCAGGGATAGATCGGACAGGTGAAAACGGAGGGATGCGCTCGTGGCAGAAAAGTAAAAAATGGCAGTGCATAGACAGACTAAGCGGAATAGGCAGAATAGGTAGAAAAGGCTCACCTACAGATAGACCAACGAGGATTCGATAGACTTGTCCTTGTCGTTTGGCCGTTCGACAAACCCGAGGTTGGAACGATGCGGCATTGCGGTCGTTGAAAACCGTTCCGTCGGTGGTCCTTGCCACCTCGATCGTCCTCCGGCTGGATAATGATATACGCGAGTATATTTCTCTTATGGAACGCCGTTCGAAATTTTCCCGTAGTTATGGTTAAAAACAAGGAGAGGAACGGCGGGGGTGGAGGGGGGCAGGGGACAAGAGGGAACGAAAGCAAAATGATCGCGCGAGAGAATCACCGCGAATCGACCGGTCCGAATCGAGGATATCTATGCAACTAGATCAAAACAAAATTTGTGGGAAGCGTGAACGGGAGGAGACGCGATCCTCTTCTATCGGTTAGCGCCAATCGGAGTACCGATCACCGCCATTTTACCGAGGCTTTCCAAGGAGGATCGTCCACCTTTCCCTTTTAACCTTTTCGTACCGTGCCGTTTGTTACAGGCCCAGCACAAGCTTCTCGAACAATCGTGCGAATGTCCACGACCTTCGGATGTAAGACCGCGCCGCGACACACGGCACACGGTACACCGTACACGATACACGGCACACAGCACACAATATCCCTCGAAGACACACACTCGTTCCGAACGATTTTTACTGCGCCGAGTGCACCGCACTGGCTGCTCGTCTATCCGCGCTCATATATGTGTCCACCGCCGAGATAAGAGGATCGGACAAAAGGAAACGCACACTTGACAAAACCACACTGTTAACTGCTTCGCATCTTTCAACGAGACGTGCCCTTCTCGAAACGGTACGCTCGCATTCTATTCTCGCTGCGCAACACGGAGACTCTGTAGCGAGAACGTTGTCCTACTATACGGCGATTTTTCTGATTCGCTCGTTACCGAGATACACTCCGTCTGATAGGACGCCTCGTAACCATCCGTGACCGTTCTTCCTTACCCATCGAACGAACACGCGTCTATAGAACCGCCTTTCAGAAACTCGACGTCCGTATAGAAATGCTCGTTGCGAACCAGACCCGAGGCTCGTCGTTGAGACAGTGTGTTCTATCGGCCAATCGCGATGCGACCTTTCCCATATGCAACGATTCGATTGGTCGAATACTCTGCATCACCAAATTACCAATCACTCTAGTCGTCGCGTGAGAATTGGGAAATATTTGGCACTATATATGTGTATATGTATATATATATATATATATATATATATATATTTATATATATATTGCGCGTGGCTGTGCGCAATCAAATTAGAAGATACGTTGTCGTTTCTCTGTCGATCTTATTGTAATAAAACCACGTGACGTTCTGGAAAGGTTGCGCAATGTTAGACCACGCAGTTGGACCATTTAGAAAAGGATCTCTTTAAATTTGCCATCGGTATCATTACTATCTTAGATTTCGTTCGAATGGTCACTGACCCGTCGAGCGAGAACAAAGAGGTGCGTATTTTCAGCTGTCCCGTTTGCAAAACTTTCACAAGAATGACAGAATCGTCGAGGAGTTTTCTTCAGATCTATTTCGAGCTGCGTAAAACAGTTTTGTCTGGCGCCAGATTTGCGATTTCCTCCGATCTCGAGTATAACGGACAGTGATGGGGCTGGATTCATGAAATATTTCGTATCGACAATTTTATTATAATTGGCAAAAATTAGAAAGCAATTCTATTTTACAGACGAAACAACAAGTTGTTGCGGCTCGATTGATTTTAGTACTTTGGAGATGAATTTTGAACAATTCGGGAACACTCGGTGCGGATCGAGTGCATTCGGGAACGCCGTTACACGATCCAGGTATTTACATATTTACGTTCGAATTCAAACGTAAATACTTAAGTGTGTTCATGAAAAAATGATTGTCTACATCCCTTTGCAAAGATGCCTGAAGACGCTCGAAGAAAGTAAACCGGCGTATATTATTCGTTGACCGAAACAACGCAAAAGTTTCATAAAACCTTCGAACATTCGTGCTTTACGTCGCAATCGCATCCATGACTTAGCACACAGTAATTCTCCATATAGAAAGCGGTTTTGTTCGCTGCCCGCTAAATGCTTTTCTTCTTTCCAGTAAACCCCGGCAATGACATTTTGACGTTTCAGTAAATTGAATTTCTCTGGCAGAACGCTCGAGACACGCGTTTGCTATAGAGAAACACGATAATTAAGGATTGTTCGTCGATGAAATTTTCGGAAACAATTGTTCTCTTCGGCTTATAAGCTGGCCGTACGCCGGCACCGGACACAGATGCGAGAATACACACGTGGAAACAGGCGAGCACGCAAATCTGCTTACAACTTACAGCATACACATATAGAAAGGTACGTGAATACTTTTTCGCATCGAATTAACTTTGTTGCTGTACCGTCGTCAAAGATCGATCGACAACACCGGTCGGTGCTACCAAGATGTACTCATAGTACCAATCATTGATATTTCCGCTTTTGAAAAGGGGGGCTCCGTGGTTGGGAAATTATGACCAAACCGGGATGTAAGTAGAAATGCAAGAACAATGGATCAATCCTTGCAACTTTTCAGAATGCGTCGTTCGCTGGCAATTCTCGTTCTTGTCTGTTGCGTGTGCACGAGGACGAGAGGATATCGGGAGGAGTACGGTGCAGCCTGCAGATATTGGTGCCGGACGAGCGATCATCGATACTATTGTTGTTCGTCGGGTAAACAGGAAGACTGGATGGGACACGGCTGGCATGCGATTTTCTATCCGTGGCTCTGGATCGGTGCCGCTGCCGCTACCTCTGTCGCTAACGTCGCCGCTGAACTCTCGCCGTTTCACTCGCATTCGCCGGATGTGTCCGTAACGGAGAGAGAAACCGAGAAACATTGCCCGCCGCTGAGAACTCATTGTCCACGTACTTACGACTGGTACAGGCCGCCGATTTCTTGCGACGCGGACAGCGACTGCAGTAAATGGGAGGAGTGTTGTTTCGACGTTTGTCTCGAGCACAAAACATGTAAACTGTCCGAAATGCACAAGTAGACCGTTTCAGGTTATGGTAGTTTAATAACAATAATAACGATAACGATAATAATAACAAAATCAACAGTAATAATAATAATAATAATAATAGTAAGAATAATTGTAATAATAACAATGGCAACAATAATAATAGTAATAGTAATAATAATAATTATTATCCCATGCAAACAGTTTTCAAACTATACCACCTGATTTTTGTTATTTGTTTAGAAAGGAACAAAGTTCATAATATAAGTACCTATCGACTATTCACGCGACCGCGATTGCGCCAATTTTTCTTCTCAGAAGACCGAAGAACACTCGCGCCACGATTCGATCAGGAATACCTAATGTTCTCAGTAATCGAATCATTTTCCCGTTTTTAGTTTCATCTTTCGCAGGGTGCTTCACGAACCACGCTACTATCGCCAACCGTTCCCAAAGATTCTCCGTTTAATTGTCGTGCGACTCGATCTAATTAGAATGCCTCGTCACGATCAAGGTTACTTTATGCTCGTGTCAACAATTTCGACAGCGGCTTACCAATTAACGTGGGCGACGGGTTTCTTAATGAACAGTTATGTTACGTGCGTTCTTCGCCATGACCCCTTCTCCAATACAATGTAATTGGTACATATCGCGTTTCGCATTAGCTTAATTAACAAGACCGCCTTTTCGCCGGACAAATTTTCTGTCGACGCGTTTACCGTATTTGCCATATTTACCGTAGGAACCCTAGATTTATTTTCTCGATTACTTGTTCGAGTTATATTTTCGAAGAGATTCGCGCAACGAAACAAGATATATCTGTACAGTGCACCAACACGTTTCGCGAATAGGTCGCAACAATCTTTAGTTCACAGAATTATGGGTTTCCGTGTTAACCAGCATCCAGCCAGAGAAATTGTTTGGCAGATACATACTTGTCCCCTTGTTTCGTCTCGCCAATTATGAGATTGACCGGGTTTTAACTTTTATCGGGGACATAATCAAAGAAGAGCATTCGGTGGATCGATATACAAATACGAGAATAATGCAATGTAACGTTTAAAGTCCCGTATTGTAGCTTCTCAGCGTCGAGATAAACAATTTAAGATGGGCTACGTGGTACGCGCGTCGAGCTTACGCACCGACACAAACAAGAAGAAATTTGAAATGCATCGTACGAACACAATGGCAGGTTGCAACTTGTCGGAACAAGCTGTGAACACAGATCTCCCTTTTAAAATTCGCAGCTGCAAGGCAAAAGCCGATAGACCCACTGAATATTGAACACATTGTTCCTTTGGAATGCCATTATTCATGGTCCGTCGACGAAATCATTGCACGTTTATCATTTTGTTACGCGTATATTCAAACGAAAACCGTTTTATCAACTACTCTATTAACCAGCACTGTTGTTGCAGACAAAGTTCCGCTTGTATGGTACGAGGAACACGAGGTTACACGGGTCCAAGGAGATGTAACAACGCCATCGTCTTATCAGAATTCTGGAGAACCGTGTTTGTCTTGGACCGACAACGGTATTCGCGTCGTACGAATTTAGTCGCCGGTCTGACCAAACATATACTTTATAATGAAGATAGTATGTAACGTGCATTTCTGTTGCGTCACTTTAAATGTTTTATCGTTTGCTTCTAGACTAGATAAGAATTCTGCATAGGCGAGAGATCGTTTTACGAATTCTAGAACTGCTACTTTCTCAACTATCCACAGAAAAAGGGTAGGGAAGAAGAAAACAATGAGAACGAATGACGGAAAGACAAAGAGAGGGATATATATATATATATATATATGTATATATATATATATATATGTATATATATATATATGTATATATATATATATATGTATATATATATATATATGTATATATATATATATATATAGAGAGAGAGAGAGAGAGAGAGAGAGAGAGAAAATTGTAAAGGAATAAAGCAGCCAGAATAGCAGTGGGATGCGAGTTCAGAATGGGAATGGAATCTGGTCGTTGCGCGCATGCGTCGAACACGTTCATTCACTCTACCGAATCATTCATAAATCGCGAGTCCTACGCTCGGTAGGTGTAATTAACAACGAGACCTTGCGTTGCGCGCAGATTACACGGGACTCTATAACTTTCATAATAACATTTTCCTCCGGCCTTATGGAAGAGTTAAGAGCCGCTTATTAAACGAGAAATTACCATGCTACTAAACAATAGCAGACAGATGGTACACGAACGACCTATCGGAAGTTATTTTGTCTATAATGTTACAAGTATCGTTGTAGCAGGACACAGGAAAGAATTACATTTAATCGCGATGGTCGTTTGTTTTCCCGCAAGTTTTAATTTAAAAAACGTACAACCATCAACATTGTATCTCACTGGTTGTGACGCGAAACGTATTCTGATTTGTCGTATACAAATGAGTCGACGTCGACGCTGAGCATTAAGGATTTTGCGGTGTTTACCGAACGATTCGGTTGGTAAGCAAATAAACGATTTCGCACGATCCACCGACGAATACCGGTCTGCTTTCATATTTGCTGCATAATCACGACGAGACGACGCCTTCGATTCAGATATAATTGACGCGACGCGGTGCGACGACCGCACACGCGCTCAGCCGGATACAGTGGGGATAAAGGAAGCGAAAAGCGAGGATACACCGGATCCCGAGCAATCCCGAGACCGATGGAAAGTAGGGATGGAGACGAGCCGATCGCGCGCGCCCAACCGCGTTGCCTACCTCACCGAATCGTTCGCACACGAACAAACGTTCGTTTCCCATTCGACGACGATCCACGTTCATAGTTCAATCGCCGTGTTTTCAGTTCCTGTTTACAGCTACTGGTCCATACTGAAAAAGAAAGAACGTCAAAACGCGTGTGAGGGTAAATATGAAACTTGATTTTTTCGTTTGTCGTTCTTGGGTTTCTTCTTTTATTCGTTATTATAATACCACGGATGTACTTCCAGCTCTAGAGGAAACTATAGTACATAAACGGACGGTTTTCTCGATCCTTGAAACGGGAACGTCTTGTTAAAAAGCTTGAAAGTATTAAAAGGGTCGCAACCATAGCTAATCGAATGCTGCACACCGCATACCGTGCATAGCGCAATGGCGCAGCGCGGCTTGGCGATAGGCGTGAATCGGTGAGACTTGCCGGGGGTTGAGGGGAAGATGGTGCGCGCAACCGATTGCGAGCGAGAACCGAGAACCGAGAACCGAGAACTGCGAGAAGCGAGAAGCTCGAACGCAATGGTGGGAGCAACGAAATTCACGAGTGGTAGGGGCTGCGCGGTGGGGATAGAAGCGCACGCACACCTATGCGGCTGCGGAATTCGGAAGAGCGACGAGCGACTACTTCGCTCACCGGCATCTGGCTGGCATTCGTTTGCGAACCGCGGTATAGCGTGGCTCACGAGTACCTCGTGCTCGATCGTCAAGACCGGCTTCAACCCCTTACGAATCTTACGATCGTCCGTTCTCTTGTCACCGTGCAAACAAATTGTCCCGCTTTAACGGTCGATCGACACGTTCAACCCCCACAGAGAAGGAGCAAGGAGCAAAGATTGCTGGGGAGAATCGCCAGTTAAAGTCGGCATGGACCGATCGCTTTGATCGCTCGACGATTAATTATGTGGTTCGATCGGTGATGAAGTAACCGCGACAGAAAAAGAGAGGATCTCCTTGAGCGGTATCTTTTCGGTTCGACGGTATTCCTTGTCGACTAAAACTCGTGGAAAGTGTTGTGCACGGTGCAGTTCGCGGCGTATTATTCTGAGGGAGGGAAAGAGAGAGAGAGAGAGAGAGAGAGAGAGAGGAGAAGAAGAAGACGGAGAGAAGCCTACGTCGAAGAAAGGCGTGCTCCGAGCCGAGCTTTCGGAATCTGGCGGTCGACGACGCTCCGCACCACCCTGGTCCTTACTATTTCTCGTTAGAGCGTTGAAACGTTAGAAATTTCGAAGCGATTTGTCGATTCCTCGGTCGGTCGATCGATCGTCGACAGTTTTTTCATATGTTGGTAACTCGATGGACATCGCGTATCCGTTCGAACCGTGCCGCGGTTGACGTTTACTCTTCCAATTGTTGATCGTGCGTCGTTGGTGAGCGTGACAGATCCAAGAATGAAGAACACGAGGCTCCGCAGAACGCTTGTGCTATTGGCCGTGGCGAATGCGATCTACGCTTCGAGTAAGTGCCATTTCGAATTTGTAATACCTATAAGTATTTGCGACAATAATCCGAACAACATTCGAAATTACAATTTGCTTCTTCACGGAAGGAAACGGTACTTGGATAACCTAGCAAGCATAACCTAACTCGTAAACGCGCGACTCGTATCGATGCTTTCTCAGTTTTCTTAGTTCTCTGTAACGCAACTCATTTTAGAGGCTACATCGACGATGGCACGAATTCGTCGATCTTTTCGTATAGACGGAATTGTTATAAAATTTAAGAAAAGCATGGATATTTGTCGCTCGAACGGAGTTTAACTTCCTTTAGAAATTTGAATCTAAAGGGACTCGCGCGCTCGTGGTCGTGGTCGTGGTCGCTCGCGGGCTGTGGTTCGCAATTTAAACGCAGCCCGTATATTTGTCCGATTCGTGCATTTATTTTACAATCGAGCGAAACGTTTTAGCAAATTGTTAGATTTGAAAAGAAAACTATCCGTTGTACGTATAAGGTAAATAGATCGGCGATCCGACGCAGGGATTTGTACGGTTGTTCGCGTAAATACCGTAAAAAGCAGGATCCCGCGCAAGTGGTTCCGAATAGGACAAAAATCTATAATGCAGCTAATCGTCGTTTACGGTTCGACGAGTCCCTCCTTTGCTGCCTAACCATTCTTTCGCGAGTATTGTCGCGTTTCTGGCCATTGATCGAACAGCATCTATTAATAACGGGAACCGATTCGGAACTCTTAAATTTTTTCTTTTATCATTATTCAGCGTCTAATCGCCCAGTTGCTCAACGCTTATGCGACAAATGTTTCCACCAGAATCTTTTTCACAGACAATTACCAGATGACTAAAATCGTTGCAATTTTTTTGTAAGGAATCATCTCCGAATCGTTTCGAGTAAATATTTTGAAAAATTGCGAAACGTTTCGTTGATACAGATGACAACCGTTGAATAGGTTTCTAATTGATTTTAAACACGGAAAACTCCTTTTCGATATGTTAGCAAAATTGAAACTCGTTGGAGGTGATTTTTGAGTTGCGCAAATTTGCCAGCATCGGTCGGCAAGTAAAATCACACGTATCGCAGGTTTTTCCGTGAATCGTATTTCGCTATCTCTCATCTCGAAGGAATTCGAGGTTCCGTGTTCTCAGGTAAACCGACCCAGACCCAACCGAACCATGGTCGCCTTTATCCCAAGTCCTAAATCCTAAATCCTAAATCCTAAGTCGTTGCGAGGATCGACGATGGCTGACGAAAACCACGCGTGTCCGTGCACGCTTATTACATTATTATAGAAAATTTGTTGCGGCTCGTTTCAATTTGTTGCACTTGGTTGCGATTGCAACTGCAACAGTTGAGAAGAAACTAAGAGAAACGAACAAAGCGAACGAGTCGATTAATTTTCATAATGTAGTAAGTGTAGGTGTAGGTGTAGGTGTAAGTTTAGGTGTAGGAACGGATACGGGGGGAAACGCGGCGATTCTCAGGCAACAATGCGAGAATCTCGGAAATTGCCATGCTTGCGCGGATCGATGTTGTAACGATGTTAACAGGCGATTACTTAAACGTTCGCTATTCCTCGACGAAAGGACTCCAGCGAAGTCAATGGACTCTAAACTCAAAGGCGAAAGCTTCGGAGATAAGATTAACGGGCAGCGTTATCCGATGAGCAAGCCAGTGACTCAACGCGGACCTCGCGTGCAAACACCGTTCCGAATCGTTGTTGGATGCTCCTTTGTCGTCGAACCGAATGCAATTTGAACGGTCCTCCGGAAATATGGATTAGTTCGATCGTTCTGTCGCTGGTACAGCCGAGTCCAGGCTCGCCCGCCGCTCGTTCGCCAGTTATAGGTTGTAGCATTTGGGTTCTCCGTCGAACCTGCACCTCGACGAAGACCCTCCTCGCGATCGTTGCCCGAGATAATCGACGGTAAACTCGATTCTAAGATGTTCGAAACGCGTCTTCCCGCTTGTTTCTTCGAACTCTCGATTCTTTTCGAGTTCTCGAGACCCCGCGCGATCCCTTTCCATTCGACTTCGGCCGTCCACGAATAGCGGAGATGTATACCAATTTTACCAATTTTACTGGAGCGACGCGGATGTTCAAAGCACGAAGCACCTGTTCTCCGATCTGTCGTTTGCGTCGATCACGAATCTCGAGCAAATGATAACACCGGGAGAAAAAGCACCAACCTTCGAGCGAAGACTCGTTCGCCTTTGGGCCCGGTTCTCGAAAGGGGGGAAGTCGTTTATCATCCGACCGGTGACAGCCGCCCTATCAAAACCGCTGCTATTCTTGGTGCTTTCCCTCTGTCTCTCCACCAAAGCATCGAGCAGCATGGCACCGAGGCATCGATCTACCCATGTCTAAAACATTGAACGGAGTCAATATTTATTCTGAAAAACTCGGGCCATTCCTGTTTTCGGGGAGCGTAGAGACATGGTGCGTGCAGCAACGAAGAGCATGCAGAAAAGAGAGAGCTCCGTACTCGTATACTCGTATATTCGTATACTCGTGTATTCGTATATTCGTATATTCGTATATTCGTATGTTCGTATAGTGCGTGGGTTGGACAAAAGGTGCAGAAGATCGCGTGAGCGACACACGCGCGTAGCCGTATCCGAGAGGCAGTCGAATTGACTTGTATCAAAGTACCGTGTCTCGAACACGTTCGTTGGTGGTTCGACCGATTCAAGAGACGCGCATCTGCCGTTGTACCGTTTGGTCGGGTTAGGTCGGACCACCCTCGAGCACGCGAGAGAACAGTCCCGATCGCAATCTCTATCAACATCGACCAGCCAAGAACAGCCTGGCACGCCCGGCAAGATAATCGCGTTCATCGATGCACCGGGCTACAGGAAACGTTTCCGGAATCGATCGCGTCGCGTTGCAGTTTCCAAAAGCTTCGAACCTGGAAATGCCTTGTACTTCGCGTCTCGTACTTTGCACCTTGACAATCTCTGACGCAATTGCACTCGCCAACGGTGCAATCGTTTGGTTACATAAAAGATTCTATCGTAACGAAACGGAAAAAATGGTTGCTCCGCTCTGTTATAAAAGCTAGCGAAACGATGACACGGACGCTTCCCTAAATATACAATTAGAAAGAAAGCCACGATCGGTTCGAGGTAAAACAATTTGAGAAGAAGAAGGAAGAGATTGTTCGCGGGTCGAGTCCGCGGGCGCGGGCCACGTTAGAAATCGAGACGATGCGACGCACCGAAGGTGAAAAACAAGAGCAAGCGGTGAAAAATAAAAGCGGAGATGGAAACAATTGGGATCGCAAGCTGCGGAACCGGAGCGAGAACAGGGACGGGATCGGAAACCGGTGCAGGAAGGAGGAACGAGAAGGAAACGGCTGACCTCCCCGGACACAATGAAGTGTCCTGCGCGCGCGATCTGCCTATGCTTATACGTACGCGTTTGTACGTGCGCAGGATCTGAAAGCGAGAGAGAACACCGCAACATTCCGTAATGGAGGGCAACATCTGCCGCAGGCTCCGCGTACCACCTACTACATACTTCCGACTGGAACCTTCTCTTCGATCCTTTCGCATGGAACGGAACGGAACAAGGAGACAGAACGTGTCCACGCGACACGAGACACGCGACACGCGACACGCGTTCGCGACAGCTGTCTCGTCAATGTACTTCTGCGGCCTCTTGCGAAAAACGCTTCTCGCGTTCTTCCTTGCCAAAGATCAAAGACAACGCGATCGACGATCGCTGTCTGGTTTTTGGAACGGTATCGCGAAACGATCCCCTCCTGTCCGAAACATCGTTTAAGAAATCGAAAATATCCCCCGTAATCGTTGGACCGAGAATCTTTCGGTGCGAGGGTCGTACCGCGAATGAAACGCGTCGTAACTCGTAACAGTACCGGGTACAGTTAATTAGAGTCGTGTTTCCGACAAGGATCGCGGTATTCGGGGTTTACGGCCGAGACAAGAACAACAGTTTGCGAAAGGCAGGGTTCTATCGAGATCTCGATCCCGATAGTAGCTGCGTTCCCAGCCTCGGTTTCGATCAGGGCTCGGCTTTTACCTTTCACGTGGGATAGGCGCGCGGACTCGGGGACTCCGCGTTACGTTACCGCCGCGTAGCAGCTTACCTTCGTCAACCGGAAACACGCTATTAGCCGGCACTCTTTTCTTGCCTCCCGATCCACGTGTTCCATTATAATTGCTTCGATGCGTTTTTTGCGTTCATCAAGATTTTTCTCCGCCTCGATCCTAGAGACGAGGATCCTCGACCCGATCGCGCCGCGCCAACTTTTCTCTTTCGACGCGCGTTCCCCTCTTCCGAGAAGATCGTCGTCCCGATTCTCGCTCGTTGCTCGCTCTCGAATCTGTTTTCGGGAAACGAATTTCCTCCGAGCCAATTTCTCGATTCCGAGAGCAATTGTACTGGCAGCAACGGGAAACACGGAAACACGGAGCTCTTGTTCGTCCATCGCAATAACTGGACGATCGATCGCAACGAGGCACAACGCACGGCTTCACGCTTTCTGAAGCCGGTCTACGAGGTGAGAATCGCGCACCGAAAGGAACGGGGTCCGTTTCCTTTCCTACCATTGCGTATCCTCCTCGCCGATTCTTGCGACGCCAGCGATTCTAGCGACGATAGCGTTTCTAATGGTCTCCGAAGAACGATTCGTTGGAAAACTTTTACGACTTTCGCTAAGAAAAATTGACTCGAACAGAGTTACCTTTTCTCGGGCTCCTTCTCCTTCTTGAGAAGATAATCGGATCGAGAGTATCTGGTACGCGGAGGAGAACTACGGAAGGATGGGAGGAAGGCCTACGAGGCTGCGAGAGGCCATATGGCGCGCGAAACGGGTCCGATCTCGACTCGGAGCGTAGATCTTAGCCAGGATCGAGCAAGGCCGCTTTTTGCGGGCGCGTTCACCTCTAAAAAACAAGACTCCAAGAAGAAGAAGAAGCAGAAGGAGAGGAGAAGGAGAAGGAGAAGGAGATGGAGACGAAAAGAAGAAAGAGAACCAATGGACCACCGGATGTGGATCATCGGCGAATTTTCTTGGAGCACCGGGCCAGACGTTTATCGCGCAGATTAAAATCGCTCGACGCCGACGGACGAGCCATGTTTTTTAATGCGCTTCGTTCAAAGGCTTCCGAGCACGATCAGGCCTGGTTTTTTATCCCCGATGCAGGAAGCGAGTTTCATGGCACATCGGAAAGCGAAAAGCGAAAAGCGAAAAGCGAAAAGCGAAAAGCGAAAAGCGAAAAGCGAAAAGCGAAAAGCGAAAAGCGAAAAGCGAAAAGCGAATCGAACACCCCGGGAATATTCAATTATCCGGCGCGTAACGGCCGCTCTCCGCCAATCGTAGCCATGCTCGATACCAATGCCGACTCGACGAGTTTTGCTACTCGAGAAGCAACGCTCGATCATTCGTTCTCTCGGATAAGATTTATCGTAACAGAAAAAAACTTGACCGTGTTTTGGGACCTCTGCACGAGGAGAATGTTCGGAAGAAGCAAACGCGTACCTACGTCGAAGCAGGATACACGGAATTTACAGTCCGAACAGTGATTCTTCGTCTCGCTTTGAAGCGGACTACGAGACTACGAGACTACGAGGCTACGAGGCTGTTTTGCAATGCCGATTCACAGCGAACACTAGCGGAATTATTATTCCACGTCCAGTTGCGTCTTTTTCTAAATATAATCTGCCAGTTTCCGGTCGCGCAGCCGGCAAGAAAAGTCGAAAACTATAAATAGTTGTACGATGGCACCGTGCGAAACTCCGAGCAAGAGCTAGAGCGGGTCATCCGTGCGATGCGCGGCGAACCAACAAACTTTTCGAGGCATATTTATGCCTGTATATTTCTCTTATCGTTGGTCGCTATTCTTGTTTTTATCGCGGAGTACCTACGAAGCGCGGAATAGTCGTATTTCGGAAGACCGAGCGACACCGAGTCAATACCCGTTCGAAATTCGAAATTCAAAATGTTTAGTCGAGAATCTTTCGATTCATTGGCAAGTCGTCCAGGTGGTGCCCGATAATGGAAAAAGATGTTATCGGCAGGTTCTTCGAAAGAATTCCCGTTAATTCTCGGTTAAGGAGACACACGGCGCACCAACCCGGTGCAGCGCCGTTAACGAGAGGAGGAAGAAGGGCGAAAATGCTCGACGGATTTCTTCCTTCTTAATTATAAGAGCGAACGTCCTGTCGACGAAGTTCTCAACGCACCGGTCGCGGTAGGGCAGCGTCTGCCGGGTATCGCGACCATCGCGCTCGTTCGCTCGCAGTCTATGACACGGAATCGGATTCTTCGATCGGGTCTTGGTTTTTCGATTGGTTTCGTCTTCCTGTTCTTCTTCTTCTTCTCCTTCCTCCAGCTTGTACGTACCAGCGATTTACATCCTCGCTCGTTCCGAACATTTAAACGTCGGGCTCGACCGATAAAAATAAACTTTCTTCGAACAACGTTATATCTAAAAGTAGTTGTACGATTCGCGGCTCTCTACGCCGATTCTTTTTCCCGAACTTCGCGGATCGTCGACCCGATTCGACGATCGAAAATTAAGGGGATACCTGTCGAACCTTCGATTTCGCAACAGAAACCCTCTGGGAGTACAACACCGGCGCTAATATAATGGGACTTTTATACGATTTGCTGGCATCTGTCGGTGCTCCTATCGAGCATCGAGGTGACACGAGTGGTAGCACCTGCCTCTCGGGTTTGTTGCGTTGCGCTCGTGGTGCGCGTGCCCGACGACGTCGGGTGACACCGGACGACACCAGGGAAGCCCGGATGGGGAGGAAAGAAGCATCGAAATAGCGCACAGGCTATTTGGAAGAACATCCGGGAGGCACGCGCTCCGAGCACGACATATGGGCGCGTCGGCTCCGATCTCGGGACACGAGAGCTACCAAAACGCCCCTCGATCCTCCGTGTCATCTGCTCTGTCGTCGTAATAACGGGTGTTCACCGTAGCAACTGACAAAAGATCACGGTTTCGCGTCAGTTGTCGCAGTGGTACGAAAATGTCGCGACGAGAGGCCTCGCAAAGTATTATCGCAAGTTTTTCGACTCGCGTTCCAGCGTCGCGTCGGTGAGAGACCGGATCGGAGGTCACGGGATCGTAGCCCGAATAACCGTAAACCGCTTAGAATCGACCGATCAGCTTTCGTCACCGGTGAAACCGAAACCGCCACAGAAATCGTTTTATTATTTCCGACGCGTTCCTCCGCGAATAATCGTCCTCGCGAGTCCAGTAAAGATCGGTTCGATCCGATCCGATCCGATCCGACCCGTCTCGATCCTTCGTCGAAGCAAGAGCAACGCGAGGAACAAGGCCGAACTAATTGCGGCATTAATCGCGACGAGACTCGTGAACTCGTCTCGCTTGTAAACGCTTTATCGGCCATGTTCGCTAGCCCGTTCGCTTCCCGCTTGGAAACCAACTTTCTCAAATGCGACGTCGGTTATCTTTGGGATCGTTAATTGAATCCGTGAATATTTGCCGACACCGTCGGGTGTTAGAATCAACAGTCCGAGAACGCTCGAACGATCCGATCCGATCCGATCCGATCCGATCCGATCCGATCCGTTCCGATCCATTAGATCGACTAGACGGTGCGGCGGATCGGACACGTGAAGATCTTTTGGGCTGCTTGCGAACCTCGTAGCGTGGTTCGACGACCTTCAACGATGGAACGTCGACATCGTTTCGATGCAGGCATCGTCGTCTTACCATACAGATTTCGATTCCCATTTCTTCCTCGATTTCGAGTAGGTTTTGGATCTCGAACAGCTACTTCCGGCCACTGTCCTCGCACTAGTCGAGGCAACTGACCGGGAACCGGTCTGCGCGACAGCGTATCCAATGACAATAGAAACCCGGCACACGGAAGCATCTAACGTTGGTTATCAACCTCGAGCGAGGAGTCTGGATTCCCGATGCTCACGGGATGGAACAGACATCCACCCTGTGCGCACGACACGTGAACACACGGTGCTCTCGAATCTCGAACAGTTAGTTGGACACGGACACGGACACGGACACGGACATGGACACGGATACAGCGACGCCCGTCTCTCTCGCTACCTTTCCACCCAGAACTGGGAACAGTGCAGTCCGTGTTTCTTCATGCTCCGCGGATCCCTGAAGACGAGCCACCGTCTTCCGATCCAGGCAGTTCGCATCCGACGACAACGGTGCATGTGCCTAGGTACATACAATATCGTACTCGTTGCAACCTCTTATTTTCTCTATTCCGTACACGTTTCAAGTTTCGAGTTTCGAGTTTCGAGTTTCTAGTTTCTTCTCAGCTTCTCGAGAAGCAGCACGAGAGACTCGGAACGATTTTTGCGTTACCTCGTCTCGTCCTGTCCCCGCCTCGTTCTTCGTAAGCCTTGTTACCTGTTCGGAAACATCGTAGACTCGAACCTGCTATGCTTTTTGGATATTTTCCAACCTGTTCGCATCTTTCGTATTTCGCGCGACCAATATTTCAAAGCGATCTTTATCGTATCGATTGCTGTGGGATGAACGGTGCCGAGGTTTACGGAGGTCGATCGAGTACGCGAAGGACGCGAAAACAGGCCGGCCCCTCTGGTCGATCTCTCGTGAAAAACCGAAAGGCAGGTGTCGTACCGCGACCATTTCGACCATCGCACCTACCGCGGCTCCGCGAGGCGACTCGCCGAGTTCCCAGCCGATTACTCGGACGATTTCGAACGAAAAGGAGAAAGAGGGAAAACTGAGAAACGTCGCGTCGGAACACGGTGCATCTCGACATCGGTGGCCTCGTTCAAAGCGAATTACGCGTTAGAACGTAATTGTGGCGCAAGGAAGAGGTGTCTCGGAAGTGGATCGAGGTTGCCGGGTCGTCACACTCCCTGGCAACGCAACAATGACCATCATCGGTACGAGCGGAGAACGAGCGGAGAACGAGCGGAGAACGAGCGGAGAACGAGCGAGTGAACCGGAAGCGTCTTATAATTCGCGTACGCCTGCCGAGATCGCCGGCATTGTCTGCGACGAAACGAGAGAGACGCTTGCGAGGCGTCCTGCCCGGCGAATCGCGAATAGCGAATAGCAAATAGCAAATAGCGATTCACCGATCAATTTTGCAACCAGCGCGTTACCGTAACTGCGACGAGACGAGACGCGTTCGTCCCCCCCCCCCCCCCCCCTTAAAAGAGGAACGATTTTCTAGGCGGAGAACGTTTTAGGCTTCGAGTATCGCGTTCCTAACCACCTGGTGTTTTCGCGCGATGTCGGATCGCGTGAGAGGATCTCCGTTCGTTCCTACGAATTCCCTCGGGCTGCGATTATCGGTTCGACCCGAGTTTGTCATAAGAGAGCGGCGATTTTTCTTTTTTCCAGGCTCCGATCCCTTCGGGTCTATTCTTACCTGATCGATCGATGCCTATGCCCGCATTCTTCGACGCTGTGCGCCAACATCGTAAAGAATTCGTGGCCAAGCATCGAGTATCTTTAGGAATTCTTTCGAAGCGATAGCTCTCGTCCGCCACGGTTCGCCAACGCAAAGCATAGTGCGAAACGAAATCTTCTCTTTCTCGTTGGATTTGGGAAAGTTTGACCGTTCGGTCGTTCTCGTCAACGCCTCGTGAACCAAATTCGATCGAATCGATGCGTTACAAGTACTGGGTTTTCGCGGGTGAAACGGATCGTCCGAAGATCGTCAACCGCCAAAGAGAAGACTCGTACGTACCTGTTCGAACTTTCCTCGTTCCGTTATTTATTCTAATATCTACCCGGTTACGGGTTATGGGTTACGGGTCACGGATCACGGGTCACGGGTCACGCTTCACGCTTTTGGTTTACCAGGGTTCTCTCTCCTGCGGTCCTTAAGGTTTCGCACGGTGTTTCGGTTTACGCCGTGACACCGAGAGCTTCGCAACGTGGCCGAGCAAACGTGTACGATCTCGAGAACAAAGGCGCTGCGTTCCTCTCGTTACCTCGAACGACGGACAAAACTATTTCTTCGCTCGCGGTTGAAAAATTGATTACGCTTTCCCGGCTAAAAGCGCGTACTCGATCGTTTTACTTGAAAACTGAAAAATTGCGGTATTCGTAATTCGTAAGCAAAAACCACCAACGGCGCGGCGAACAGAGAGGAACGCGTTTCGTGTCCTCGCGTCCTCGCGTCCTCGCGTCCTCGTTGGGTCGTCAAAGGAAGAAGATTGTTGCGAACGCGCGGCCACTTACGCTCGTAACGCGTCGCCCGTGCGTAAGTTCGCATACGTGTGCCCGTTCATTGTCCAGAATCGCGAGCCATGAAAAACTCAATCTCTTACCGGTGTGTGCGCGCCCGACGCTGGACGCTCGTGCCGAACTCGCTGCGACTCGCTCGCCCGCGTTTCCGTGCGTCCGTACCGTTGTCGTTGAGCCGGCAATCGGTGCGACGAATCCTTGCCACGGGGATCTTGCAAGTACAAACGGGAACTTGTTCTCTTTTCGAAGATCGGTGCTGGAAATGCGCGTCAGGATACAAAACGAACGATTCTCATTTTGATTCGACGCGGTGGAGGACCATGGGTGACTGCTTGTCCTGTAAGGGGATCGTACCATGTTTGGTCGGAACGGTCGGTGCGCTATCGAAGCACAATACATATAACGCGATGCTCGCGTAGGCTTCGAACAATTGATATGCAAATGGGTGTCTCTCTTATGCTCGATGTCGATGCGTTCGCCGTCGTCGCCGCCGTCGGCGTTTTAGTTTTGTATCAACGACTGCTCGACGATCTCCTTGGCTGCCATCGACGGCTCGTTTTTGCTTGTTTCGAGTCGAGACGGAGCGAGATGCGGCAAAAGCCTCGTGTTGCCTCGTATCCCCTCGAGAGGAGTCTCGTTCCTCCTGCTCGGCTAAATCGATTTCACGGCCGGTGAAAAGGAATGGAAGAAGGTGAATCTGGCCACTGGTCGCTGCGGTTTTCAAGGAATTCCTTGCCGGTTCCGTACCGAGACGATACCCCAAAGTTAACCGTGCGTTCGTTATTTTCCGAGCGATCGAACATTTGCGCAGCAAACGGAACGAGGCCCGCTGTGGGAATCGGCGACGCGATTCGTCTCGATCTTGGTCGCGATATCGACGACCGACTCCGAGTCGTTCTCGACCGAGTCGTTGGCAACGAATCATCTTCCATCGTTGGATCGTTATCGGGGAATGTCCGTGGGGCCGTGGACCGCTCGCTCGAACGATCGCGCCATCGCCAGCGGCGCGCACGAAGGACGGAAGGAACCTGTGGGAAGAGCGCATCGCGCGTACTTCGCCATCGGCGATTTTCGGAGAAACGCCTATCGATAAGCCCGAGCCATTGAATCGGCCGTAGACGAAGAAGCGGGGCGGAGCTTTGCTGCTCTCGATCGATGTATCGTACGATACGTATGTACCTCGTTCCAAACTAGTTGCCCCTATCGTCGCGATTCGAATTATTCCGATGTCGCTCCGCTCTCGTCCGGCAGGGCTCGAACGAGTTTCGGCCGATTCGCAAACGGCGACGGCGGAAACGTCGTCGGAGGGTAGAAGCAACCCCTCGAGACTAGCTCGTTACAATAGCACTCTCGCGCGACGCGTACAGTTTCTTTTTAAGCATAAGGGTTTCTATCGATTGGGTTGGGTCTTCGTCGAGAGGGTCTCCGTTTCCATGTCCGTCCCCGTCTGGGAGCTGATTTACGGGGGCCCCTGTGACAGCCGAATCCAGGGCATTACGGTTTAACGCCGGCCCCTCGAGGGGCGAACGCTATCGATCTCTCCGACGAGATACGCGTATCAGGATGTTCCCCCGCCGTCGATAAATTATTCGAGAGTCCGGGGTTTTCCGAGTATTTTTGAACTCGAGTCGTTGACGCGCCCGTGCGTCCAAGTCGGAGTATAGTCCGGAACTCGCAATTCGTGATCCACGATCAACGACCCGTAAGAATCCTGAAGGGCGAGAAGAGGATTGGTATTGGTAGGAAACCGGCACGCACGGGGCTGGTAACCGAATATCGTGACGCAACGAGAGGAGCGTGGCTCGGTCCCCTCTCGTTTAGCCGTCGAACGGAATAAAACGGGAAACCCGTGAACGAGGGACGGTCACGTTTTGGGATTGTGTTTGGCCGATGCGTCGCGCGCGCTCACGAGGAAAAAAAAAAGGAACAGCGAGAGGTAGAGGTAGAGGAAAAGGAAGAGGAAGAGGAAGAGGAAGAGGAAGAGGAAGGTGGCATGGGATCGGCCACGGCAATAACGAGTCCTCCTCGCGGCTCTCGTTCTCAGGAACCTGAGACCGGTCGCGTCGCGTCGGTATATTCGTGCTTATACGCGAGTATAATGCGCAAACAAGAGAACGCGCCGCGAGAAAGAATGCGAGGAATGGCCACCGTGTCGCGTCGAGGCGTCCTTTTCTCCCCTCTTCGCGTCCTTGTCCCTTTTCTCATCCGCAGCCGCTTTTTCGGTGTCTTTCCCCTGCCTTTCGCTCCTTCGGTTCCTCGCTCCTTTGCTCTTCGCTCTTTGCGATTTGCCTCCATCGCGACCGATCGCCTTCCTTGGACCGTTTCCCGCGTTCGCTCGTTCGCGGTTGCGGACGGAAATTGAAGGATAAAGAAGGAGAACCGCTGGGAACCGCTCGATCGGCCGGAGAATCCTCCGAGAGAAGCTAAGCACGCGGCGAAACAGCTGCTCGAATGCTTTTCGCGTTCCGTCGGTGTCGAGCGTCGACGCCATCTCACGACGCGCGTCGTACTTCCGGCAAGGACGGTATCCGTCGGCTAGACCGAATCGGAGGAAAGTCGACCCTCGCCTACGACCGCGACGGAAACAACTCTGCGAACAACATCGAGTGAAATCTGCGCGGCGACGGCGACTGCACCGTGCGATCAACGATGAGTCATGATTCGACGATGCCAGGGATCCCGCGAGCAAGCATAATCCCTTGGAAGCAGGCGATAGCAACTCGTATTACGTTACGTTGCCAAGTTCCATGGTGGTCCACCTGTCAACGTCGCACCTGCCCTCGTAACCGCTTAACGTCGACGTTAACGACCATTCGTGGATCGTTGGATGCGCGACATGTGGGCAGTAAGCTGGAACGCGATTTATTATATGCGTCGCGTCGCGTCGTGTTCCGTCGTTCGATCGAACTCGAAGGAAATTCTAGCATAGGATCAAATAATTTTTGCTCTATAAACGCGAGCGATCCGTCGAATCGATCGAATATCGTCCATCGGACGATCATTGATTCGAACGTGGAACGATGGCGCGGTTCTCGTCGATCCTACCGATCTCTGCGATCTCGCGTCGACGATCGCTGGTACGCCGCTAACGAAGCTTCGTTATTTGATTTGCAGATGCGACCGTGATCACGAGCGACGGCGGCCTTCGAGGGTACGACCCTCGGTTCATGGTCGGCTGTTACTTTCCCGCGGAATTTCAGGGTGAGTTCGTGACACAGGTGAGCGGAAAGGAAGCCGACGATACAACCGGCGCGCAGCCCATTCAATACTCCACCATCGCCGTCACGTTCAACGCTATACCGGTGTGGGGTTACTGTCACAGGAGGGTCGGCGATAACGTGTTGCTGATGGACAGGTCGGTTCTTGGTCCTCCTAGCCATTCTTTTCCTCCGCGGACAACGAACGTTAACGCGTTCGACGAGTATCGATCAGTGTAAACCGAATTTCCGTTTCCTTCCCTTTCCCTTCTGATCAGCGTTTTCTCCGGCCGGTTACAGAGAATTTATTAGCCGACTCCGTTTCGATACCTCTCGAGGAATCCTCGGGAATTCGAGGCGGATTCTCGCATACCGTTTTGGCACGCGGCCGTTTTAATGCATCCTCGAGGATGCTCCGACGTCTGCAGCGTGTCCGAGACGGAAATAGTCCAGACATCGGACCACGTCGACTATGTATTCCAACTAACGGTGCTTCGTTCTAAATTTAATAGACCGGTAATTATAACAGTTGGTTCGACTACCAGATACTCGGTCGGCCGTAGCTTACCGAAACTGCTACGCGCGCGATAAACGCCTCCGGAAATTTCAAACGATCCACGAGATTGCGACAGATGCTACCCAAAGGTTCGGCTTTCCCGACTTTTCGGTAGACGAAACCTCGACCGTTGCAACCGAAACGAGCATCGTCCCTGTTTCAGGTACAGCGATGGCGAGTGCATCAGGTGCTTCCGATTGCTAAGAAGATCGAGGAACGTGATCGAGGTGTTTTCGGAGAACCTAAACAGGTGTTATACCACCATATCCACCGCTTTAGCTTCTTGCGAGGCGCTCAACTCTACGTCTATTTTGTATCGTAAGTCTTTTGTTCGCTGCACTGGTGGAACAGGCTTAGGTATGCGTGCGCGGACGTGGCTACCGAACGCTCTTTGCCCCTGAAGCTCTCCGATTTGCACCCGGGGCCAATCGACGTCGAATAGGATCGCGAGTCCAGTAATCGAGCAACAATCTATGTATCCGTGCCCATGCCCACGCCTGTTCTAGAAGAACAGCCCGAGCAGTCTTACGAACATTCGTGCAAAACGATCGTCTGCACAGGTACCAAAGAGATCGGAAACGTTCCTATTAGAAACGAATATTGTCCCATAACTGGACAGTACCATTTCAAGTACAATCTAAACAATGGATCCGAACGTGCCATCGAGTGCAACAGCTTCTCCTCGTCGTTCAACAACTGTCCCGACGGCTCGGTGCTCCGGTTGCACTTCGATCGTTGCAACTTCGAATCGCAAAGTAATTTTCCTGTTCGATCGACGACAAGCCGGAGATTTTAGATTTTAGATTCTACGTAATTGCAAGATGTGTTTACGTTGTGCGATCGTTTCAGCGAATCTCACGTTCAATTGCTTGGGCAATTGGCCCGGTCCGAACGGATCCACTTATTTCGCCCTGCTGGACAACAACGCGATCAGCGAAGACAGACCACGGTACAGATGCGGGGTGAGTCGACGATAATGTTCTCTGCGAACGGTTCTACGCGATCCGCGTGTTTATGTGTTGTTCACTCGCGTGCGTAATCGTTTATAGCTGTTTCATGTTGATAATGTAAAAGGAAAGACCTACATGGCACTCGGCAGCGACTCGAGTTGCACCCAGAATCTGGATAACTCGACCAGCGGGTACGAGACCTTGGTTCTCAGCAAGGTACCCAACCAGAAAAAGATGCCAAACTACGTGAAAACTCACGTGGCAACGTAAGTCGGCTCGCGTGGTCGCTCTGCTCGCGATTCCACTCAAACTTTTTTCAGATTTCACGGAACGGATTGCTCCGAACTTTTTCCAGATTTCCAAAGTGGGCCCAAGGCCTGTGGGAGGAATCGCTGATCGTAAACGGTACGATGACTTTCACCGATTTGAACGGCTACAATAGTTACACGTTCATTACGGTGGACTCGAACGAAGAAACTGGTCGTTACATCGTTTATTCTAAGGATCAATGGTAAATAGCTCGCGACGGATATCCGAACGGTCTCGTTGTACACGGTATACGCGTATAGCCGTTACGGACGCGGTCGTCGCGTTATCGACTTGTTCCTTTTTTAATTTGTCAATTTGTCAATTTGTCAATTTTCAATTATCAATTATCAATTATCAAATCTTATTATTATCTATTATCAATTTTCAATTTTCAACTTTCAATTTTCAGCGAACAAGCGGCTTACCTGTGCTTGATGATGAGACAACGAAGCGAAAATGTGCTGGAATTCACGATAGGGATGGTGTTGAGTCCGGGTTATCAAACGTATTTGTGCGACGATCCCAATTTGGATAAGCCAGTCTGGATGACACAAGCTAGTCAGTCGAAACGATCCATTTAACGCGTTGCATTCGTTTCGTTACACTTTCTTTCCATCTATAGTCGTTCATAATTCGTATCGTTGGAACAGGGGTTGAACGTGCGGTGGAATCGCCTTGTCCAATTACCGGTCAATACCTGGGAATGATCACAGACTTGTCGGGAATGTGCGCCGAATTGAGTAGCAATTGCAACACGCGCGAGATAATGTACTTCAAAGTGACCGACTGCGAGTCCGGAGAACTTTACGAGGGTAAAACATTCGATCGGATCCGATCCGATCCGATCCGATCAAGATACGATACGACGCGATAACGATTTCTATAGAAATGCTCCTATTCGTTTCATTCCATTTTAGAACGAACGTACTTATGCTTGGGCCAGTGGGAAGAAAAAGGTGTCATGTACACGTATACCATGCGAAACGACACCGGCACGAACGAATGCTTTGTTGGATTGATCGTGAACGACGAAGAAATTTACATCAAGGAAGCTGGGGACCACTGTATTCGAAACATCGACCCCAAAAAGGAAGGAATGCGTCTCTACAAAAAGGGTAATTCGCACCGCTTCGGTTTCGAAGAGATCGTTGAATACGAAGAGACGCGTTTCGATGTTAACCATATTATCAAATATTTGTACGTTAGGTCAGTGTTATGGAAACTCCCCCAGTCCTGCACCAACGCCGATGAAACCAATTTCTCACAATCCAATCATGAGAATTACGTCAACTCCACGGTCTAGGATATTGGGTACAACCTTTTCTTTCAATGTCTATATTAATACATGCTGTTCGAATGCACACGGATTCTCTTCGATGTATGCTAATCATGTTGTAGAAACTGGCGGTATACCAGGGAACAATATTCCATCTGTGTCATCGAGTAACGCGAATGTATCCAACACCTTTCTGATATTGGTAACAATAGCTGTTCTCGCCAAAACCATTTCTATACAAGTTTGAGCAACTACCTATAACTGTCTTCATCGATGAACTAGCAAACTAGCGAATTCGATACAATAATCGCGACTCTTTCGAATGGGTTCGCAACATTGAAATTTTAGCCACGTGTACAGCATAAACCATACTGTATTGGGGACGAACGCGTCGAACGCGTCGAACCTATCGACAAGAAGCTTCTTCCATCCGTACCGTTTCTTAACGATGCACAACGATAATGATACATCTTTGTAGATTAATAGTTCTCACCAACCACTGCCTTGCAAGGTACAAGTATTAGAAAATTGACAACTATATGTCGCTAGGAGAATCCAAAGAACTGAACATTCAGTATCCATTCGTTTAACGCTTCGCGTTCATATTTTCCTTTTAACATACCGTATCGAACCATATTAATTGAACTGCCAATTTTACGATCGCAGCTCGATTACTGCGACAATAACAACGGTAAGACCATCGGTACTGCAACTCGCAAAAGACCTCGCGTTTACTTAGAATTTTGTACTTTTCATATTACACGGGCTGTGCACGATAGTTGACGGGTGTTTCACAGACAGTCATATTTTATACAACTTTCGAATACTTTACACATTTCTTTTAGCAACTAAAAGATTAACGCCGGTAGAGAATATTGAAACGTTTTGTGAGGATAATACGAGGATACGGAATTGAATAGGACAATTGAGTACACGTAATTATTACTGTTAATCGATAATTGAGACTGACTCTATTAACCGCGCTCTCGACACCTTAGAATTTAGATGATAGTTCCCATCAAAAAGGTTACTTGATTTAACACTCGACTTTATACCTGTAAAATAAGTATTGTTTTTGATGAGCTATTCGACGTATCGACGACTATATCGATCTACTTTCAAATGCATATAAATTTATATTGTTACTTACATAGCAAAGAAACAAGACTATTTTATAATGGATCTTCTGTTACTATTTAATACCAAACTCTGCGGAGTAACGAATGTTTACGGTAGTACCGTACGATAAAAATCTATTTTATGATACGCAAAGTTTTACAATCGCAGCAATGCATACACAAGAAAAGAACGGAAGAGCAGGAAATTAATTCTAATACGGATAGTTAAGATTACATGTTACTAGTTCTCTGTGATTTTTTTTCAGATGCTTTTTAAAGGTAACACTACGGCAAACGGTATGTTACGGCAATAAATTTATTAAGAAATGTCTATACACCGATGTTAACAAATAGGACTTTTCTGTACAATTTTTGCGCAAAGCGGTGCATTATTAAGACACTTTTACGACTCGAATTTATATTTATTCATAAATGTATATATACGCATTCGGATATGTACTTGTAAGCCCGATGCTTCGCTTATCAGCGTTACAATGTAGATAACACCTTCGTTTTCAGTCACAATTTAATATTTTTTAGGTCAATGTAAAATGCTATAAAATAATGACTTTTTCTACGTATGTTGCTTTTACGCAACGCTCTTATCTCGGTTGTCGTCTAACTATAAATATACAGATAAGAAGAAAAATAAAAATAAAAGTACGTGGTTTTGTCGTGGGTATACACCTCTGTGTTTTCCGCTATTTTATCGTTCCCGCCAGGTCCATGAATCGTGCGAATGCTTTATACGAACCCGACAACTAGTGCTAGAGAAAGAACTTTCAAGGACACTGGCTTTCGTAGGACAGGATAGCCTCTTTCAGTTCTGTACCCCATTTGTACTTGTTACTACCAGACTTTCCTTTGACTCTATGACAAGGTATAAGATACGCAACTTTGTTTTTCATTACAGCATTACCAACAGCACGCGCAGCCTTTGGTTTATTTATGTTCCATGCCACTTGCTCGTACGTAATAGTCGTAGCCTTTGGTATACGAAGTAAACACTGCCAAACTTTGATTTGAAATTCTGTCCCCATCAAAAACAGAGTCAGAGAATCGTTCATCTCTGCACGAGGTGAAAAAATTGTCTGCACAATTCGATTCATTTCGTCAACGTTGTCTGTATCTTTGACCAATTCGGATCGAGGCCAATAATTCTTCAACTCGTTAAACGCTTTTTCATTGCCGTCATCCACAAACGTTAAGAACGCTATAGCCCTGTCCGTGTCCGTCAGGCCAAGCAAACAATTTCCCAAAGGTGATGAGTGAAAACCGTAAACTATCTTAAAATTAGCATGATCTTGTTTATATTCGTTCTGAGTCATAGTTCGCGACCGAAACATTATCGAAACCTTATGCTTTCCTGAAAAAAAAAACAACGAGTAAAATAAGACGTATTTCGAACATGACAAACGCTCACAAAGATTAACTTTCTCACGTCGAATCTTCCGAATTGAAATGTTTGCCACATCTGATCGCAACAGTGTCCTTTTCCCACCAAACGTTACATTACAGCTACTAACAAACTATATAATGGTAGAGAACTACCAATCGATTGTACATATCTCTATCACTAACGGCTAACTGTATAATCGCCTCTGGGTACTGGTAGTAGTACTGGTAGTAGTTCATACTGGTACTGGTACTTTTGGTACTGGTACCACGACATACCACGGGTGGATCACCGTAAATTCCCCGCAATCGCAACGATAGTGGCCTCATCTACGGTGGTAGGTTTGAGAACTATTTTTCGGGTTTTAGTCCATGCTACGGTCGAATCAGTTTGATTCTGGTCCGCTAGAGTTCAGCACTGTACGAGGGATATCTAACCTCAGCCGTGTAAGTATTTACTCCACTCTCATTTCCTCTATTTTATAATGCGGGTGCAAGGAAATCAAATAAACAGATTACATTGTGCAAAGTATGTTTTTATCGTATGTATATATATTACCCACATAGCCAAATCTGCCATGACAGAAACTAGTAAAGTATGCCACCAAAGACTGTGTATACTAGCTGATGCTAGCGACATCTGCTAGCGAAGATTTTAGTAGTCTGTGCTTAAGCCTACTACAGACATTGCATCTTATGGGCTTTTCTGTCTAGGCCTCGGGGGGCCACAGTGGCCCCCGTACCATTTCGGTGTCGCGCTCAATATTACCGATAGTTTACGAATTTAGCCGTATTAGCAAGAACTGAATATTCCGTATACTTTATTTTTACTACAGGTATTTTCGAGGCTACTAATGCATACGGCGCGTGTATTTGAACAGTGAAAATAATATTTATGAAGAATGAATTACAAAAATACGAATTGTCGTAAAACTAATTTGGTTTCTATACGTAATATTATTTCTTTACTCGTGTCACTAATGAATGTATATTATAATAGTTTTATACACTTTAAACCAATAGTTTACTTTCTTTACACTTAAAATCAATACAAATTCTATGCAGTTGATGAGTGCGTACACATTACACATATAGTACCTATGCTTGTGTTTTCTTGTTTTTGAAATAAGTAGGCCAAGGAAGTTTTAAATAACCCTTGGACTATCCTAAGCTAGCTAAAGGTAGGCCATGACAAACCATAGAAGGCCATTGGTGGAGAACCGATGGTAAACCCTACGCCAGCTGAAGGTAAGCAGGGATAGGCTAGGGTAGCTCTAGATGACCAGTGGATGACCAGTGGTTGACCACTGAATGACCAGTGGATGACCACTGGATGACCACTGGATGACCAGTGGATGACCAGTGGATGACCACTGGATGACCACTGGATGACCACTGGATGACCACTGGATGACCAGTGGTTGACCACTGGTTGACCACTGGATGACCAGTGGATGACCACTGGTTGACCACTGGATGACCAGTGGTTGACCAGTGGTTGACCACTGGATGACCAGTGGATGACCACTGGATGACCACTGGATGACCACTGGATGACCACTGGATGACCAGTGGTTGACCAGTGGTTGACCAGTGGTTGACCAGTGGATGACCAGTGGATGACCAGTGGATGACCAGTGGATGACCAGTGGATGACCAGTGGATGGCCAGTGGTTGACCACTGGATGACCATTGGATGACCACTGGATGACCACTGGATGACCACTGGATGA
Source organism: Sphecodes monilicornis (assembly GCA_913789915.3). Lineage (NCBI taxonomy): Eukaryota > Metazoa > Arthropoda > Insecta > Hymenoptera > Halictidae > Sphecodes > Sphecodes monilicornis. The sequence goes on from OU565296.1 coordinate 22,506,291, forward strand.
CCACTGGATGACCACTGGATGACCACTGGTTGAACAGTGGTTGAACAGTGGTTGACCACTGGATGACCAGTGGTTGACCAGTGGTTGACCAGTGGATGACCACTGGATGACCACTGGATGACCAGTGGTTGACCACTGGTTGAAGAGTGGTTGACCAGTGGTTGACCAGTGGTTGACCAGTGGTTGACCAGTGGTTGACCACTGGATGACCACTGGATGACCAGTGGTTGACCACTGGATGACCACTGGATGACCACTGGATGACCAGTGGATGACCAGTTGATGACCACTGGATGACCACTGGATGACCAGTGGTTGACCACTGGTTGACCACTGGTTGACCACTGGTTGACCACTGGTTGACCACTGGTTGACCACTGGATGACCAGTGGTTGACCAGTGGTTGACCAGTGGATGACCACTGGATGACCACTGGATGACCAGTGGTTGACCACTGGTTGACCACTGGATGACCACTGGATGACCAGTGGATGACCAGTGGATGACCACTGGATGACCACTGGATGACCAGTGGATGACCACTGGATGACCACTGGATGACCACTGGATGACCAGTGGTTGACCACTGGTTGAAGAGTGGTTGACCAGTGGTTGACCAGTGGTTGACCAGTGGTTGACCAGTGGTTGACCACTGGATGACCACTGGATGACCAGTGGTTGACCACTGGATGACCACTGGATGACCACTGGATGACCAGTGGATGACCAGTTGATGACCACTGGATGACCACTGGATGACCAGTGGTTGACCACTGGTTGACCACTGGTTGACCACTGGTTGACCACTGGTTGACCACTGGTTGACCACTGGATGACCAGTGGTTGACCAGTGGTTGACCAGTGGATGACCACTGGATGACCACTGGATGACCAGTGGTTGACCAGTGGTTGACCAGTGGATGACCAGTGGATGACCAGTGGATGACCAGTGGATGACCAGTGGATGGCCACTGGATGACCATTGGATGACCACTGGATGACCACTGGATGACCACTGGTTGAACAGTGGTTGACCACTGGATGACCAGTGGTTGACCAGTGGATGACCACTGGTTGAAGAGTGGTTGACCAGTGGTTGAAGAGTGGTTGACCAGTGGTTGACCAGTGGTTGACCACTGGATGACCACTGGATGACCACGGGATGACCAGTGGATGACCAGTTGATGACCACTGGATGACCACTGGATGACCAGTGGTTGACCACTGGTTGACCACTGGTTGACCACTGGTTGACCACTGGATGACCAGTGGATGACCAGTGGTTGACCACTGGATGACCAGTGGTTGACCACTGGTTGACCACTGGTTGAAGAGTGGTTGACCAGTGGTTGACCACTGGATGACCACTGGATGACCAGTGGTTGAAGAGTGGTTGACCAGTGGTTGAAGAGTGGTTGACCAGTGGTTGACCAGTGGTTGACCACTGGATGACCACTGGATGACCAGTGGATGACCAGTTGATGACCACTGGATGACCACTGGATGACCACTGGATGACCAGTGGTTGACCACTGGTTGACCACTGGATGACCAGTGGTTGACCACTGGATGACCACTGGATGACCAGTGGATGACCAGTTGATGACCACTGGATGACCATTGGATGACCACTGGATGACCACTGGATGACCACTGGTTGAACAGTGGTTGACCACTGGATGACCAGTGGTTGACCACTGGTTGACCAGTGGTTGACCAGTGGTTGACCAGTGGTTGAAGAGTGGTTGACCAGTGGTTGACCAGTGGATGACCAGTGGATGACCAGTGGATGACCAGTGGATGACCAGTGGATGACCAGTGGACGACCAGTGGTTGACCAGTGGTTGACCAGTGGTTGACCAGTGGTTGACCAGTGGTTGACCACTGGTTGACCAGTGGTTGACCACTGGATGACCACTGGATGACCACTGGATGACCACTGGATGTCCACTGGATGTCCACTGGATGTCCACTGGTGGAGGACCCTTGGTCCACCCTAACCCAGCTGAAGGTAGGCAAGGGTAGCTCTGGAGGACCACTGGTCAGCCTCAGGGTAGGCAAGGGTAGGCCAGAGCAGCTGTGGATGACCACTGGTGGAGGACCCTTGGTCCACCCTAAGCCAGCTGAAGGTAGGCAAGGGTAGCTCTGGAGGACCACTGGTCAGCCTCAGGGTAGGCCAGAGTAGCTCTGGATGACCACTGGTGAAGGACCCTTGGTCCACCCTAAGCGAGCTGAAGGTAGGCAAGGGTAGCTCTGAAGGACCACTGGTCATCCCCAAGGTAGGCAGGAGAGGCCAGGGTACCGCTGGAAGACCCTCCTGGTCCCGGAGCCCATCCGCTCCTGCCGGAGGGCCCGGCCCGACTGATTGACTGAGCGCGCTCCGCGAGCTTAGGTAGCCAGTGATGCACAACGCTCCCCACCCCAACTAATTTTGATAGATCTCGATCGCCGTGATAATAATTATTGATAAATGTATTATTTCTGGCTGTCTAATGTTTATAACAATTCCTCTTGCCAACGATGTCGACAAGCATCCTCTTGACCATCTACCATCTTATTTTTTAGTAAAAATTGCTAATAGTACTCGAGATATAGAGTAATTTTCAACACATGAATATTACCAAACAATATTATATCAAGCTAATGTAATTAATAAAGTTACTATCTCTGACTGTTTAATGTTTATAACAATTCCTTTTGCTAATTATGTGGATAATCACTCCCTCGACTATCTGACCATCTAATTTTTCAGTAAAAATATCTAATGTAACTCGAGATATTGAATATCTTCTGACACATGAATATTCGCGAGCATTAATTTTTCGAACACAATTCACTGATAAATTTATTATCTCTAGCTGGTTAATATTTGTAACAATTCCTTTTGTCGATGATGTCGACAAGCACTCCCTTGACCATCTTGCCATCTAATTTTTTAGTAAAAATAGCTAATAGTACTCGAGATACAGATTAACTTTTATGCATGAACATTTGTAGTATACAAGATATTCAATTCTCACTAGTATGCACAGTTTCATTAGAACAAGAGTAACAAAAATTATTTATAACTAGTTAATCTCTTCCAGAATCGAATTGAAAACTATACATGAATGTTGCCGAAGGTCCATTCTATATTCTTCGAGAGCTAATATTTATAAAAATTACCTGAAGTAATTTATCAACAATTTTTGTGGAGGTAACTTCTATCTTCTATGCCCGCAATGAGTAAGACAAGGAAAGTCCGAGTATTTATCAAAGGTAAACACACAAATCGTTGTGTTACCTCTCTGGAAATCGTAAATAACTAATTAACTAGGCGTCGAATCTACATAAAACTGCAACAGAAATGTAGCTGAGACATCATTCTAGATCCTCCGATCACAAGGAAGATTATTTTTTACCAGAGATCTGTTAAATTATTTGAGTTTATTTTAGAACGAGACTTAGAATAATTGTTTATAACTATTTAGTCTGAAATAAAATGTGACGATAAACTATATGTGAAAGTAGCTGAAGGTCTATTCTATATTTTCTAACTGCAAATATTTGTAAACAATTCCTCACAAGTATGTTACTAATAAATTTTCTGCCGAGTGTGCACAGTATTCAGCAGCTCTGTGTCTGTCTTTCTTTCTCTTCTTAAATGTGCATAAGTTCGTCCTTGTCGGATACAATCTTCTTTATCATGTTCGCCAAATTTTTGCCAGCGGGTTCGAAGTCCTGTAAAAAAATAGGCGGCACAAGTGAATAATACGTGGAGTATTTTTGTACGAATACAATTGCGTTTTAAAGCTGACAACGCTGTAAAATCGAGCCTCCTCGGACACACACTTTATGTGTTGCAACCTCATGTAGTTCACCACGTGACCCTTCCATTTCGATAGAGTCCGCTATCGTACTAGGACATTTTCTACAGAGTCGGTAATTCAGAACCGTAGACAGAAAAATGCATTGCATGCAATGTCTGTAATAGCATTTCTACGATAGAGAGCGCGCATACACAATTATACATTTAAATCAGAGTTAGGTAAAACCACTAAAACTGTGGAGAAAAAATATTTTACATACTGTTTTAAATGATCGTTGTTGTACGAAATACTATTTTAAATAAACAGTATATGCGCGCTCTCTATCGTCAGATCAGATCATGCTATCGACTCACAAAAATCGTCGCTGGAGAATTTACGATCACATTTACGAATCAGGAAGCTATAAAATAGTTCTGCAAGAAAGGACTAAATAGTTCTACCAAGTTCTGCCGCATTCATGTGCCGGCCATATTCAGTCTCTATATATGTTATCAATAATTCCTGGTGTCTTTAAGAAATGTTCTTTCGCCGACACACAGTTTTGTTTGTCATGTCTTACGCTATAAATGATTTATCTCATTATTTCGTATACATATGTATATTTTTTCCTATTGTTAAAGCGGCAAAATGTGATCGGTATTGAATAAGACGTGGTAACAATCTAACACCATCAAAGATTATATTCAACTATTATTTTCAATTTCCAAGTAATACTGCCTATATATTTTTTTTTGGTCATGTAAGTATCCACATAAGTATATGTATGTAATATCCTCTCTGGTATGTATGTAAATACCTACCAGATATCCTTCCTGTACCTACGTAAGTACATAAATACGTAAATACCTACATACAAAGAAAAAATCGATTTTAACGCCCTCTTGACAGTGGATGTCGATATGGTTGCGTGTTCTGCAACAAGTTGCAATTTCTTGGAGGTGTGTCGAATAAGTAGAAAAGATGGAAACGACAGCATTGGCCTTGATGATATAAAATTCCCAATTTATTTCATACAAATTGCTGTGTAAATTTACTCGTTGATGGATTTACTCGAACTGAATTTAATTTTTGACTGTTCAAATATATACATTTAGTACAGGAACATATTTAATATATATTCCACAATTGTACGCGATTTCGCGTAAAAGTTATTAGTTTGGATTGTGGAAGACAGTAAAATTCAGACTCCTTCATCATAACGATGTACGTAAATCTGTTTATTCTTTGAAAATTTGTACGCTACAAAGATTAAAGTTTTTCTCTCCAGAATGTATGTAGTGAAAGTTTATTTAGTGTGTAGTCTACAAGTAATACAAGGACGTCTTCACAGTTGAAATGAACTCTAGCGAGGTTTCCACATATAGCAAATACATACTTGTAGATTAAAGGAGATCAAGATAGTTTATTTGTAGATAACTCGATACCGTTTGCGAACCAATATTTCCGAGTGATAAGTGACATAGTATAGAATGGGTGCCAATAACTGTAAAGGACTTCTCCCGGGAAGTTCAAGGGTCATCCCAAGAAAATCCTCGAGTACAGGTGCGAAATATACTTATATTTTTATTACAACGAACGCATTATCAAACATACGTTACAATCGATGTAATATGCACAGTGTATAAGTACTAAATACAGACGTATTTAGAGATTGATCGTGACTGTTACCTTAAATGTAAGGAGATTAAACGGGATTGCATCAACATAGGAATGATTTTATACAATTTTCCATCAAGGAAGACATTTTCCCAAAAGTTTCTTTCGCAATGTGTATGTTTAATAATGTTAAATAATATATGCATATACAAACAACATGATCATCTGTTCGTCAACGTTATATTATTTACTAAACTTCCTTTCATATAGCTTCGAAATTTGCTCTCTTAAAAAACTAGGCGCTAATTGCATTGTATGTACATTAATGCAAAATGAAACAAACTTTTGGGACAATCTAATATTTACACTGTACAGACGGCTTTTTCTATCGATCGATTCTTCCAGTACTTGACTAATGATGATTCGGAACAAGACATAACCGTCAGAAAATTTTATACAATAAAGTGTAGAGTGGTTAGTACTACATAGACACACGTGCACGTAAATTGGTATAAAGGCTATATAGTTTATATATAGCCCTTATCATTTTTTATATATATATATATATATATATATATATATATATATATATATATTATCGTGTACGAATTACGAATACTCTTCGATAGCTGTCCGTAGCATAGATGTAGGTAAATACGTATGCATTTACAGAGTTGGTACTTAAATCACGTACGTATAGGTATAACCTCCCTACAGTTTCACGTTAATTCCACCTGTGGTAATGGATTTTCTTTAAAAACGTTAGTCATTGCTAGATCTCCAAATATGTATCTGTGACGAATAAGGAAAATAAGGACTTGAAACAACAGGATGATTAATTCTAACGATTTATCGTAAGGCAATGTCGATATGTGCTTGTACGCTGCGAAACATTTGACGCGATTATCGTGTAGCGCTATTTCTTATGTTCGATCGAAGATACGTAAACCTAAAATGTCAGAATTAAATTCCGAAAGGAAGTTTTACATTTGCAGTGAGTGTAACAAACCGAAAGAGGATATTCGGACGCGTAATAATTTGAAATGTTGTTGTAGTTGTGAGTTGTGATCGTTGATTCGTAAATATATGAATTATATTACCGACAACATGTTTACATACATAGAAAATTATTATTTAGTTGCGTGTGTTTTTCAATTAGTAACCGACAACAAATGTATTTCTCTCAATTTGTGATCGTTATTTTGTATATCCATTTAGGTAAACCAGGGAAATACGATTACATCGAAGATGTGGTGTGCAAGGAATCCGACATTAAAGAAAATGAAATGAAATTGCTGCCACTCGGAGATGCTGGCGAGAAAATCTTATTAGTTAAACAAAAGGGAGAGTTGCATGCCATAGGTACAAAATGTACGCACTACGGAGCTCTTCTTCACACAGGTGCATTAGGAGACGGAAGAATCAGGTGTCCATGGCATGGCGCTTGTTTCAATATCAAAACAGGAGACATAGAAGATTATCCAGGCCTGGATTCTCTGCCGTGTTACAAAGTAACTAGTTGGCAAACTATTATCGGCAAAACAATAACTTGCTATTATGATAGATTTTGTTTTGTAAAATAGGTGAACGTAGATGACAGCGGTCTTGTACGCGTAAGGGCCGACCGTAAAGAATTAGGATTAAATAGACGTACGAAACAAATGTGTGCTCGGGACAATAACAATCGAACTACCGTCGTAATAGTTGGCGGAGGACCAGCTGGAGCAACTTGCGCAGAAACTTTGAGGCAAGAAAATTTTACAGGCAACATAATCATGGTCTGCAGAGAGAACGTAGTTCCGTACGACAGAGTCAAAGTATCCAAAGCTTTGGATTTTGATATTGAGCAGGCAGTTTTAAGACCGCAATCGTTTTATAAGAATCACGGTATCGAAATGAAACTGGGCACAGAAGCAACAGGTAACTCGACTATAAGAATAATAAAGCATATTTAAATTAACTCGATTAGAAATAACCGTTTATTCTGTGCTACAGGTCTGAATATAAACGAAAATGTAGTCCAGTTAAGTAACAATGAAAAGTTAAATTATAATTACTTGTTTATTTGCACCGGAAGCAAGCCTAGGATGCCCGATGTACCTGGCATAAATTTAGCCAATATCTACGTGCTAAGAGATTATACCGATTCTCAAAGTGTGCTATCGAAATTATCACCAGAGAAACACGTTGTAATACTTGGACTAGGATTTATTGGTATGGAAGCTGCTGCTTATTGCGCGAATAAATCCGCATTCGTGACTATTATAGGAAAAGGTGTAGCACCTCTACAATCTGTCTTTGGTACGGATATCGGAAACAGAGTCAGATATGAATTCGAGGAAAAAGGTACCGTTGTTCTTTTCTTTTGCGTTCCGTTCGACTCGCAAAAAGCGAAATCTATAGTAGCGAAACGTATTGTTCAAGGTATTAAGTTTCTATTGGGAAATAATATTGCACTGTTCGTTGCGAAGGAGGCCGACCAAAGTAGTGTAGGTACAGTTGTGCTTACCGACGGTACAGTACTTACAGCCGATATAGTTATTATTGGAATTGGATCAACGTTTTATACCAATTGGATAAAAGATTCTCCAATCGAAATGTTAGAAGACGGCAGCATAAGAGTCGACAAGGTAAAGCGTGAAGGCCAATATCTACATTGTGTGCAGAGTAGAGAGAACAAACTCTCGGGATTCGAGGAATCGTAAAATAATGAATAATCGAAATTTTTAGCACTTGAAAACGAACGTGGAAAACGTGTATGCAGGCGGTGACATTGCATACGCACCGCTGTTTGGTTCGGACAGCATATCGGCGGCAGTAGGCCACTATCCCCTGGCACATTATCATGGCAAAATAGCGGCATTAAACATATGCGATCGAAATGTAACGTTAAACACAATCCCATTCTTTTGGACAACTCTATTTGGTAAAAGTTATCGATACGCCGGTACGTTTATCGCTCACTGGGCATATAGAAATATTGAGCTTACAAAGAGCTGTACGAATTTCTATTGATAATCTTTGCGCTTTTAGGATACGGAAAACCGGATAAAATAAAAATTCATGGTTCTTTGGAAAAATTGGAGTTTTTCGCATACTACATTAAAGATGGTAAAGTTATCGGAATGAGCAGCGTAGGAGCCGATCCTGTTGTGTCCGACTTTGCCAATTTTCTATACGAAGGAAAGTCGTTAACAGAAATCATGATTAACCACAATCCGTTTAGTTGGATTAGAAACAAACCAAAGGATTTGGTCGAACGCTTTCAGAATGAAATTACAGCAAACCCATGAACGTACGCTCGCTAAGAAGACGTGATATATCACTACGTTACATTCTAGAATCCATATCCAGTATTATATATTTTGACCCATTAACATGAAGCGAAACTATGTTTCGCTGTATTTTTTTGATTCTACAACTTAACAACTCTCTACCGAGGATGCTAAATGTTACTTATAAGCCTAAGTCGAACGTAAAACTATCGTCGCGTTACGGTGCACACGAACCAAATGTTTATTCATAAAGAAACAACGAGGTATTATTCTTTATAAAATAAATGAAATATAGATTATTCCCAAGGTTCGTTTAACATGTAATGATTTAATCGATCCGTGATTGTAACTCTTTTGTCGAATCTTGCGTTTTTCTCCTCACGCCAGTGGTTCATCAAGTTAAGCATCCTGTCTTCTTTGAACACTGCCATGTGACCACGGGATTGGTCGACGGTAAGATAAGGATGCCTTAGCAACAACATATTTTGTTCTTCCCTCTCAAGGTCCCACTTAAACTCCATTATATCTCTGAAGGTTGTCTTTCTTTCTTTACGGTATTTCCTGCATTTAATGTGATGCGCGAGAATACCATTAACTGTATAGTTTACAATCGCGCGAAAGAAATTTTGTATAAAACAGGTCGATTAGAAGCAATTGGAATAATACCGATCGAAACGGTATCGATTCGAACAAGTTAAAAATAGAGAAACGGACAGGAAAGGTTAGAGAGGTTATGTTTCGAGCGACTGATACGAAAATACTCGAACTGGTTGTACGTACCCTCGGAATCGGTAAGGGATATTGTGAACTTTATAAAATTCTTTATAAAGTATTTCCGTTAGACGCATGTCGATTAATAAAGCAGGTTCTCCTTGCGGTGTTACAGGTATTCAATAGCTGTTCCTTAACCTTATATCCTTATATTTACCTTCGGTGGCCGTCTGCAGCAGTGTCGCCACTATCGCCGTCACCAGCATTTGCCAGCAGTAGCAGCCACCAGGCAGCACCAGGCAGTAGAAGTGGAAATCGAAGGAATACAGTATTCTTCTCTGATACAGTTAACTAGGGATGGGAAAAACTGCTACTTCCGAATCACTCGTGATTCGATCATGATCAGTCATGGTCACGATCGTCCACTATAGGCACTACACATGAGCTTGAAAAACATTAATTATGACAAACTTAGGGCAATAAAAAATAATCCAAGGACATTGGGCGCCTGTTTAAATATTCATTAAAATAGTAAAAGTAGATCGAAAAACTGAATGGTGGCGGCATCTAGCGGCGATACGAAGAAACACAGAAACAGAAAAAATTCAATAACTCTGGAACCAGTGGTTCAAATTTGACGTTCCTGGGCTTGAAATACTCGCAGTGGAAAAACTCTATCGAACGTATATCTCGGAATCCCATAATTATATCCGGTTATGGTTTTTGCAAAAATGAGTTACCAACGGGGTATGAAACAGCTTCGCCATCTCGCGGTGGCGCCCCCGAACTAAACCACCTATAGGCACTACACATGAGCTTGAAAAACATTAATTATGGTAAAATTAGGGCAATAACAAATAATTGAAGGACATAGGGCCGTTCAGGGGAATCTTCTGCATTCATGTCTAACAAAAAAATTACGTTTACTATTATAAATATAGAAATATTAATTATTTATTACTTGCACCACCATTCATTTTTCGGAACCGATTTCGCGGAACAATGCGCGATTTCTGTCAGTTCTTTTTGCGTTCGATCATTGTGGCAGATTCCCCTGAACGGCCGTCTGTCCTTGGATTATTTGTTATTGCCATAAATTTGCCATAATTAATGATTTTCAGGCTCATGCGTAGAGCCTATAGCGACGCTGTTCAAGAGGCGCACAGTAAATTCGTGCCGTTCTGCCCGTAAGCCGTTATGTCCAATCCGGCACGAATTATTTAGGTGGTTTAGTTCGGGGGCGCTTTATTATATACTATATAATACATACATATAATACGTCCAAGCCAACTTATGGGCAAATTAGGCCTAAAGCTTCCAAATAAGAAAAAAAAAGAGGAAGCACGCATAGGACTTACCGGTATTTGCACTGCATCTTATGACATTGCGGCAGGAATCATTTGCACGAATATAATGGATTGAACAACATTTCAGAAAATCGGGAGTGACTAATCATTAACTGCAAATTCTGGTTCAAGGTTGTTTCGAGAGATGCACGAAGGTGCGTTCTAGCCGTTTCAGTTGCAAAATAGCCACGGCAGTGTTCGAGAATATCGCTAACGGTAAAAATAGTTACAAATATGTTAAACTGCTGAGAATAATTAGTGCATTGGTCATTGAGAATATGCGGCAGTCGATATCACACCGGAATTAATTGTACGTCTCTTGATCAGTGATTTGGGCCAGGCCCTTTGGCAGAAGCGGATGGTTTTCAGGGTCATCCAGATTCCTCGAAACCTACCTTGGACTAGCCTGAGGTGGACTAGAGATATGCGAATCAATCTAGACCATGGTGGACTAGGTGCTCTTGAAGGCATTTCCCGACCAGAGGGATCACTGATTTATACATCAGCTACATGGTTAGGATCGTTGCGCTAACAATAAGATGAAAGGATCGGACAGAGTCAGATAGTAACTCGCATTTCCATGAAAGAATCGATCTATTTTATAGCATCTCAAATTCAAGACAAAAAAGAAAATGTGATTCTTATAATTAATAACAAACACGTTGTCAAATTACGAAGGAGGTTCACGCATTCGGTTTCTAATACGCGAGACTATTTTGGTTTTCATAGCCACTGCTTCTGCGCATCGTTGTCTACCCGCCTGTCTCTCCGTTTCTGTATCCGTATCGAGATATTTTTCCGTTACTCAAACTCGTATCGCAACGCTACGAAACTGAGACAGAAACAAAACAGGAATAGGAACAGGAAGAGAAGTTGGGAGAGAAGTAGGAAGAGAAGAATAAGAATAAGAAGTAGAAGAAGAAGAAGAAGAAGAAGAAGAAGAAGAAGAAGAAGAAGAAGACAACGAAACGGTAGAAAACAGAATAGACGAGAATATGTAGATGAGAATTTGCTTGCACTCGTCGACCGCGACGCATCGAAGGTTAAAATTGAAAACGAAACAGGTACTCCGATAGATAGAATCTGGTAGGTAGATCGGATAGATAGGCGGATGAACAAATCGTTCGTACAAATGGTGGACTATGCTACCCGAAAGCTGTGGCTGGCTTTCCTCCGAATCTCACGGTGTACGCGCAACAAATTCCTCTTCCACTTTCTCTCGTTTGAAATATAAATCGCATTTAAAGTCCATTCTGCTTCGGCACCCAGCATCGACGCCTCGATCGAATCGCGTTCGATCGCTTAATCGTTACGAGGCGTGCACGCGCGTTGCACATCGCGTTCAACGCAACAACGAACACTTTTTTGTATTTTTCAATCGGGAGAAGTTGTTGGGTGCCAGACTCATGCCACTCTTTCCGCTAAAGGTTTTCATACAAAATAATTAGAAAAATGTACAAAAATTCATAAAAATAGTAATAGTTACACAGTACACATTACATCTGGGTAATTAGAGTAGTGTGATCGAGAAACGAGCTTGACAAATTACGATTCCCTACTACCGTTACACAGTTTGTTTTCTCTTCCCCCGCACGTGTACACACGTTCGTTTTCTTCGTTTGTTTCCATTGCAGGTTCGCTATACCGCGTTTTCTTTATCTCTTTCGTTATCTCGCTTTCTCATCCTTTCGCCGTTTCACAGATTTTCTTTTGTTTTCCGCTTCGATCGTAAAAAGGAAACATCTCGCGGGATAATTTGAACGCAGCTGATTACCCGTGATCGATGATTCGTAATATTGTTGCACGCATACATACATACATACATACATATAGACAGACAGACAGAAAGACAGACAGACAGACAGACAGACAGACAGACAGGCAAATTGACAGAAAGACGGACATTGATATAAGTTAAAACTCTCCTCCGTCTTCTCTTTGGTTTCATGTTTCTCACCGTTGTTGGTTTCCTTGGTTCTCGACCCTTTCTCCATTCCTCGTCTTCACCGAAATCTTTTTCACGATAGATCACACCGCATACATATTCTTTCTCTCTCTCTCTCTCTCTCTCTCTCTCTCTCTCTCTCTCTCTCTTTCTTCCCCGGCCCTCGTCTCCCTGTAACTCACTGTCGCCATTTAAACTACCGATACCGGTACAAAATTACTTAGAAAATCGTTTCAGTTATTATCAATATAATAATTCTGTGTACCGACGCGAGGCTCCGACGCTCAACGGTGTTGTAAAAATGTTATTTATCGAAATCTAGAGAAAACGCTCGCATCGATATCTTTGAATACATCCTACGCTCTACGTGCGCCCTACGCTCTACGTCCTAGGTCCCTGACGTTCGCAGGAGGTACAATATACGCAGTTTGCTGTTAATCGACGTTCGCACCAATCGGTTTGCAATACGAATTATTATATTAACGATAACGATAACGATAACGGTAACGATAACGATAACGATAACGATAACGATAACGAGAATTCTTCCTGCGTTTGCTAACTCTGAAGTTGCTTACGTTGTCAGTTTTTGAACAGAAAAGGAATGCGTTAACGCTTACGCGAACGATAACTGTACAATGACAATGCGAGCACAGCAGAGTGTATATTTTCTACGTGGGCACCGCACGCGTATCGGTGGGTGGATGCGAATCGCTCGCTAAACGCGATCTTAATTTTACTAATGCCACAGTACATAGCCACAGATCGCACTGCTGTTCGCAACACCGTTGCGGTGCAAACAGTCCCAAACTGTTCGTTAACCGCTAATGTCGAGGGACTCTGCAAACTACGATAGCATCCGCATTCGCCTCTTCGAGCGCTTCTCGCGCGATTTTCGATTTTCGATTTTCGATTTTGCTAAACCGTTCTAGTTTTTCTATTCTCTTCGCCGTTCTCTTTTTCTTTCTCCGTATTCACTGTCGTCCAACCATTACTGCATTCGCGTTGCTCGAAAGCCATCGGAAGCCATCGAATGCCATCGAAAGCAATCGAAAGCAATCGAAAGACATCGAAAAACATCGAAAGACATCGAAAGACATCGAAAGACATCGAAAGACATCGAAAGACATTGAAAGATATCGAAGGAGACAAGAAAAATTGATCGCGCGAGACGAAGATGAGCCGGCGTCAACAGTTTTCAACCGTTGCAAGGATTCGGTCGAAATTCGAGAAAATCGGCGGACTCGATGGTGACAGTGATTGGTAATTGCCTAATTGGTAGCGGTCGATCGGTCGTGGTGCGTGGGAAAAGGGCCGAGTTTCGACTCTGGTCTCGTTCCCTTTTCCCTCTTCATCGTACGATTCTTCCTGCCAATAAATTCCTTCGACGCAACGGTTCCGTCTAGTAGTCGTATCTTCTTTTCTTTTCGTTCAATGTACACCTACAACAATATTCTGCGACCAAAAAAATAAACTCTATCGTGCGTGTTATTGGCTAATTAAGCTAGAATTATCGACCGGCCAACAGTTACGATCGATAACGAAGTAAAATAGTAAGTATCGCGCGATCGCGTGAACTCGGCCACGAACTCGAACGCGATCGCGACGCGAAGGATACGTCTCGTTCGCGACTTGCTCGCTGCAGGCTGGCTGCGGCAGCTTCCGTTTCCGTTTCCGTTTCCGCTGTCGTCGCAGCCTATCAATTCAACTAATTTCCAACGGATCTGTACGATCCGCGGATCCATCGATCGCGATCAAAGCGTTTTCTTTCGGAAAATTGACACGCGCACGGAACGAAACGTTCGTACACGCGTTCGTTTTACGCTTCCTCGCTTCTTCGCTCGGTCATTGACTAAACTGCCTATAGTTGCGCGCAACTCGTTCTACCATTTGTTACGACGAGTGTAGGTGCTACAGCATTTCATCGATTCGCTCGCCAAGTCCAACGTTACGACGGTGAAACTTGAAACTGGTCCGAAGCGCTCGAAACCGCTTAAATTTACATCGCAGACTAAAATTCCAAAGCTCGTCCGCACTGTGGTCTTCTTTGGTTTCGTTTTGTCGCGGAAAAGTTTATCGAAACCAACGCGAAGAAACGATGGTGTTTCCTCTGTCAACGTAGGACGTAGAAAGTAGAAAAAGTTTGATTGTCCCAGCTTTGAAATTCTATTCTTCTCCGACGAGCAACGCTACCGAGAAACAACGGTACAACTTTTCCCATAACGCGCATCCGCCGATCAGTTTTGCGCGCAACGCTTCCGACGCTCGGTATCTGTAATCTGTAATCTGTAATCTGTAATCTGTAATCTGTAATCTGTAATATGTTGTCTGTAGTCTGTTCTCTACGTATAGTCCATAGTCCGCAGTCCATCGTCCATAGAATTCAGGACGAAACGATAGTTGGCGATAGGCTAATACCAATGCTCCGTAAGCGTACAATATTACGCCAAGGGTCAACAAGATTCGCAAGTATATATTAAACCATAGAGTAATAGTGAAAGTAAAAGTACAAATAGAAGTACGAGTAGTGGTAAAAGTAGTAGAAGCGGTAAATAGAAGTGCAAGTACAAGTAGAAATAGAAGTTAGAAGTAGCAGTCGTTTGGAAGTTACTCGCTTCAAAGTTTTCCAAGTTTATCTAGATTTTTGCGTGCAATCTCGGTGCAACGATCGAAATCGAAAGACGTAACGTATTAAAAAAATAATTCGAATCGGTATAAATCAATTGCTTACGTTGCGATAACGTTGTATCGAAAGGATACATCGATTATTCTTAACGAAAATCTCATTTTCTTCTCGTTTCGTTGCCAACTGCTAATTGTTATCGATTTCGAAAAATTCCACCGTGATTTTCTATCCGTGTCTACCAACTTCCGAATCGGAGGGTGATACGATACAAGGTTTGTATACGCGTGTCTCGACGCGCGTACAGTGCACGTACTCGCACCTAGTCATCTATGCGCGTATACGCGTACCAAGATTTCGTTTACCTCGGCCAATCGTCGAAACGATGCTTGTCTTCGAATTTTGCGCGCGCAACAGATATTGGCACAGGTACTTACGTACATGCAAACGTAAACGCAAATATAGACGCGCGCGTACATGTCGACGCGTGTGCGCGCATACAGCTAATGACAAAAATCATCCATTTGGAACAACGTATTTTCAAACTCCGTCCACTTGTTTTCTCGGCTTTTGAAAGTTGCTTTCATTCCATCTTCACCCGTTATTATTCTCGTTTGCGCGTTTTCGGCGTACAGTGGATAATTTCGGCTTCGAATGTCGTGCAAAAGCTCCAGAATATTGTGTGTAACTGGAATTTTGGGCATTCGTGTTTTTTTTCGTTTCCCGTCGCTTCCCTTGGCACCCAGGATTCTCTCTCTCTCTCTCTCTCTCTCTCTCTCTCTCTCTCTGTCCATCGAATCGTTAGGAAATATGGATCGAGCTGAATTTTCGTGCACTCGATAACAGGAGAAAAGTTTGATCTAGACCTTTTGACGGAAGAAATATCGCATAGGCGTACTTTAAACGCTATACTAGCACGATAATGCGT
This sequence comes from Sphecodes monilicornis, assembly GCA_913789915.3. Taxonomy (NCBI): domain Eukaryota; kingdom Metazoa; phylum Arthropoda; class Insecta; order Hymenoptera; family Halictidae; genus Sphecodes; species Sphecodes monilicornis. The sequence continues at coordinate 22,522,524 of OU565296.1, forward strand.
TATTTAAAAGTGATTTACGTATGCTTAGACGATAATTTGAATCGCGGATAAAGAGAAAAATGTGGTTTTAAAAACGTTACTCTAAATCACTGTAAAATCGGATTAAGATACGAACGCGAGAATCGTTGATCGTTTCAACGAGAGACGATATACATATGTATTATAATTCGTTTTACGTTCGGGTCTCTTCTCTTCCGTTCTCATTGAAACTGCTACGACGATTTAAATACATGTATGCATCTATGTAGTGGGTTCGCTACATAAATCTCGATTATTCGGTAGGTTGTAATAAAAGTCAAGGGAACGTGTAATTACGTGTATTAAGATTCGATATACGCACGTAAGTATGTATAAATTCGAATCGCGCTGCAAACTACCAACATGTTTGTCAATTATTAGAACTTGGATCTCTCGTGTTATACGTTTAATAAAATAGAAATTGCACGAGTATATTATCCGAGAGGTACAATGAAAATTGGTTACTCGAAAATTCTTCCGAATCGACAGCTCGCGTCTCGTAAAAGAACGTGTATCGGTTACTCGCGTTTAGTCGTCGCGACAGCGATCGTCGTTGTCGTCGCTTTGGCGCGTGGCCTCTGTTGCATCGATCGTTCCGTCGTTTCGTCGCTTCGTACGAACCGATAAAAGGTGCTCGTATCTTGTGCGCGTACACACACGCGAATCTCGTAGGTTCGTTGGCATCGCGTCGATCGCGCGTGCCAAAGCGTTGCGTGCTCGTGGAAACGACGAGATCGACGTATCCGTGCCGATTCGAGAGACGAATCGCGAATCGGAACTCTGCCTGGTCCACCGTCGCATCGAATCGGCCGCGACGATACGAGCTCTCGCTTCGAAAAGTTCGAGTGGCGAGCTAGGCACTCCGAATCAACGGAAACGAGTTTGCATCGCGTCGCGACGATCCTCGTGGCGCGACACTTTGCGACTCGATCATCGAGCATCGAGCATCGAGCATCGGGCAACGCGCATCGATCGTGGCAAACTTGGCGATCCTGGCTACCGTCCGTGGAAATAGGACGCAACTACCAAAGATAGCGAGAGGGCGGGTAATAACGCGGCAGTTATTGCTTCGCATACGCGTGGTTACTTATTTCGTAATGCGTTGCGTTAAGTGTAATGCGTGCAATACATCTTATTTCGTACGCTTGTCCGATCAAGTTAGACCATCGTTCTTTGCGGGGATTTCGTCAACTCGGATACAATCGATCTCGCGTTTAACACTGTGATCGACGACGACGAACGAGCGATCGTTTTCTCGCGACAACGATGCGACCGATCCAACATCGAAGTCACCCTACACGCTCTGCCGCGTGGTCGTATCTTTCGATATCTACGGTACACGGGATAGATCGTGGTTGTAGTTGTAGCTGTATTATAGTCGCATCCGCGATCGATCGCTCGCTCGTCCAGTCACTCTGGAAACAAGGAAGAGGAATGCGTGAATCAACAGTGAGAAAAAAAAACAACAAAACAGTCGAAACTAGTGATCTATGCGTAGTCTGCATTTAACTAGAGTACGAAAGAAAACTTTTTAACAAAACAGAAAAAAAATTGCGAAACGAAACAAAGGAAATCAAATAGCGAACGTTGTCTACGGTCGAATACAGTTTCAAAATATTCTACCTATGATATTTGAAACTTTCCTAAAGCGATTTCCAGGCGGTTATTAACGTAATCTTAAACGTTATCGGCGTTAGCAGAAACGAATCGAGAAATAAAAATCATGATACAGTTATACAATATACAACGATACAACGTTACAACGATACAACGATACAACGATATACGCGTGCTACGGTAACGCGACACCGTCAGATTACAGGTGAACGTAGAAACAACGTAGAAAAAGGATCTCTCGAATTACGTAAACAGTCTCTAAATTAGTAGGACGTTTGAATCGAGTCAATATCCATCAGTTTTTCGTTTTTTTTTTTTTTATCAAAATTCAAGGCTCGAAGATACAAACAAAGTTCTTTCTTACGAAACGGAAGTAAAAACGTTCTCTCGTTCGTTTCGTAACTTCCGTGTAACTTTCGTGATTCGAGGATTGACTAGTAATAATCTTGCTTCATACATATTCTCTCCTTTCCTTTTTCCCTCGCGTTACTTCTTGCAACTTCTGTTCTCTCTCTCTCTCTCTCTCTCTCTCTCTCTCTCTATATATATATATATATATATATATATATATATATATATATATATATATATATATACACATATATATATTCTTTTTTTTCGTTTTTCTTTTTTTTTACTAAGAAAAGAACCTCTGTCGATATTCAAGACGCGACCGGCGGTAATTTATTTACAAGACGAAGCGAACGACGAGTCGCGTCTGCCACGATTGTCGTAGTCTCGTTCAGCGTTGAGGGTGGTACGTCGTGCGTAGTGCGTCGTGAGTCGTTGTCTTTGTCTTTGTAGATTGTCGTGGATGTCACAGTTACTGTTCTCGTCGTCGCGATCGTCCTAGTTCCGGATACAGCGAATTACCAAAAAGCGTACCTTATTAAAAATAGAAATGCAATGTAAAAATGGGGGTAAAATCGCGTCTTGCATAAGACAGACGTCGCGTTCGATCGCCGTTTCACACAGAGGTGGGCAGAATACAAACTACCGTTATAGTATAAAAAAATAAAGATGATCGTTCGAACGAGCTTCGCAAAAACTTGCTTTAATAAAAAATTATATCCTCCGAGTAAGAAAACCTCGCAGTTTTGGTAACTTCAAGTTAGGACTTAAGTTGCACTTGTAAGTTTCCTCTAATTGCATTATCGTTTATATTACAAAATCATAGAAATTTGCGTTTACAATTATACGCTAGGACAAAAGTGAATACCTTAAGTAATAGTTATTAGTAACAAGGGCTGGGGGTGGGGATGGGTGGTTCTACGATAACTTACGAATATAAACGGCAAAATTTTTACAATAAAAACAAACGTCGACGTATAAATGTACATAAAAAGATGCGTAGAAATCCGAAACGACATTTAAAAAACTCACTTTCGTTATTATCGCTATAATAACTTTCATTCCACCGTTTCGTGTATTGTTTCCACTTTAGTGTGTTGGTTCACGCTTGCACACGCGCACGTGCACACGCACACATCCTCTCTCTCTCTCCCTCTCTCAATTTTCTGTCTTTTTCATGTTACACACCCAAGAGACGTTTACTGTTCTCGTAAAAATTTGCACAAAACAAAAGCAGTCAGACTTACTATTTCTACGTAAAAAAAGCGCATGCACTGTGCCCGCCTCTGGGATGCACTCAACCCCGTTGTATTTCTAATTCCGTCCTTTGCTTTCTACCCCCCCCCCCTCTCTCTCTCTCTCTCTCTCTTTCCAACTTTCTTCTTCTTTCTCGCGCAGACACACGCGGATGCACGCAGATACAGATGCACATGCGTACGCATAGACATATTTTCGGCCCGTTTTCGTTTTTTTTCGTCTCGCCCCCCCCCCCCCCCCGTCTATCCCTGATCCGTTCTTTCGCTCGTTTGCGCGCGCTCAAGTAAAGACTATTTTCCGTCTTTGTGCCCTCGTTAAAAAAATAAAAAAATATCATCTCTTTCCTTTGTTCCGACTTCTCGCGTTTCGATCCGTCACGTTATTCCCTGGATCTCTCCCTGTCCTAATGTTACATTCGTATGTTCTCTCTTCTATCGGCATCGGCATCGCATCGGCGTCGTTCGGTTGCTTTCTTTCCTCCGGTAAGAACATTGCACGGCTCCCAGCTCCAGTTTATACTGTCTTATAGGCTTATCACGTTTTACGTTCTAAGTGTTTCCGAGTGTGAAACATATACACATGTACATACATTAAGTTTACCGCTGTACCACATTTACATTTAACGTATTTAAGCTATTCCTATAGTCGCGCGCGGCCACGGTCGCGGGCTCATCGTCGATCGACCTCGCTCGATGTACTAATTAATTAATTAATCGCGGATCGCGTCGGATCGTCGAAACATTCGTCCGACGCCAATTACAGAAAATACAAAGTACCTGTCCCCCGTGAGCTGTGTGTCTCGCGATCGAACCTTCTCGCCAACGAACGGAATCCTACCGATCAGTTTTTGGTAGGTTTGCGACTCGCCGACTCGACTGCAGCCAGACGAATCCTCTCGGGTCCAGTCTGCGATTCCCTGGTCGCGAACGCTCCCTTCCCGCGATTCCGCGATCGCTCCCATGGCTCTCTCGTTACGGCGTGTCTCTCTAATCCCGTATATTCGCATTCCTAACCGATTGCGGATTCTATATACGTTCTATATGTATACTTTTTACCCCTTTCGCGCGCATGTCCGTTGCACGTGTCCATGTATAGATCGTAATCAAGTTCGTGTTATTCGTTTGTTTCTTTGGTACAGGGAGATACGTTGTACATAAAAATACAGATACAAATACAACTAGAACTAGAACTAGAACCAGAACCAGAACCAGAACCAGAACTAGAACTAGAACCAGAACTAGAACTAGAACTAGAACTAGAACTAGAACTAGAACTAGAACTAGAACCAGAAATAGAAATAGAGATAGAAATCAAGATAGAAATATAGATAGAAATAAAGGTAGAAATATAAACAAAAACAGAAATACAAATAAAAATAATAACGATGTTAACGTTAAGAACGCGTTAGAATACTACATACTAATAGTAAACATCGTAGCGAGAAAAATAGTCAAAGTATACGGATGACAGCGGGGAGAGAGAAATAAATGTCCTAGTTTACAGTTTTGGTCCAGTCAACTAAACGGACGAGAACGAATGTGCGCGTATATCGTCTCAAAAAAATCGTGCCCCCTGCGAGAGACTAACGGGGATTTGTTAAGAGATCCGGACCAGTAGAAACCGAAAGATAAGAAGAAAACGCGACGTGGTCGTGGTGTACGATACGCTCGATCGAAAGAAACAAAGACAAAAGTGAACAGGTAATACGGAAATATAGAAAATGGAACTTGTCTACGTGTTAGGATAGCTAGGAACGCTATTCGCTAGGAACGCTATTCGCTAGGAACGTTAGAAACACTAATAACGCTACGAATGCCTGTCTTCGTTGCCATACAAAATATACAAAGGTGATAACGTCTGTTTAAAAAATATAAAAATGAATCGACTTGTACGCGGAACACGATACATCGGCTGATGAGTAAGGAAGTTGCATAAAGTTATTCGATAGGAGTGGACGCGATGCCTCGCGTTCGCCACAGTCTTCTCGTCCGATCGATCTTTTCGTTTCGTTTCGTTTCGTTTCGTTTCGCTCAAGATAGGTTTTTCGCTAGTAGATTTTACCGACGATGATTCTCGTTTTGGTCGCGGTTGTGGTAGCGATCATAATCGGGAATCGATCGTCCTCGTGTTTCGTCTATCGTGGAGGAGTCTCTCTCTATCGGAGGGAAACTTCTGGGCTTTCCGAATCAAACGCTTTCTTTCTCTCTCTCTCTCTCTCTCTCTCTCTCCCTCTCTCTATTTCTCTATTGTACTACTATCCCTGTTTCTCTCTGTTCTCGTCAGAATTGTCACCCTTTCTCGGTAAACCGTTCAATTTGTTCCCTTCACACATTCTCTCTCTCTCTCTCTCTCGCTAAATATAAATCCACGCACACAATACAACGCTCTCAAAACATCTTCTAAACGCATGCACGCTACAATAAACTGTAAACTCTTCTCTCATGCATTCTCTCCGAACTAATTGTAAGATATTTAGACAAGAATATAACAGCGGTATAAAAACTTCTCAACACTGAAAAATACAAATCTATCGTAAATGACTACCGTTATTACTCGTTTCTCCAGCAATTTTCTTTTTCTTCATTTTCGTTTCGTTATCTTGTTCTTTAGATTGAACGCACGCACACGTATTACTCGCGAACAACGATACACGGACGACGTAGTAACATGTATTCGTATGTTTCTGCTAGTGAATATTGCACAGCTGGTTTCGACATTTTCTCAAATCCATCTCTATTCCTTTCGCCCTCCACTCTCTCTCTCCCTTTGATCTTTTTCGACTGTTCGCATTCTGGTTCTCATTCTCGTTCGCAGTGTAGCATGGTTCCTTTTCCTTTCGTGTTCCACTCCGTGATGCGGCATTGCGTACTCCGCATCAAACTTCCAATTACATCCGTTACATTTGTTTTCGAGTCTGCCGGAATATATTAGATATTCTTTTCGTTATTATCAATAATATATTAGTACTTTACGTATATGTATGTACATCCATATTCTTGTATCCGATTTGCGTTTTTGCGCGTGTACGCGTTCCCCACCCCATCCCCGTTATCTTCCTTCCTCTCTTGTTTTCTCTCTCTGTGTCCGCCTTTCTCTTTCCGTATCCGAGCGTATGTGTGTACGTGCGTACGAGCGTGCGTGCGTGCGTGCGTGCATGCCATGTACCTACATACGCATCCGAATATGCATGTACACACATATATGTATCTGTATATAATTGTCATTATATTATATATTATGCTTTATCACACATATTACAAAGGAGGTGAAGAATCATATCTAACGTATTATTTATTATTTTGTTGTTTTTTTAAGATTGTTCCTAGAGATATCGAACGATAACTTTGCTGGCGATGTATCGTAGTTCACGACCAACATTGTCCTCGTTATTGTTATTATTATTGTTATTAATTATTTTTGTTAATTATTATGATTATTTATCATAATTATCGATACAGCGTTTATTTGAATTGTTGTCATTGTTATTTTTGCTTCTAATCATTGGCGCTCTTCGTTCGCGAACGCGCGCATCCTCTCGTGACTCGTACGTATAATAAAGTTTCGCTATTTCGAAGTATGCGATCGCGATCACGTTCTTTCATCTACTATTGTTTCCAGCATCTCCGTGCCTCTCCCACTTTTGATCGCGGGCGGCGAACAAGAGACTATGCAAGAGAGATTGCAGTTTCCGTGCGGCTACGACGACGATATCGCTTGTCCGCGACCGTTTTCTCTATCGACGCGCGACAGATCTTTTAGTCTGCCGCTGTTCTGTACAACCGATCCTCGAAAGATGGCTTTTTCTCTCCTTCTCGTTCTTGCTTTTAGTTCTCGTTCTCGTTGTCGTTCTCGTTCTCGTTCTCGTTCTCGTTCTCGTTCTCGCACACGCACTCGCGAATTGAAACTTTCAAGTGATATGTTCGCGTTCCGCGATTTCGTTCGATTCCGAGGGCGCCATTTTAATTTCCTAAAGAACCCGAGGAGACGCGCGTCTCGTCGGATTCCGGTTCTTTAACTTATTTATTTTCGACTAGCTAGTAAAGACGCGCGGTAACGTCTTCGTGGATTCTCATTTTATAAATTAGAAATTACAATTCGAATTAGGAATTCATCGAAACGAACCTATCAATTTGCCTAAGGGAACCAATTTCGCGTATCTTCCGGATACGTTGGTTCGTTGAAATTAACTAAAGGAATCGGACTCCGATTTCGATCGCGACTTCGATCGTTCATTTACTCGCGAAACGTCGATCGCCGTCGTCGGAGAAGCACTCGAAACACAGAAAACAGCAGCCGATTCGCGGATAATTTTCGAAAATGCGCCTATTGCTCCTTCTACCCTACCTTAATTTCTTATCGCATGCGTATGCCTGTGCGTACGAATTCGCCTGCCAGTGCCTGTCTGTCTGTCTGTCTGTCCGTCTGCCTGACTGTCCGACTGCCCGATTGCCTTCCTTTGACCGTTTGTTTGCCCAACCCGCCTGCCATTTCTCCACCATTCTCTGTCTACTCGCGTTGGCTTGTCGTCTGGCGACAAAGGACACGCGTGTATCGATAGATGCCAGGCAGAGTTTGGAGACGGTCCGCGATTCGGGCTAGAATTCTGCGTTTTTCAACGAATAGAAAAATTTTCCTAGAAAAATGTCGGTTTCATTCTCTGTTCAACTACTCGTTTCATTCGAGTTCTCGAACAATACTACTCCCCTATATTTATATATATATATATATATATATATATTAATATGCATTAATATACCTTTTCTTTAATTATAAATTGATTTAGGTGAATTGGTACCTAGTTAAGTTGCGCTACAAGTATGTATATCGATCGATCAGTGGAGAGAGCCAACCCGGTTACGAACGAGATCGCGTTCACGCGAGCGTCTCACCGTTTTCATCTATAGTGTAGCGTTTCGTTCTCGCGCGTGATCGCTAACGAGTAGATCACGCGAATCAGTCCGTTCTACTTTCGCGTTTTTCTCAATAATTTTGCTACCGACGAAAATACGTCGTTTCAAGAAATTCCTTCGATGATCCGTCGCGAATCGCGGGTCGCACGAATCCGCTCCGCCCTTCCTCATTCGCGCGAGAACAACACCTCGAGTTTGCATCAAACAATTATGCTAACTAACGCTTATACCCCCTCTTTGTTCTCTCGCGATAAGATCGATCGATCAGTGACAATTGTTGCTCTCTCTCTCTCTCTCTCTCTCTCTCTCTCTCTCTCTCTCTGTGTGTGTGTGTGTGTGTGTGTGTCTCACCCCCTATCGGAGACCCACGTAAAATGTTTGTCGGTCGATCGTTCCTCTGTCTGCCGTGAACGGTTTTAAACTCGTCGATCGCGTAAGAATAGATGAAACGTCATTTAGAATATTATCGTAGCAACGAATAGAAAAATTCAGTATATTCTCCGTTCTATCGACTAATATATGTATAGGTGTATATACACGATGCGTATCTTTAGAGTTTCGCGTACATCTCAGACTTTGGGGCGTGACCGTGCGCGCCGTTTACGGTTCACCTCGCATTTCGCATCTCGCATCACGCATCTACATTTTTGCTCGCCACGGGATAACGTTTTCGCCGTACCATCGATCTCTGCCAATGCTTAACCGGGGGTGGTGATCGAATGGGAAACGTCGAATGTTTGCTTCGTGTTTGCTCTCCAAATTCGTTTCAACGAGTAATCGTCGAACCTTTTGTAATTATTCGACTGCACACGGTTCGAGTTTCTTACTTAGGGATTCGTCGAACCGCTCGCGGATACCGGCACGAATTCGTACGAACGAAGGGACGGAGGGTCAACTTTGACGCCTTTTTCTCTCCACTCTGTTTTTCTCTCTTCCGCTGTATTTTCCTCCTCTCTCGCTCTCTCTTGCTCCGTTGCTCCGTTGCTCCGTTACGTCGATACTCTATTGCACTTCGCGTGTTATGTTTTATCGTTTATGGCTTCTCGAGTTTTCTCGCGCTCCGTTTCTTTCGAGCGTACAGCTCGTACCTCGTGCGGTGCCTAAACGTCACCTAATCTACGGCGACAATTATATACAAAAAACAGTACCAAAAAAATAAATATATATGTATATATATATAAATATATGTATATGTATATATAGATGCGGAGATTACTTTTGTTTGTCCATTTCTCGTTATCGGACTTTCGCGATATATCGGTTAATTCGCGATCGCGCGATGTATCGGTTAATTCGCGATCGCCCGATCTTCGCGATTCGTATAAGTGGGCGTTGATCGATCAAAGTGTATCTAAGCGCGCGCATGAGACTGTGTGTGTGTGTGTGTGTGTGTCTGTCTGCCCATCCATCCATCCGTCCGCCCGTCCGTCCGTCCGTCTCTGTCTGTGCGTGTGTATGCGTTTGTAAGGGAGCGTGTGTTCCCTGCGTGAACATGACTGCGCTCGTGTCATTGCGAGTACGATTGAGACTGCAATTATAATTGCAACTGCGTGAAGCGCGGTACACACGGGATCATGTGGTTAACGAGTACTCGTCGTGCGAGGTTAATCTACGAGCTTATATGATTTCGACCGGTGATAATGCTACGTTCAAAACACGTCCATTTATTAAGCGGAACGCGGAACTTCGTGCGCGTCGTTTTCGTCGTTTTCGCCGCTCCGTTTCGTCGTGTTCTCGAACAATCGAAGGAGCGAATTAGACGTTCTTCTTCTCCGAGGAGAAACGAGAATCATGAAAAGAGAAACGACTCGGGACTCGATCGAAAACGGAAAGCGTCGCGGTGGAAAACCGGCGCGCGGTTCTCCCTCGAAAATTAGAAGCGATTACGCGTGTCTCGGTCGAGAGGAGATTTACTTTAAACTACGTCGATCGCATCACTGCGTTTGATTATATATGCCGAGCAAAGAGATTCGTTACTACGAAGAAAACGTGTAGTCGATCGAAATTGAATCGCGCGCGCGTGTCAGACCGTTCCGTTTCGTTTCGTTTCGTGCGGTGTCGTGTCGTATCGTATCGTATCGTACAAGAATCGGTATGTACACGGAAGGGGGATTCATGCGATGTACTATGAACGTAACGTTCTCGCGCAAAACAATTTTACTGGTCGCACGTTGCTTTCCCAATTATCTATAGGACGTATCAAGACTAAAATTAACTACGAACACGACCATCGGCTGTTTCGCGTCGCCATCGTCGAGGACGAAGTGCAACGATCGTATTCTCCGCCCGCGAGGATCGCGTTTCTAGCGTTTCACGACGGCTATAGTACGGTATTGTAGCGTTCCGAGTACGATTACGCGAGAGATACACGCATCGCTCGTTTCTTGAGAAAGGATCGTGGCAACCCAGCTACTCGGAACTGTCTTCGTTTTAGTTTTCGTCTTGCTAAACGATTTCGAAAACAAAATCGCTCCTTTTCGCGCTCACATTTTCCTAGATTTCATGCACGCGACGTGACCTTCAATTTTGTACTCTCCTTCTTCTTCCGAAAACCGGTATAGCGTATTGTCTCCGTCCGATGCGAGACAGACTCTCGAGTTTTCGTTATCGCTCGTTCTCTTTCTCTCTCCTTCGTTACCCGCCCCCTCCTCCTCTCTTACGACCCTGAATAAAGCCGCACGCAACCAGTATCAAAGAATTGGCAGAGACTCGGGGGTACGGCCGGATCGCGCTATAAGCAAATTTGACTATCAACTTTTGAATTACCCATCTAGCTTTAGATTTCTACATCTTGATTTCTTTCCTAGATCTCGTCGTTCGCGCTCTTACACTTTCCTTCTTTCACAGTGTTCGCGTATTTGCTACCACGTGCTCGCACACGCATTCACCGTGCATTCGTTCGTTCGTTCGTTCGTTCTTTCGTTAGCTCTTTCTCTCTCACACTTTTACATCCGCTCGGTTTTCTTTCGCCACGACTCTTTCCACTTGTTCCTCAATTTTTGCCACGTCTCGCGCTCGGTCCACCGAATGGGTAAAAAATCGTCCGTGTTCTTGAAATTTTTCAAACGCGAGCGCGAGTCGCGTTGTCCACCGCGAAAAACCCATGTACGATTCGCGTACACGCGTACGCGCACGTATGACGCATCTATACAATAACATACTCGATAAGTCCTTAAGTGCTAAAGACTGTGTGATACAGAGAATTAACTAATACACAGCGGGTCGAAGCGTGGATGATATTCGTTATCTATTCAACATTGATTCGCGAACGGTTCGTCTCCTGGTTTCGCTTCTTTTCACTCCGACTATCTATCGCTCCGCGTTTCGCGTTTCGCGTTTCGCGTTTCGCGTTTCTACCAGCTGTCCTCGCGTTTTCTCGATTCCGTGATCTCTCTTATCCTCACCCTTCCTCTCCCTTTCTCTCCCTAAACATGTATCTATATATTTTGTTTTCTCTTTTTTCCTGCGTATATCGTGAATCTCGCGTTGTCGCGTCGAATCAGGTACTCGCTATATTTTCTCTTACCATTTCCGGTTTCTTTCGCAAGTCCGTTTCCTGGCGTTCGTCCTTTGAGAAGTCAACGCGCGTCGATCGACGAGAGAGCAACCCGTGTCCTCCGTGTTTCAGAGATGACGCGTTCATGGTGGAGCGGCGGTATCAGCGGTATACTCTTCGTTCGACCCGCGCACCGTCCGAACAGAGGACAGCCTGCGATCGAAAGGAAGAAGAAGAAGAAGAAGAAGAAGAAGAAGACGAAGAAGAAGAACGCGCCGACCTCATCGTTGGCTTCTTCGAAAGACGGGCAACCGTCCGTCGTTTGGTCTCTTGCGAATTCGCTCGTACGGAAGAGAAGGGCGATCGGTGAAAAGCGGGGAACGATCTTCGTTGCCGCGACGAGCGATCCCGATGGTGGGTCTCGGTTGGCTCCGAGTTCACCGTAAAATCTCTTCCTCCGTTCTCCGGTCTCCGTGCTCGACTAGAAACAGTCGTTGCGTTTTCGATTCCGATTCCGATTCCGATCCGAATCGTTGACGAAAAAACGGTCGCGGATTTGGTAAACGGACAATGGGCTTTCACGACGATCAACCAACCACGCGTACGAAAGATCGATGTACGCGTAGCTCGTCCGTCTCGCCCGTTTCTTCCTCGCAGCCGGCAACGAGTCTTCCGTTCTCCGACGACGTTTCCGATCGCATCGTGAATCCTGAGTGATCGTGGATCAGCGCGACGTCGAGACCATCGGTTGGCGGTAACTGAACAGAGTTTTCGGATGCTGGATTTCTTCGCCATGATCAACCGTGTTGCGACTCGCCGTTACGTCCGAGTTACGGTGGAGTAGAAGTTATTGGTCGTAGTAGTAATTGTGGTGGTGATAGTAGTGGTAGTGGTAGCGATAGAGTAGTAGTGGTGGTAGCGATAATAGTGATAGTAGTAGAGTAGTGCTAGTTGCCAACGATCGAGTGGGTAGTAGTAGTAGTAGTAGTAGTAGTAATAGTAATAGCAGTAGTAATGGTAGTAGTAGTAATAGTAGTAGTAGTAATAGTAGTAGTTGTAGTAGTGGTGGTGGTGGTGGTGGTAGTAGTAGTAGTGTAGTAGTAGAAACAGTGATTTCGGATTGTATCTCGATAGATAAGTAAGCGACGAGGTGGTGAGGCTGACTGTCGGACGGGTCGGGGAGGTGAGGCGAACCGAGTTCGGTTAACGCGAGGTTATAGGCTCAAAGTGGGGGTATAATGGTGGTTAGCGGGCCTCGCGGAAGTATGACTGGCTGAAGGGAGGTGACGAGTGGCTTGGGGAGGGGGGGATTCGTACGAGCGGTAGTTAATTAGCTAGGGTTGCGAGATAATTAGGGACAACGCAGCTGGGGTTAACACCAGCGATAAGGTACGGCTCGAGGTCGATCCGCACCCTCCTTCACCAGTGGTTTGTGGAACTCCCGACCAGGTCGAGAATGAATCGTTGCCCAGCAATGCTCGCAATAGTACTGCAACGAAAGGCACGCGGTTACATTATTTTGTCCTCCTCCGCGCGCGCTGTCGCGCTGTCGCGCTCTCTCGTCCACTCGTTGTCTCGCCCACTCTCGATCAAGGTATCGGCCGATACGCGTTCGGAAAAACGATTCGCTTACCTGCAAGCAAGTCACGTTGGCGCAGAAGAACGGCGCGAATTTGCCTCCGCAACGTTGTCCCTGACATTCGTCGCACATTTGATCGTCCAGAACGTACGGTTTCACTTCGACCTTGACAACGAGAAGAACAAAATGTAAACTCTCCTCGAAACGGGTCCCGAGGTACGACGCGAGACGTCGACGAAAAGAGAAACGATTGGTCCGTAAACTACGGCGACTCACCCTTTTGTCTATGTCACCGTGCTGCAGTTGAACGAATCTGGCCGATATGGCAGCTATGTAGCTTTGCTGATTACTGAAGGCGACTCTGCCGGCTCCTTTCGGATACTTGAGTTCCGGATCCGTGTCGATGCCGGCGTAGCACACGCCGCCGTAGAGCCTGTCCATGATCATCGCCAGCTCGACGGCTTTCAACGGTCGTGGCACGCCACCGACGAATACCGTTTTCCGCGGATCCAACGGCATCGACGCGTCCAGAACAAAGTCCGCGTCGCTCAATCGCCACGGTCTGATCTGCACGGGCTTGTCCTTGGTAGTTGGCGAACTCACGCACAGGTACAGTTTCTCCTCGTCTTGGATGCACGCGTCGATCAACTGTTGCACCGAAGCTTCGTCCTATTCGAAACGAGATTCCGAAATCAGCGATCGCGCAACCACCGAGAACACCGTGTCGCATCGTATCGTATCGTTCGATTATTTTCATCGGTAACGCGTAAACTAGACTATTCGTGCTATCCGACTATCGGACAATGTTTATTCTTCTTCGACGTTACCTGGAAAAGCAGGAAGGCGTAGCCTTTCGGTGGAAAGTAGGATTTACTCTCTGCCTTGTGCGGCCAATCGACCACCAACGATCCGAAACGACGAAAACTGGCCTTGATCTCTTCTGCGGGTGGAAAAAAACGGGATCAAAACGCGAACGAGAACGAAAGCGAAAACGAAAACGAAAACGAAAACGAAAGTGAAAGCAAAAGTGAAAGCGAAAGCGAAATTGAAAACGAAAACGAAAACGAAAACGGAAAAGAGAACGAGAACGAGGACGAGAACGAGATCGCAAACGAGGCGAAGAACGAAAACTAGAAAGGAAACGTAAGAGCAGGATAAAAAAAAAAGGAGTAACGTACCTTCGTCGATGTCCGGAGGTAATCCACCGACAAATACTTTTCTGGAAAAGCGTTCTCCGGTCTCGCTACCCTGACTGTGCGGACTGCTCCGACTCGGCGACGAGAGCGGCGGTGCTGCCTGCGAGCCGGTTATTCCGCTTCCGACTCCGACGCCGACACCTACCCCGACGCCGACACCGACGCCGACACCGACTCCGACACCGACGCCAACTCCAACACCGACACCGTCCAACTGACTCGGCGCGTTCGGATCCTCCAGCAGGGTTCCGGTCTGATCGTCGAGACTAGGGAAGAACGGTGATTTGCCTGCAACGAAACAGCGATTTCAGTTTCAACGTCGAGTTTCCGTTCCGTACCGTTCCGATCCGATCCGATCCGATCCGGGCCGAGCAAGGCGTATCTCGCTTTCCGATTCTCGATGGCGTGCTCCAACGTCGATCGCAACCGAAATTTCCGGAAACAGGACGGAAAAGGAAACGGCCAAAGAGTTGGAGGGTTAGAAGGTGTACGAAGTCGATTTCGAGTTACGAGTCTCCAGACCTCTGCGCGGGATCGAACTCACTGTATCTTTTCCTGATAGGAAACCTAACTCTTCTGACGAACGTTGCCATTACGAACGAATCTTCGTTTCGTTCGGAGAAGAAACGGTAGAAACGACAGAAATTGGCGAGGAATCGTTGGCGATAATCTATCCGCGGAAACTTGGACGTTCGCGTCTCTCGTTGTCGTTAGGGGAAAACAGAAAACTGCGAACGCATGGAAACAACGAAGCGAAGATGAAACGGCGGCCGTCGCTGCGTTCGCGAAACAATCGAATTCGTTCCGAACGACGATCTTCGGTTTTTTCTTCGATATCCGTGAGAAATGCGACGGGGAAAAGAGCTTTCGATGACTCGGCATTTTGGTGAACGAACGCGCGGGTATCAGTCGCGAATGTCGAAAATCGAAAGTAGAAAATCGAAAGTCGGTTCGGTGCGGTAGCCGGCAAAGCGCATTCTTTGCGTCGCGTTGTTAGAAATTCTCAAACGTCGAAGGAAGTTCGTATCGCTGTTTTAAGTGGGGCAGCGGTATCTATTACTCGAGCTAGAGAATCCCAAAGTAACGTCTGCCAGGGGATATTCGACCGCGTAAACGGCCAATCCATCGATTGCTCGCGAGCTCGACCCTAATCCGAAGAGGAAGCGCGCATTCTTTCGCGAGGACGGCGCATTTCTAAATGCGCGAAAAAAGAACTCGTCGCAACGAGAAACGAATAACCGCGGCGATTTGCGAAAAAGTAGCGGTGCCTATTTTTAGTACGAACCGCCGAGTAACGTCGCCCTGCTCGAAAAACGATACGATCCGAAACGACGGGTTTTCATCCACGAACCGTGCCACGGGCGAGACTAGACCTATTACTCGGGTCTAGATCGGTCTTGGCGTATACGGTTCCAACGATGTGACGCGACGCGGGGAATGACTAGCAGCCGGCATCGTGCTCGTATCGATTAGATGGTTTTAGGTCCCGGGTGCTCCTTCTTTCTCGTAACCCCGGGTCTCGATTCCTCGTTAATCATCTGGCAACCCTGACAGTAGTTTCAAACGAATTCGGCGTATAGTATCTCTCTCTCTCTCTCTCTCTCTCTCTCTCTCTCTCTCGCGCGCGCGCGCGCGCTCTCCCTCTCTCTGTCACGCACACGCGTACAATTTACACGGACAACGTTAGCTGATTTTCTGTTTCCTCGTCGCGTCGACTCGTATTTGCCTTCGATTCATGCAATGCCGTGCATCGATTCAACGCATGATGCAGGAGTACGGAACACGGCGTTAAGGCAAGTTCGCGTTTACACGAGTGCGTCGATAATATTGTTCCTCGCGATCGCGAAGATGGTTGCGTGGTTCTTTCCGCGCGAGTACCGAGAAATTTTCTTTGCCCGAGTTTCTCGGCAACACGATCTGCCACGCGATTTCATTACGCTCCAAGGGTAAAAATTGTTCGATCGAGCAGGGTCGAAGTCGTCGACGGAAAAGCGACGGAGCGAGACGAAGGTTTGCCGTCGGCTTGGCACCCTCTACGCCCCGTCGCAGGACGTCGCACCGCCGGATAGGGGGGGACCTAGGTCTCCGTGGAGTTTTAATCACGATTCGGCAAGTTCCACGTCCTTTTCCAACGATAGGACGCGGGACTATCGGTCGAAGCGATGCGTGATCGCGATACGGGAGTAAACCGGAGACACGAAATGCCAAGGGTTCCGGAACGACGAGGGAGTGCAAGCGCGGTGACGCGCTGCGAGCAGCGGGAAATAATCTGGCCGGATAATCGCGGCTTTATCGCGACCAAGGGTCCCGCAACTCGTAATCGGTGCTCTCCCGTCTATTCTGCTCCCTGCTCGCCTCCCTGTTTGTCCGGCTGCCCGCATTTTTGGCAGACCCGGCGATTCGCTCGAAATTGCTCAACGCTTTCCTCGCGCTTCGTCGCTCGTGACTCACGGTGGTTGTCCGCGTCAGCACCGAATTACCTTCTTTTGCACGGTCCGCTTGTCGTTCGCTTCGTTTAGCATTACGCGCGCGCGCTCGCGTCGCGAGCACGGACTAATCCTCGAACGTGCGATAAAGATGGCTGTCGAGCTTCTGCGAGAATTTAACCTTTGCCGACCCGCGCTCTTTCAGTTTAACGCTTATCTCCGTTACGCGCGCAGCTGTTTCGAAACCGTTTCGAAGCTGCGCGTTCGTAGGGGGAGAGGGGGCTACCCGAGCCCTACGATTTCAAAAGATATTCAACAAAAAATATTCGTTCGGTCGGTCGTTCCGTTCGTTTCAAACGACTTCGTTAGCATAGTTCGTTATCACGACCGAGTCGAAACGATCGTTATCGATGGGCCGACGCGAAGCGACGCGATCCGACCGAACGGGTCAAAGGCTCGAGTTCGAAATCTTTTCAGGGGAATTCCAATCTCGAAATCTCCGATTCTCTACGACGTCTCGAAACTTTACCGGCTCCGATCTCGTAGAAACGCGTTCGCGGAACCTAAAACGGATGTCGCCGCCAGCCTTCCCTGGCAGAGCTGCTCGGGTCTGTCGGGAAGACGCACGCAGCCAGATTTTGTCCCTTTCAGAATTGATCGCGGCTCGTCCAGGGACACGGTGGTTGGATCGCGTCTCCCTAGCGGTGCTCTCCCTTCGTCGCTGACAACCCCTCGTCGGGTTTCACCGAAAAAAAACCCAGGGAGAAGCGAGAACCGGGGAACGAGAAGCGAGGGGTGAGAAATGAGAAACGAGAAACGAGAAACGAGAAACGAGAAACGAGAAACGAGAAACGAGAAACGAGAAACGAGAAGGAAAATTAACGAAGCCTGAGCGTAGACGTACACGCGAGGTCGCGTAGTACCGAATCGCTGCAAAACAACGAGCCAAGAGCGCAACATTTTCGTTTTGATGCTCAACGTTACAGGGTTACGGAACATCTCTCCGAAGCGCGATGGTTCTGCCGCTAGAAGCTCGCACGGATCAATATTACAGGTAGCTCTGCCCTCTGAACGCCCGTTCTCGTTCTCGTCCCCGCTCTCTATTCCCGTCTCTATTCCTTTCGTGTCCTCCGTGGACCGGCGGCTTATCTTTTTCCGTTCATTTTCGTTTAGAAGCGAGCTCGGGTTCGCACCTCGCTCGACCCACGCTCGATACGGTCGAAGAAATTTGTGGCAAGTAAATGTTGGTCGCCGCGCGCGAACGAACGTAATTTTATACGACACGAGTCGAGCAGGCAGCGCATACGGATCGTCGAACGACCGATAACAACGGCTCGCAGCATACGCGGACATCGTATAGGGGCCGAAGTTTCGAATACGTCGAGACTCGCGACGCGAGTTGTCGTCGCCCAACGACCGAAACCGTTCCGACGCAGATCCATCGATTCCACGGCTACCGATCGCGTCGCGAGTCGTTGCGTTCGCTGGAGAAAATCCCAATCCGCGGACATGGTAACCACGAGCGTATCGCGAACCGTGCAGCACCGACGAACCACTGGTATTCGCGCAAACCTCGAGGAAACGCGCGCGCGGTAGCGAATCGAGGTTAATGCCCCTTTCCAGCGATCGGCTCGTCTCGCTCGCCTCCTCGTTCGCAGTCTCGAGCGTGCTTGCCTCGGTTCGCCTCGCCGTGCCTCGCTCAACGATTTCTCGGCGACCTGTACGCTGGTGCAATCGCGAGTGCCATCGCGGGTGCAACGCGTGCTCGATTCCGCTTGCTTATTTTTCCGATGGCGACGCGACCACGAGGAATCGCGCAACCCCGACGACTCGTGCCTCCTTGCCCGATGGCTTTCTCTCCGTAAAGTCGACACCCCCGCGTCCGATGCGTAGATCCGTGGGCTTCTTGCAAAATACCGTATACCGTATACCGTATACCGTATACCGCACCGAATCGGCAGTTTTATCTGGAAAGGAACCGCCGTGCGAAACGTTGCGATCTCGCCCGTGGTCGGCTGTCAACGGGATCGATAAAAGCAAAAGTTTCTCCGGCCAGCGTGGCTACTCTCGAAACCCTCTGCATCGTCGTTCTCCGCTCTCCGTTCTCTACGCTCCACGCTTCGGAACTATCCTAATATTTCGTGGACACGCGATTCTTTCGATCGATGCGCGTTCTACGACGGAACTGGAAGCGTGTACGCGACAACCGAGACGCGTCCCCTATCGACCATAGAGGTTTGCATCGCATCGCGTTACGTTTCGTTCCGTTTCGTTCCCTTTCAGATATGTTCGAGAGCACGCGTATTTACGCGTGGCGACCAACGTGGCACAGAATATTCGAGTGACCGAGCACGCGAGAAAAAAGCTACGTAAAGAAAGAACACGGTGGCCAAAAGGTTCGCATCGACTCGTGGCACGAGGCAAAGCATAGGTGGTCGAGGACACGAGACGCGAGACGCGAGACGCGAGACGCGAGGCACGAGGCACGACGCACGAGGTACGCGGCACGCTGCGTGCGGCCTCGGGATCGTGTGGCATGCTACGCGGCGAGAGCAGACGAGACGAGGCAAGACGATGCGCGATGGCGCACGGTCGCGCGTCATCTCTGATCCAATTTGGAGCGTAAAAGGGGAAAAGCCGGTTACGTAGGAAGAAGAGGGTTTATCGTAATAATCAGCCATTGTCGAGGGAATACAACGAATGCCGTCTCATGGACGATACCGGCTATTCTTCCATCACGACGTTCTTCCTGCCTTATGCTCCCTCGAATTGCTCGCCACGATTTATTCGGACTCCTCGTCTTCTCCGTTGACCGATTTTATTTCGGATAAAATTCGGAAGGCCGCGAAATCTCTTCTTCTCGGCGAGGACTTTATTCTCAGCATAGCGATAGAGGGTAGGATTCGCCGGCATGCGACGGAACGACGCGCAACGACGCGCAACGGTGCGCGACGTCGCGTTCGAAGGACAGCATCGATCGGATGTTGTCCGCGCACGAGAAACGCGCGCATATAGCCTCTCGCGACGATCCACCGATACATCTCCGACTCGGACGCGGAGCAACGCGATAACACGACGCGACGAAAACTATCGTGACACGGGACCCGAGACACGACCAACGATTCCCGGCGATTCAAACGGTTCTCGAAGATCGAGTGGGAGAACCGCGGAAACGGGGCGCGTTCGACGTCCAGCACCCAACGGAGGCTGCCGACGGTACTGGTAATCGGAGAAGAGCAACGATCGACGCGTTACCCGAGTCGCGCGACGCAGTTTGCGACGAGTTTTCGCCAAGATCTCTTATCTGGTTTTCTTTCCTGGTTTCTCGAAACCGTCTAGTTCGAGCCGACCGCTGACATTATTACTCTCCTGCTACCAGCAATCGCATCGTCGCGCATCGTCCGTTTACGAGCGAAACTTGTCAAAATTCGTAATTACGGAATTATCAACGACTTAGAAAATCCCGCGAATTAACGAGCGCGCGTCTCGAGAGGACTGCGACAGCCCTTCTCCGCGTTCTCGTCTCGTCTCGTCTCGTCTCGTCTCGTCGACCTCGACGAGTTGCCACTCCGCCTCTCCAACTTCCGCTTCGCACGACACGCGCGCGTTTACTTTTGATCCCCTTTGGTCACGAGCCACGAAAATCCTATTTCCGTTCGTCCAGAGAAACCAGGAGAACGAGTAAGATGCGATTTGGCATGCCCAACTCAAAAATTTCTCTACGATCGTCCGGGTGGACGAGTATAAAGGGTGTTAAAAAAGGAATCCATTCGATGTTTACATGATACACGGTACAACGCACCGTGTACCGAGTAGAAAACCGTGATTTTTTCAGAAATAACATCACGACCGATTTACCACGGTAATCCACGGTTAGTCGTTACAAGATCTCGGTCCGACAGTGTTTCGTTTTCGAAACTTTTTCGTGTAAAGTCGCGTCGCGTCGCGTTGCGTAGCCGAAGCAGTTTCATTGGCAAGACTATACGTAAAATGCATATCTGCCACTTCTTCGTTAGAATAATATGCTGACACTTTCTGAAACCTTCTGTCATGAATTATACATATGGAAATTGATCGAGGACATTCGGAACGCGGTTTATAAACACCGAGGTAAACATCGTATGCGACGACACTTGGAAGCCGGTAAGTACAATATAATTGTACGAGTATACGAAACAACGAACCAACGAACCAACCAGTAAGATCGAAACGAAATACTCGGCTGGCATCGCGTGTAATCTATGTCGATGCGACGAATCTGCTCGAAAGAGAGGATATTCGATTCGCGAAGTATGTATGGTGCACGGTGCACGGCGTACGGCGCACTCCTGACCTTTCGAAAGCATCGGCTTGCGCAAGTACGAATCGCGGGGCGTCTCGCACACTTTCGACGCGGTTGCATCTAGAATCGTATCGAACGAAACAAAAGACGAAGCACCGACCGGTACGGTTCGCGATTCGATCGATTTCGCGATTCCGCATCTACGAAAACGTTACCGCGTGCAACAACGGGTTTTATCTTATCCTCGCCTCCCGTTCCTCTGGCACGATACACGAATGACGGAACGCATGCGCGAGTTCCGTTAGTCGGATTTCCATCGCGAAAGTCGGTAAAAGCCTCTGAAAGGGGAACCGATCAAGCGTTCGATGAAAAACAGTTTATCTCGTTTTCGCGCTTCCGTCCCATCGCTGTTTCCCCATTTTTGCACCGACGTCGAAACGCAAAAGTGTTCTCGATACGATGTAAGACGAGACGAGACGATACAAGACGAGACGCGACGCGACGCGACGCAACGCAACGCAACGCTCCATTGCAACGCGGTGAGGCAGATCTTAGAAACTGGTCTACCCACTCCCTTTTATGTCGTCCGTCTCGTTTCTCTTCGATTCTGTAGCGGCGGCAATCCGTGCTCTCCGCGGAACATCTTGGACGCGACGCGACGCTACGAACGCGCGATGGACTCTGCTCGGCTTGGCTCGGCTCGACTCGACTCGGTACGGTGTGCGAAGTACCATTACCGCTAGGCGTATTATCGATCCGAACCGATCGCATTACGAGAACAGAGCTTCCTTCGCGTCGGCTACATATCATCTACACTGTAGATTCTACAGAATACAGGGTACAGGGTACACGGTACAGACTATAGGCTATAGGCTATAGGCTATAGGCTATAGGCTATAGGCTATAGGTATATAGGCTATGGCTACAGTATAGGATCACGGACCAGCCAGCGAAGTACGCGACAAGCGAGAACGCATCCGTGGACGCGCGAAAACGAATTCCTTGCGAGCAGGCACAGTTTTGCAAGCCTCGCCGAGGACCCAGTTCGCGCCTGCGAGCAGCGTTTCAGAGTCGACGAAGAAGAAAACTTTAGAAAGCTCGGCGAGAACGATCCGGACGAAGAACGGTCGGGCGTCGCGTGTTCGAGATACACCGAACGGATACCGCTTTTTGATTCGTTCGCGTCGCATGTTGTCGCTCGATCCACGCTAATTGCATATAATTGCGCAGCGCTGTTGCGCGCAGTGCAGCGCAGCGCAGAACCGAGGCGTTTCGTTCCGACGTTGCTCCGTAAACGGCGAAGATCGCGATTCCGCGGAACTTTGCCAAGGCTGCTAGAAATCTGGGACAAGGAAACTTTTGCTCCTTGACTTGGATACGTTTCGAGTCCGTTTGAAATTGACGAGCCTCCGAACGTTCGTACGGAGACAGCGTGGAACTTGTGTACGACCGCTCTACGCGTACCTACCAATACCCGTTTCGCGTACCCCGGCGCGGCGCGGCGGCGAGAAAGAGACCTTGATCGAGAATCGGTTCGGTATTCGCGCGATATTCGGTACTCTGAAAATGTTTGAAACGAAAAGGCGGTAGACGGATACGGATCTTTGTATCGTTCGCACCGGCACGCGGCACGCGGTAAGCCGTGGCAGTGGACTATGGACTGTGAGCTACGGCCTACGGGATACGGGTTGCGAGTTACGAACGCGTAACATTCCGCGAAAGACTGCCACGACTCGTTTAAGCGTTTCGCAAGCGTCTCCTCTTCGGATTCGTGCCCGTTCGTGCGATTGGCCAATCGGTATATCGCGAAAAGTCTTTCTATCCGATAGTTCGCACGAAATTAGTCTCCGATAGGAAGTTCTTTTACCAAAGAACCCTATCCGAATCGACGAGAAGCGCGAATGGAGCAGTTCGCGGTTCAACGAATCGCGGCGTATTCTCGATTCGGGAAATGGAGCGAATCAAAAGAATTGGAAACAGGTAAAAAACGATCCGATCAACGAACAGGTTTCACTCACCGTGTAGCTGCGCGAGAGACTGCAGAGTGCTGGAATTGCAGTTTATATATCCTGAAACAGAAAGCCAACGATTCGATTAAAACCGTGTTAGCTTCGCGAGGCGTCCGCGAGGCGTCCGCGAGGCGTCCGCGAGGCGTCCGCGGCCGAGAACGAGAGGGGCGCGTCGGCAACGCGTACTCTTTCTTCGCATAATACTTTCGAAATTTCCGAATCGATCGTCGACGCGACGGGACACGACTATATAGTTGCGCCTACGATTTCGTTTCGTTTCCTTTCGATTCGCTTATCAGCGTATCGGTATCGATATCGGTGTGGTATCGTATCGTATCGTATCGTATCGTATGTCGATGGTGGCGCAAATCGAATGAAACTTGGGATCGAAATAGAAATAACTGTGAACCGCCGCAGCCGGTTGGCGTGCCGTTCCCGGAGATCACGTTGCACGGTGTCGCAAGTACCTATCTATCGACTCGAAAGCCCGATGTCGGATATGTGGGACAAACGCGGTTTCACAGTTTCGAAAAAGTGTGCATTTTATCGTAGAAGAATCGAGTCGATCGAGTACAAAACCTGCGAGTCGAGCCACCTGCCTGTCGTACCTGTCGCACTTGTCGCGCTTGTCATACCTGTCGCACTTGTCGCACTTGTCGTACTTGTCGTGGGTACGACACGGGAAACGATTTCTTGCCATTCGATCCCTCTCGCACCGTTATCGTACGAACGATACCAAAAGTTGCAGGCTATGAAAATCAAAGCAAAAATATTCGAGTAGAAACAAGGTGGATACGGCGAATCGCCGTTGATCGAGCGGGATCGCGTCGACTCCCGTCGACTCCTGCCGATTTCCGGTGAATTTGCGACGCGATGCGTCGCGTTACCACGCGCAACAACGGGTTTTATCTTATCCTCGCCTCCCGTTCCTCTAGCACGATACACGAATAACGGAACGCATGCGCGAATTCGTTACTCGGATTTCCATCGCGGCTCGCGTTGCGGGAGCAGCGTTTGCGGATAGTCGGTAAAAGCCTCTGCCAGTGAACCGATCCAGCGTTCGATCGGCTAAACCCTAGACCGTTGGATCGTTGGATCGTTCAACAAGGGCGAACTGTAACAAAATGTCGCTTTCTCGGGAAACGCATCCATCCGAGAGGAGAAAGCGGCGCGTAGATCGATGCCGCGTCGCTCGTCGCAGATTTGTCTTTCGGCACGAATCGGCGATATTTAGAAATTCCAAACAACCCTTTTTTCCCGACGATTCGCGACACGCCTTTCCGTTCCGTGTGGAAAATCGCGTCGCAAAATCCGCGACGTTTGACTTTTTGCCAAGGCAGTCAACCCGCCTATCCGTCTGTCCGAGCTGCGCGAAACATCGCGCGTCGCTTCGAGAAAGTTCGAAGCGTATTATTTCGTTCCTGTTCGAGACGGTTGCGACGGTTGCGGCGTTTGCGACGTTTGCGACGTTTGCGACGTTTGCGACGTTTGCGATTTACTTTTCGCGGGTGTTGCTATGGTACGACGCGGCCACAATGGACGATCGACCATCCACGATGTAAGCTGACCTTTTCCCCGATTGCAATAGCTTTGACATTTATTTTAAACGCGCCAACGCAACGGTTCGTAACGCTAGCATAATCGAAAAGTTTGGTAACCGCCACAGTCGTTCGACTCTCGTCGTATGTCGCGTCCCTTGTTTCGCGTCTCGTGAAAGCGTGCGCGCCGTGTCACGGGATCGAGTCGGTTTCCAAGAGTGGAACACGGAGTAGGCTATATATCGCAAAACCAACCGTAGGGCAACCGAACTGTCCCGTGCAACGCCAGTTCGAACGTAGTTGGCGAACGCTGATCACGGTCACTGCGACGATGGACGGCAACTAGCGGACATGGTCCGAGATAGCAACAGGTGCTTACCGAGCTGGTTCGCGTCTCGTCGCATCGTCTTCGGGTGTACGCGTAACGACAATTTGTTGGTACAATTCGATGTACCAACCGTTCCAGACTACATACATATTTCGTTTTCCGCGTGGACGAGAAACCGACCAGCGCGACGCGGCGCCTGCCCGAGAAGGAAACGGTGCGCGACGACGTGGTCTATTTCGCGTGGTACCGAGCAGCGTTTTCGACCCATCGTCTTTCGACTTTCTTTCTCGCTTCCACGTTTCTCCGCTTCCCTCTTCGTTCCGATCGGTTCGAGAGCTAACCCTAAAAAACATTAGGAAAACGAACGCCTTCCCGTTTGTTGTTTATTTGCTATTTGCTATTTGTTCGATGCCACGCTTTCCCCAACGAGAACTAGACGAATCCTGACGCACCGAATCTCGATTCGCGCTCAATTTGACGCGCGAAGCATCGAATCGCGCCGGCCGCGGTCGAATCGGGTCGGGTCGGGTCGGGTCGAGTCGGGCGAACAGAGCCGAATAGGTGGAAGCAGGATCGGACCGGACGTTTCTCCCGTTCGAGTCGTATAATCGCAGCGGATCGAACGGAACGTCGAGCGAAGGCCGACCGCACCGTCTGCTCGCGCGCGATAACTTCTGCCGGTGCACTTACGCTTGTACGCGGCCGAACGCGAACGCCTAATAACCTTGTCATAGTTGCATCGATTCTCCGTGCCTCGCGATCGTTTTTTCGTCGAAGAACAAACCGGCGGGGCGAGATTGTAACTTAAGGCTTTCCGGGAATTCGAAAAACGGAGTATCAACTGGTCACCGTTTAGTCGGTGAAAGCGTTAGGTAAAATTTTCAACAGGCCCATTTCTCGCGGCCTTATTTCTCGACTCGTTCGTTGTTCGTTGTTCGTTGTCCGTCTCCGTCTTCGTCTTCGTCTTCGTCTTCGTCTCCGGCTCTCTCTCTCTCTCTCTCTCTCTCTCACTCTTTTTTCCCTTATGAGCGATCGGATCGTACCCGATCAACTTTTTCCCAATGCGGCTATTCGAACCGTTAAATTCCGGTTCGAGCGTTTTGCAACGGATGCGTTGCGACACGAGTTACGCGCGTCGCGTTTTTCGTTCGATGTTTCTCGGTGTCGCGCCGCAGGTTTGGCCGATCCAAGACACCCGATACACCGCTACAGTCCGGCGTATTCAATTAGGTTGGCATCGGTGACATAACGCAGCCAACGATGCGGATGCGCATATTAACCCATTTAGCTCCGTTACGCACGGACAATGCGCGATACGCCTCGCGACCATCTCGGTGCATCGGACCGTTCGTCGTGTTCGGTTGCTCGTCGAAATCGATGCGGAAGAGACCACCGCGCAAAGATTATTCGCGATGTAAGAATAGAGCCAGTTCTGCAAACGCGGAAAGTAGGCTTACGCCACGCGTCCGTTTCCCGTCGTTCAGCGACTCGTTCGCTCCGATTATTTCAAACTTTGGAAATTGCGATCAACGCGCGCCTTACTTTTCTTACGAAACGTGTACGTTACCGATCCTACGTTATCCTACCGAAAGTAAACGATCGTGATAGACGGTTTGCCGTCAACCGAGTTAAAAGAAACGATCGCTACAATTTTCTCGGTAAAAATAGCTTCCAACCGCGCGGCGTATCCAAGTATTCGAACGACCGAATGGGCGAAGTAAGAAGAACCGAAAACGCAGAACGCAGAACGGAGAACAGAATACAGAGAGCAACAAAGAAAAGGTCGAAGATATCGAATGAGTTCAGGAGTAGAACACCGTGGAAAGATGCTCCAACTCCGTCGAAATATTTTTAGCGATCGCGAACGGTCAAGCAAATCGATTCGAACGGAGTTCGCGAAATATAGGTCGGGTTAAAATTACGCGAGTATCGCTAACTCGAGCATCGTCCCCCGAACCGCTCCGCTCGAAGGATCAACGTCCGAACGATTTTGGCCTAGGGCTGAAGAACCAAATCAACGACGCTCTCTTTATCAACGACGTTAGACGGTAGACGGTAGACGGGAGACGGGAGACGGGAGACGGGAGACGAAAGACGAGAGACGATAGAAGCGCGACGCGATCGTTTTGGCCAAGCGAACCCGGTTTCCAAGTGGGAAATCGTTGCAAACGTGCTATCGCGGTTGGAACGCCAACGATCTCTGCACCCGGTTTCGTTTCTATTCCCGTCCGCGCTAGACGAGAAACGCGAGCCGCTAGGATAGCTGCTGGACGTAGACTGCTAACTGCGGAACAACGTGCGCGCGAGACCGGGCACGGTTCGGTCAGCTTCGTTCGACGATACGATTGAATCAACGCGAAACATCTCCACGATAAAGTTTCGCAGGTCGAGCAATTTCATTTCCCGCGGGCTCCGACCGCTTCGCGTCGTCCGGTATGCGATCGACCGGAAATATTGCGCGAGCACGTGCATCTAAAACCGTTAGCGAGCATAGAATCGTTCGACATTAGGTTTCCCACGGTTTGTGCGCGTTAAACGATGGATAAGAGAAGGCGACGAAGAAGGAAACGGGGGAGGAAAGAACGCGTTCTCAAACGGTTTTGTCCGGAACGGAATTGACGTACAACGCGGTTCGACGGTGGTCTATCATCACCCCACCCCACCCTCTCTCTCTCTCTCCCTCTCTCTCTCTCTCTCTCTCTCTCTCTCTCTCTCTCTCTCTCTCTTCGTTTTTTTCTTTCTTTCTCCTTCCCTCCCCGGCTCGATAAAAATTTGAATTCCAATGCCGCTAATCCGTCACCAAGTAGTCGGCCACCAGATCGATGCGAAGAGTTCGTTATCCAGTTCGACTCGACTCGAATTGCCTCGACCGAAAACCCGTAGAGGCGAGAGCGATGCGGGCAATTCGGAGAGTTGGGCTAAATTTAAATGGCCCCGTCGTACATGCGACGTGTAGTTAACGAAATGCATTGGCAGCCGTCCACGATCGCCATCGAGCCTCCTCGATGCGTCGTCGTTGTAGTCGCCGTCGTTGTTGTCGCAAATCTCGAACGAAATTGGTGACACTCTCAGGGGATTTCGCCCGCGTTTCGCCCAACCAGTGCCATTTCGGGAAGCCGAACAGAAACTCGTCTAGACGCGCGGTAATCGTTGCACGGCGACAATGCGCGCGTTCCGTGAAAATGTTTGGTATCCCGGAAGCGCGTATTCACCGGCGCGGCTCGTGACGCGTCGCGACGAGCAAAGAGTAGACGCGGAACGGAACGGAACGGAACGGAACAGCAATTTTCTAGGGTCTGCCGGTCGCTCGTTGTACCTGCGTCCCGCGTCGCGGCAATCGCGAGTAACATCCGGCCGCGTACACACCCGTACGAATACTTTTCGTTCCCTTTCGCGTTCTTCGCGAATGGAGTTATCGCGCTCGAGATGGCTCGTTCTTCTCTTGTCTGCTTTCGCATCGATGGATACGCGCGTAGAGGAGACCACGAGGAGGCGACGAGGGTCGCATAGAATGGGGGAGTAGAAACAACGAGATTCGCCATGGGGAAAGTTGACGCGCGCTGCCGGTGCTGCGTCTCGCGCGCGCGCGCGCCGCCATCCTATAACGCGACAAATCGCCCGGATACTGACGTCATTGGACATCCGTAATCGTCGGTTATCGACGTATTTCTCGTCTACTCGTATGCCCGTATGTCGTATGCCCGTTTGCCCGTTTGCCCGCCTATCATCCTACCGAACAGGCTGCCCAGTACATCGCGACTTCGAGCAACCTGTTCTCTCGCCGGCGCACCGATAATTTTTATCGCGTGAATTCTCTGGAAACTAGATTTCTTCTCTCTCTTCGTTAAAAGAATCCTAGGAAAAAATGGTCCTACCGTCGAACACGAAACTTTACGAAAGAAGAAGGGGGAACGGAGAAGAAAGGAGGACGAAGGGCGAAGGGCGAAGGGCGAAGGGCGAAAAGAGATGGGAGAAGGGAGAAGGCGGTAGACACTAGGCGAGAGAATGCGGGGAGAGAGGAGCGGAAGAAGGACAGATCCGGCTCGGCGGAGGGTGGCTCAAACTATGCGATCGATAGTTGAATGCCCTCTAGTTGACATGCGTAGCCCGTACCTGCTCGCCTACGGCCTACGGCTCGCCCCTGCACACTCTTTCTTTCTCCCCTGACCAAATCCGACACGACTTTCGGCGCGTTTTCCCCTTTCGTCGCTTAGACGATAAGTTGATAGGTCGATGACTCGCGGTCGGATAGCGAATCCCAATTCGCGACTCGCCGGCATATTTTCTAAATCGAGTGTGCACGACCAGGGAAAAATCATTGGATTACGCGCAAAATACGTCGCTTTCGATATCGATACGTCTGACTTCTCGGCTAACTCGTCGCTTGGAAATTTCCGTCGTGGCGAAACCTCTTCTCGGATCTCCTCATCGTTCGCGCGCTTTCTCTCTCTCTCTCTCTCTCTCTCTCTCTCTCTCTCTCTCTCTCTCTCTCTCTCTCTCTCTCTCTCTCTCTCTCTCTCTCTCTCTCTCTCTCTCTCTCTCCCTCCGTCTGGCATGTTTCTCTCGTTATCTGTCTATATAGCTATACATGTTGCGAGTGTCTATCCGTTTGTAACCGATCGAGTTAATTTTATACAGCGACGCGCGCGATAGAAATTCATTTGCAAAGTCGATGAAACGACTTGTTCGCGGAGGGAAGACCAAAACATCGGTCGATATCGACTTCCGATAGCCATATTTGCGTTACGCGGTTCGCGGTTTGCTCGTAAGAACTGGACATCGTTGACGCGACAAATTTTCCCGGAAACAACGGAGAACGTGTAGTCGAAGCGGAAAGGAGACGACGCGATTGCGCCAGCCATTTTGCTCAAGATTCCCGATCGTCTCGGCGAAGGAACGCGAACGTCCGATTCCCTCGACGTTGACGATTTTCGAGTGGCTCGCGAAATCGCCTTCGCCGTCGCGACGATACGTTCGCGCCGAGAAAGAGAATCGAAAAAGATGACGACGGATCCTGGCAAACGCACCTGCCGCGACAAGGTGCGATGCCTATCGAAACATTGGACTTTGCGCGCTACGCGTTAGCGCGTCGTCGCATCTTTTATGGGCTCTACTCGCGCGTTACGCAATAGCGCATCGCTGCTCGCGCAACCTCGCCGTTAAATCGAAGCTGCGAGAAGATCTCGCGACACACGGTACACCGTTCGCTACCCACGAGCGATTCGCGCACGCTACGCGCACCAGCTTTCGAAATAACGGATCGGTACGGACAACGACGACCGTAACCCTGTTGGAGAATTACGAGTCGAACGAAACGACGCGGAATACTCGCCGAAGCGTTCGATGTTTGCGCAACGTACCGAAATAAAACGAAGCGAGACGAAACGCGACGATACGAGTCGAGTCGAGTCGAGTCGAGACGGGACGGGACTGGTCGCGGGTCGCGATGCGTCATCGGCGGAGTACTCGAAGCTTTGAAACGCAACGGCGGAACTCGAACGTTTCGACGCGTTTTCGAAACGGACGCGCGACCAGCGCTCGGCGGCTTATCGCGAAGCGATCCGAAAACCAATCGCGCGTCGAAAGAGACGGTGGTTCGCCACGCGCGTTCTCGTTTTCTTCGAACGACGAGCACGAGCGGGACAACGACGGAGCGAACGACACGCGACGCCCGTTGTCGCGTTTCCGACGAAGACGGTGAAACGCGTTCCATTTCCGCCCATCGGTTGGCCAACGACAGAGTAGACGCGAGCAAACAATGCCAGGAAAGTTATCGATTGTTGCGATACGCGATACGCAACATGGCTTCTTTTCTGCTTCGCTTACGCGTCATGTTCCGGAGTTTCGACCAGGATTCGACGAAGAGCGATTTCGACGAAACTCTTTCTTCTCAATTTTTCCAATCGTTTCCATACTCGAACTATTCCGCTCGCGTGCACGCGCGGTCTCACTCTCTCTCTCTCTCTCTCTCTCTCTCTCTGCCTCTCTCGCTCGCTCTTTCTCTTCCTCGAATCTGGTCGCGAAGAGAATCGCTGCATCGAAAAACTATTTGTAAGCGTTACGAATAGAAAAAGAGAGTTTCTTGAAATCCGTCGGATCCGAGACTTCGAAAGAGGTAGTCGGAATTGTTCTCACGGTGAAACTGTCGGTACGCGAACAACTCGATCGAACGCGAAACGAAATTAATTGACCGGCGGTTCCCGGCGTCGAGATTCGGGAACCTCCGATCCGCTGTGCGGAGCGTGCGCGCTCCGCTCGAACAAAGCGCGAAACAGCTGCTCGCAGCACCTGACCCGCGTAAGGTACCGTTTAGAATTTAAAGGGCCCCTCGCGAGAAGTCGTGAAAATCGACGATCGAAGAAACGTCCCACCGTTTTACGAATCGAGAACCAGCCCCTGGTGCGTGCACGCGCATCCTTTTCAGAGCCCGAGTTCGAGGATCGCTTTGGTTCTCTTAACTCGGCTATCCTTTCTGCCCCTTCGCGACTTTCGTTTGCCATCGAATCTTCGCGCGTCGCGTGGAAAGATCGCGATATACCCGGCCCCGACCGTCGATCTCGCAGCAAAGGAATAGATTGCGTAACACGACAGGCTGGAACGTTTCGCGAGACGCGAGACACGAGACACGAGACGCGCAATGGCTGTGCGGTGTTACGGCAAACGTCGCAAAATTTGTCAAGTCGGTCGCGAACACGATCGAAAACCTAATCGTGGTTTCGATTTTTACGTTCGGTTGCGCATCTCGTGGAGCGAGAGCAGAGAGTGCGAGAGAGACGGTGAGCGTTACGCGAGGTGCGATCACGTGGCGAGACACGCGCTGACTCACTTTGTCCGTCCCTCTCTCTCTCTCTCTCTCTCTCTCTCTCTCTCTCTCTCTCTCTCTCTCTCTCTCATCCTCTCTTTCTCGTTTCTGTAGGTCGAGCCGAAAACGGCGAGGCTGCGAGCGATCGCGTCACTGTTTTTCGACGAAATTCTCGAAAACTCCGATGCGCTTCGTCTCGATGCAAATGCTAAAATACTTAGGAAGGAATGGCACCTTTGTTGAGGAAAGCGGTAGGCCATGGGTAGATGTCGGCGGTGGAAGGTGTCTCAGCCGGCGCAGCACCGTAAGCACGGAACATCTTCCCACCGGGAGAGGTCTTCTCGCGGTATCAACCACCAACACGGCCACGCTACGTTCGTCCGATGAGTGCGCGTCTTGGACGCGAACGTGGACGCGGTGTACCGGCAAAGTCGGGGGCGAAGGCGAAGGTAAAGGCGAAGGCAAAGGCAAAGGCGAGAGCAAAGGGTTCACCGTGCTCGCGAGCTCGGAGCTCGTTGCCCGTAAACTCGTTCCCGCTGTCGCTCTCCTTCTCCTTCTCCTCCTCCCTCTCCTCCTCCCTCTCCCTCACCCTCTTCCTCGGGCTCTCGCTCTCGCACGGACCCGTCCCGCCGTCGAACCAACCGGCCCCGCTGTTCTCGCGCACTTTGAACCTCGCCTCGGCGATCGACGATCTATTCTCGATTTTCGATACGCTCGGTGCGCAACGAGACACGGTGACGTCGCTGACGGCGACGGCAGGGACGATTACGTACGCGGAGGTTGAGTTGGACGGGGAGTTGACGGCGGTGGCGGCGGTGGAGGCGGTGACGGTGGCGTTGGCGCTGACGGCGATCAAAGCATCGCAAGTTCCAAGTTTACGCGCAACATCGCACGCACGAACGAGCACATCGCGCGATCTGGAACTAGACGGAACGGTACGGCGAACGATT
This sequence comes from Sphecodes monilicornis, assembly GCA_913789915.3. NCBI lineage: Eukaryota > Metazoa > Arthropoda > Insecta > Hymenoptera > Halictidae > Sphecodes > Sphecodes monilicornis. The sequence goes on from OU565296.1 coordinate 22,555,283, forward strand.
CGTGCACCACGGTTCCGTTATCCCGATAACCTCCGAATAAAGCTTCTTCCCGCTTGGTTGTCGCGATTCAACTCGCATCCACTCCGGGAAACCTCGACTTCGAACGATCGTCGCTGTTACCGAACCAACGATTCCTCTGGCTGCTGTCGCTTCGTACACCGTGCGTATCGCGTCTCGCGACTCACGAGTCACAGTTCACGATTCACGATTCACGATTCACGATTCGCGATTCGCGATTCACAATTCGCGATTCACGATTCACGGTCCGCGTTGTCACAGCTCGGTTGAGAACGGCTGGCCGCGCACGGCCGTCGCAACCTGTCACAGCTTGGTCACAGCTCGGTCACGGCTCGATCACAGCCCGTCACAGGAAACACGACACACAAAATTCGTTGGCATCGGGCACTCGGTAACCGCGACCTTCCACCTTTCGCGTTTCTCCACCCTTTGGTCGTTTATTATGGACCGTTGGAAGGCCACTGGTCGGAAACCTGCGAACCTCTGAACTTACTCGGAGCACGCACTGTCGGCTGTTTGTTTTCGAAAAAAGGCGTGGTTACGTCCGCGATTACGGTCACGGTTGCCAGTGCGATTGCGCGACACGCCAGCACTAAATACGATCCGCGCTCCTTGAAGTTCGCTCGAGGAATGGCCGCTCCGCGATGGTCCCCGGCCCCCAGGCGTGGGAGGAAACGAATCGTGGATAGCGGGTAGCGGGTAGCGGAGAGCGGTGGCTCTTTGAGCGGGAGGGGGTTACGGGGTAGGGAGTAACAGGCAACGAGGCGAGGCGAGGCGAGGCGAGGCGCGGCGCGGCTAGGCTCGACTCGGCTCGGCTCGGCTAGGAGAGCTTGGAGGGGTGATAGCGAGCGAGACCGAGCTGTCGCGCACCTTATGTTAGCGTGTACGCGTACCGTGTTTGCGTGTGCGAGCGTCTCGCCGACTCACCGTCAAACGGATAAGCTCGACGAGCATGGTAGAATGGTACAGGGATCGATGGCGCCGACCGAGTCGTTCAAATTCTATACGTCCTGGCCAGTTCGACCAACAGCGCGTTACTTTGCCCGGTGAAAACGCCGTGACAACGGCAACGGCAACGACAACGACAACGAACAGGATCGTCAGGGACGAAGCGACGAAACGGGGGAAGACGAGGGAACAGCCCGTTCGCGCGCGACAGGGACGTCCACCGATCGCCGGTCTCCCCGTTGAGGTTCGCCGCTCCTAAACCGACTCTTCCCGGTTTCTCTCGGTGTCGTCTCGATACGCGATCAAGGACCGTTTAACGTCGATTCGTGCTCGCGGCTTCGCGACAATCGAGAAAGAGAAAGAGAACGACCGTGGCATTCCTTTTCTCGACGATCCTGAAAACTCGGCCAGGCACGCTCGTTCCGCTGTACGAGTCTGAGCTCGAGTGGTGGTCTCCCGGTTCGTGGTTGCCATGGGACTCGGGTGGGGTGCGTGTCAAAACGGACGAGGAAGGAGAAGGAACAGGAAAAACAGGGGAAGCCGTTCCAAGATAAAACCGAGCGGACCAGCGAGCGAGCGAGAGAGGGAGAGAATAGAAGAGGAAAAAGGAGAAAACGGACTTCACGCGTGTGCGTATCGGAGAGACAGAGAGAACGGCGAGGAACGAGAGAATGCGACGAAGCTAAAAATGGAAATCGAGCGCACGCTCGTTCGTGCGTATGCACGTGCTCGCGTGCCTGCTACCGAGCCGTGAGCCACCGATCCTTCGGTCGACTCGCACACTCGCCATTGAAATGCGATGACTCAAAAACGCGCGTGTGCGCATCCTCTACGACTCTACGGTCTACAAGCCAACACACTACACTGTACACTCTACGCGTTGCTGTAGAGCGCGTACAGGCTCGTGCATTCGATGCACGCCCTGCTGAACCGATTAGTTTCTTATCTGTCTCTGTCTCTGTCTCTGTTTCTCGCTCTCTTTCTCGCTCTCCCACTGTTGATCGACAAAAATCGTAAAACGGATCGCGAAAGAGCCACGATCGCTCCTCCATCGCCGCTCGTCGATTATCGTACATCGAGCGGACCGTGAAACGGTGGAGCAACAAAAAAGCGGTATCGCAACGACGTGGTCGAGAAACTCGATAATACGCTCAAGGCTGTGTGCCGCGAGCCTGTCGCTCGAGAGTGCGCAACCGCGCGAGCGTTGCCAAAGTGGCTATATCTTTCAACTGCTGCGCCTCTTCTTCGCGAGGAAACGTCGAGAACGAGATCGGTATTCCCCCGGATTACGCCGATACCTAGGCGGTTATCGTCACGATCCGTTGCGCGCACCGCGAACGAACACAGTGGGGTGGGTTCGAGTCGATTCGATTCGATTCGTTCGATTCGCGTAGAATTCATTGTCGATTAACGTCCACGGTTCTAGTATTACGGTGACAGAGCTTCGCAACGTGTACGTTTTCTCGGTATCGCGCTGTCGCCGTACGAATCTATCTTCCGATACGACGTCGTCGTCGTCGCAAGGCACACCCGTTACGTAATCACCGGCCGTGAGAGTTGGCTGCGACGTTTCGACGCGTTCGCGTTAGCGTTCGCGCTTCTTTCTTCCGCCCTGTTGCACCCACCGTCAAATTTGAAACGAAACGACGCTCGATTCGTACGTTCGAAAAATCGTGCCGTCGAAGAGGGACGAGGACCAACCACGAATACCACGGACACCTTGCGACCGAACCGCTCGGAATCGAATTATACGATAACAAAAGATACGGGGATACGGGACTACGCCACAAATCGTTTCGTTCGGGACACGAAAATGGTAGAGCAGCGGAATGGTACTGTTGTCGACGCTTCGAGTTAACGACACCGGCGCACCCGCGTCGTTCGATGCCATCCGATCGGATCGCGTTTGTTTTCCGAATCGCAGACATTCGGGATCCTCCCCGTAACGGTCCTCGCGATATACCGTATGCCGTGAGCCGTGCACCGCGTGTTCCATGTACAAACTTTCTCGAAGGTGAAACGTCGTTGCCTCGTGCCCGGTTATGTCGTAATGCTGTCTGCCGATTGCTCGCGAGAACGGAACCATCGATCCGTTGGTCGTTAACGAATCCTGTAAATACGAGACGAACCGAGGACGAATCTGGGAGATCAAGGGTTGCGTCTTCAACGAGAAAATCTCGTTACAGTTACAGTCACGATTACGATTACGATTACGATTACGATTACGATTACGATTACGGTTACGATTACGATTATGGTTATGGCTACGGCACGCGGATCGAATATTCACGAGCATCGTTTGGAAGTCGCACGGAACGTTCGTCGCCTAAAACAGTCGACCCTTTGCCTAAAATAAGCGGAAGTAAAGACCACGAGAAGTCCTAAATATAGACGACGGGATACGATCCGAGGTGCTGATCCTTCCGCTTTTACGCTCTTGCGCCGTTACCCTGTTACGCTGCAAGCCGTCGACTCGACCACGCCAACGAATCCAACGAATTCGTCCTGCTTTCCCCGTCCAGATCCGTCCGGGCGTTTGCTCAGTTTTTCGTCGAGCGAGATCATTTTTTCAGATTGTGACTTCGCCTCGCGGGGTCGCCGCGCCGACCAGCAACCGCGTGGTCTTGCAGTCGCTGCGCCATGCGCCACCGCTGAAACGTTGGCGCGTAAGCGCGTGCGCGCGGACGAGGAACCAGCTGACCACCGAAACAGCTGTAGCGATATACGCGTATAGCGGCACGATGCATCCTCCATAGTTCGGTCATTCTCACAGGATCCACGACGGAAGGACCCGTGCTCGCCCTCGAGCAACGAGTACCATCGACGTTCGTTGCGATTCTTCGCCGCGAAATTGCTCGTTCCTTTGTAGCGCAATTACCGAAATTCGTAGCCGAATCCCATATCGGAATCCAGAGGAACCCTCGCGGCGATGGACGAATCGGATATGCATCGAGCAACCTTGCACATAGGAGTAGCAAGGAACGCGCGTTCGGCTCGTGTCCGATGTCGACGATGCTGCGAACACTGACACGCGACACGACACGGCGAAACAATGATGGGAGCAGGTTCGATTCCACTTTCAATCTACAGAGAGAAACTCGTGGTAATTACGAGTCGAGAATTCCGCTCCGAGAGCCGTTTTATTTTTAGCACTGTTACGCAACTAACAATGTCAGCCGTCGACCGACCGCGAAAGCGTTAAACGTTTGGTGCGATTTTTGATGGGATCCCCTCTAACATCGTTCAGATTTTCCTCGCGATCTTTCGGGGACGTTACGATTCGAAGCTACGACGGAAATCCGATTCCTCGACGCGTACCGACGACCACAACGCGGACACCGTATCTCGGAATAACGCGTTTCTTGTTCTCGAAAGTGAAAGCTGCCGATTACACCACTCTGATTCTTTAGAAAAATCGACCAAACGTTTTTCCGACGATTTTCGGTTTGGATGTCGCTTACAATCTCGAAAGATTCTCCAACGTTGCGACGACTCGACGAGCCATCGATAAGCGTCGAAGGTACGGGTACGGGTACGGGTACGGGTACGGGTGCGGTTGCGGGTGCGGGTGCGGGTGCTTATACGGGATCGGGAATGGGAAAAGGCTACGGTCGAACCCTGTTTACCTAGGAAAGAAGATGGTCGTCGAGGGTACAACCTAGCATATTTCTGTAGATAAGAAACACGACCTACACAGCTGACACGACCGAGTCACGAAGAAAAAACCTCGCCGGTTTTCGGTACTCCAATATTCCGCGAACGCACGCGTTTCCTCTGCGATTGATCTGTTTTTCGATCGGTCGATGCTCCGAACCTTGAGAGACTGCCGTTTAAACTTGCTGCATCGAGCGCTGCGAGAGACCGTGCGCTGTTGTTACGTCACCCACAATATTTTCAACGAATACGGACGCGATACGCGATATACTACGCCGCGTTTGCGCTCTTGTCCCCGCTTCCTCAGCCACTCATTCCATCCCTCTCCGCCGGTATCCTTGAATTTATGTAACGGTCGTACTTCCATTACTCGTCGGGCTTCTTTAACCTATCGATCTCGACGACAAAGGCTGCGCGCGATAGTTGTATCGCTTAAAAATTTGTTCCGTGTTTTTAAGATGTTGCGCCCTCGAGAACAATCGGAATAAACCGTAATAAAAAAGATTACCCGCCGTGACCATGCTTACGCGCCTGACTGCGACTCTGTCCGTGCCTCTACCTGTGCCTCTATCCGTGCCTCTACCCGTGTCCGTATCCGGGCAGCATTTCAAAAAGGGAGATCGTCCCATAAATGCCATATTAAATACAAAAGTGGTCACCGTTGAAACAGCAATCGCATCGCATCCTGCGCCGCGTACGATGCGTAAAGCGAATACCGACCAATGGTAATCAGAAACGAGGAACCAGACGCGAAGGGATTTTAGCATCGAATAGCGGACAGCGATGGGGGGGGGGGGGGGGGGAAACGGGTCTCGATGCGGTCGAACGGGATGCTCCGAGGAGAGAAAACTTGGCTCCAATTCGAATTTTTCAACTCGGAATCCAACGATACCACTCCGAGGAATCTTATCTTGCCACCCGCTTTTTTCTTCCTTCTTCCTTATTTTCTTTCCTTGTGTTTGCCTCCCGCGGCCCTGTCTTATCTTTCACCGTGGCGTATTTACCGTTCGTCGCGAAGGTACCGCGCGCGTCTTTTCTACCGCTGCGTCCATCTCAAGCTCGCATCCGACCTTGTTCGTTATGCTTGTTAAATACGCGCGCTTTTCTTCCTCGATCGTTGTTCGGCGTCCGCGTCGGCGTCGTGGACGTGCCAAGAAGAAGCGCAAACCAAAGACTAGAAACGTGAAACGACAAACACGAAAAATTCAACATCACCCGACGATACCGTACGGTCGGGCAGGAAAACCACTTCGTACCGTTCGATCGTGTCATTTTCAATCGAGACTCGCGGCTGCCTATCGAAGCGGAAACGGTACTCGGTAACATCGGACCGCGCGATTCGCTTCTCGTTTTTCGAAACGAGTCTCGAAGGGAGTAACGGAAGAGGCAAATCGAAAGTATCGTTCGGCGAGGCACCGCGAAAGCAACGCGAGGTCGATCAACCGACCTTGTCAACTTTCGAGCGCAAGGCCAAGTCGAGACGTGTTCCTACGTTTCGATGTTTCGGTGTTATCGGTACGTCGGTGCGAATCGCATCGTCGAGCGCGCGTCTCGCCGCATAGCGTCGCACGGCATTGCATAGCGTTGCACAGCATCGCATAGCGTCGCGTCGCGACGCGCAGCGTATAGCTGGTGCGCTGGTTCGTCTACCGAGCGCTTTCATCCACTCTCGCTCTTTCACCCTTTTACCCTTTTTTATTCTTTGACGTAAACCTTTTGTCCCCCAGGATATTTGCGGAGCTTTGTTTCGTCAACTGGCTACGTACCGGCTGAAACATACGTTGCTAATGGCACGGCGCAGGAGGTACAAAGGGTAGCCTGGATGCCGACGAACGTTTATTTATAATTTGACCATCGAGTCGAGAAAGCAACCGATGGAGCATCGTTCGAGGTCGAGAATCAAGTCGTCGTCGAACCAACTCCGAAACGCAATCGAATGAGAGAGAGAGAGAGAGAGAGAGAGAGAGAGAGAGAGAGAGAGAGAGAGAGAGAAAGAAAGACGTTTAATTTAAATGGTCGACTAATTTTATTTCTTTGGAATCTGCGTATTCGACGAGGCAACGTAACGGGTCACTGCAATGCGGCTCTGACGGTGGCAGTTGGTCAATAGGCAACCAGCCAATCTCGATCGGATCCGAATAAGCCCTTGTGCCATTTTGCACGGTTAACTTCCGAATCTGCTATTTCCGCGAGAGATCTTTCACCGCTTAATCGTTACGGCACGATTACAGGACTCGATATCTTTCGAGTAGCATCGTCCGCAATCTCGAGAATCAGTACCGAATTCGTCACCTCCCGTTTCATCCGTCCTTTCGTTAATTCCGTGCGAGGATCTTGTTATTCGGATCCGAATCGAGCTTATAAGCGTTTGCACTTATAAATTTGGTTTTGGTTTCAGTTTCAGTTCCGGTTCCGGTTCCCGTTCCAGTTCCGATTCTGGTCTCGGCTTACCCGGCCGCGCGTGTACGAGCCCGAAGCTATTGCCTACCGATACCAACAGTTTCTTCGCGAAACGACCCAGAGGTGGCAGCATACATCTTTTCTGGTCGGCGAATCGCGCGTCGCGAGGTCGGACGGCGCTCGAACTCGGTCGGTATTCGAACGATTCGGTTGCTCGTTCGTTGCTATTTCGTCAACGCGCGAACAGGTTGATTTCCTTTTTTCTTTGAATCCGTCGCATGCGAGAGCGCGCGCTCGCATTCCTAATGTCCCAGAAAAATTGTTTGCTCTCGTTCGTCGTTGATGTCGTTCCTACACCTTTGCTGGAACGACTCGAAAATGGAAGTTTTCGTCGGCGAAGCCAACAGAAAACACGAGTTCGAATCGAACAACGCAACCTGTTTACGTAGTCGTGGTCGTGATCGTTTTTCTACACGTTAGACTCGTTCGGACCTCGACGTACCTCTACACCTTACGCGTCTCAAATTCTATTCTTAGTCTAATCGCGCGTTATCACGCTGCGCGTTCAATGTTTGCACGGTTTCTCGTTATCGGACGTTACCTTTATTTTTCGAGACGCTATCTACGATTCACGATCAACGTCGTTCCCGGTCCTTGCGTCGTATCTGGTTACGGCAGCAACGCGTTTGCTGCGTTTTCGAACGAAACGGCGAACGCCGAGGCTCTCGTCGACGAATGCGCAGGAACGGGAAATACGATTCGTTTCCGTACAATCCTTTCGAGGTCGTATCTCGCACCACCGTAACATTCCCGTATTTACTCGACTATTATTCTCTTTGTCCATTCAGCTTTCCAATTGCGTCTATCGCGTACGCGTACGCGTGCGCGCGTATGCATTTGTTGTACGTACGTCCGCGTATCCACGTACACGTAGAGGTGCGCGCGTACGGTCGCGAGGGGATCGGAGGCGATGGAAACGCAACGAGGCGGAGGGAGAAAGTACGATCCAATGAAACCCTAGATTGCTCGAGCGCGACGTTGAAACCACCCTCCGCGAATCCTGTCGGCGTTACCGATTACACGACACGCGTTCTCGCGATATAGGTCGAAGAATGCGATCTCAAAGGCTGCGTCGTGTCGTTCAAGGACGCCGAATTGGCCGTTGCTCAGCCACGTAGGCGCCGACACCGCGCGCTTTCGTACTTTTCACCGAGACGCGCGTATCCTCCTGTCGGTCGGCATTCGGCTCTCGGATCGTTCGACGGAGGAAAAATCGATTCTACGCGGCAGCCGAGAAAGCACGACGAAATCGAGGGAATCGTTTAGTCCCGCGATCAAAAACACCGTGCTACAATCAAGGCCGCACCCGATTGGAAGGGAGACATCGCCTGTCGCCATCCGTCGCGTCGCTCCGTTACTCTCGAATTCGACAAGACTCGACCTAGTATCGCGGCTTTAAATGCCACGCCGACACTTCCGAAGATGGCGCAGCAGCGTGCACGCCCACTCGCCGGAACTTTACAATGCCTCGAGAGTAGTTTTTGTTCTCGAATAAAGGCTCGCTCCCGATACAATGCGCTATTCCTATATCGCGTATCCTCGACCCTACTACTTGCCACCCTCGCGACCTCCAACTTTTTTCTCGGATGCTCGATGCTCGATGATCGATGTTCTATTCTCGAGAGAGGCACCGCCAATGATCCGACTCCGAAAACACGATCGCGAAGAAATCCGATGCAATTTATCTGGTACCCACACCACAGTATTTTGCGATCGAGCGGGTTCTAATCGCAAGAACAAGGTTCTGCGACGGGTTTCCAAAGGAAAATTCGAACGAGCTTATCGAATCTCGAGTTCCGAGTCGTGAATTTTCTTCGATGCGACGCGTCCGTGCCACCCCCGCTCGAAACTCCCTTCCCCTCTCGCTCGCTCTTGCAACTTCGACAGGGACAAGCACCAGAAAGAAGAGGGCTTCTCGCGTCCTCGCGCAACCACCCTCGCCCTTGATGGCGAGCGCGAGAACGCTGGTCTGAGAGTTTTCGAAGCTCGTAGACAGCTCGACGAGTGGACGCGGAAAAGAAGGCGAGGGATCCGGACGAGAGAGGGCAACGGAGATTCCACCTGCCGCGCCGCGCCGTCCGTATCGCGCGTCTTCCATCTCGGTCTCCGTCCCTGTCCCCGTCCCTGTCCCCGTCCCTGTCCCCGTCCCTGTCCCCGTACGCCGTCCACGTCTTCGGCGTTATCGTCCACGAGGGCTCGCGCAAACTTGACGCGGTTCCCAAGAATTTGCATTTAACGGACAGATCGGGTAAAGCGAACACCAAAGTCGCAACCAGCGGAGTAGGGTGTCGACGAGAGCCGATCAACGTCGAGCGGTTCGCCTTCCCTCGGTTTCGTCGCACGGACGAAACGTTGTTTCGTTCTATCTATCCAACGCTCGATCTTCGACATCCGACATCTCATCGACGCGATGGACGAAAATTAGTTCGGATTATGCGCGCAACGTGCACCAACGGCTACGCATCGTCGCGTCGACGCGATCTCGCGGTCGGCGAGCATATTTCGAGCGAACAGGCGAACGTTCTCGCAGTCGAACTCGACGATAAGAAACGTTGGACATTGTTTAAAGCGTCGTCGACGCTTACCTTTCGCGTGTTCCGGTGTGTCCGTGGCACCGCTCCTCATAATGTCGCTCAAGTAATGTTCCAGCGTTCTCATGCTATCCAGCGGAGAGTTTCCATTGGCCGTCATTCGATCCTGTAAAAGCATAGTACCGTGAATTTTCAAATACTCCAGCGGAGATGGAAATAAATTTGTTGGATCGGTGACAGCGCAGAGGCGATGATCCAACAAGAAACAATAATCCTTGGTTGTTCATTGTTACCGCGAAATCGTGGCGACGGTTAAACACCGGTTGATATTTTTAACGTTGACATTGTGTAAGCCGATTCAAAAGTAATCGGGGACACGCGCATCTGCAACGATTTTGTGTGTGCGCGTGTTCGTGCAAAAGACAAACGGTGTAGGGAGGAATAGAATGGTGAGAGGAAGGGAAATGAAGAGAGAGTAAGAGAAAGGGGGAGAGAGAGAGACCGCAAAGGTGGTACACATCGATCGAACGAGTTTCGAACGTTTACACGCCCGTCGTCTCCAACGAAACAGTCTCCTAGTTTTGTCCGCGTTTGTTAAAGGTAAATCCGCAAAGAAGAACAATGCGAGGCGTATAACAGAGCGTGTGTCCGCAACGCTATAGAGATCAAGACTATACGTATAAACATCGCCGCGCCGGTATGTTTCGCGGTCGGTTTCTTCTGTCCTTCCCAAGGTTTCGACCAAAACAGATCGCGTGATCGGAGCACGAGCGGTGGACGTTTCGGCTCGGCGATCGTTCCAATTTCTGCGACGGTTGCGCTCGCGATTCCTGCTGGTTGGCCGGAACGCAAAACAATAGGACGACTATACGTCGTTCTCGACTACTTCGTAACGCGCACCAATCGCAACCAGGTCCGCGTGTCGTCGTTCTCTGCGGAACGGTTCGACGAGTACGAGTAGACGGGGACAGACCGAACGGATGCATGGATAGACGAATGGAGCGAGAACGAGTACGAGAACGGGAGCAAAAGAGAAGAGGCGTTAAAAAGTAGGTGCCCATGACGTATTCACGGATCCACGGATGCGGTCCGGTTGCGAAGGGAGGTGTAAAAGACTCGCCCTATGGCCAGTCTTGGCTTTCGCGTGTCGCGCGAATCGCTCGCAAATCTCAAAGGTGCTTTTCTACCCCGTGGCACGGAGATGCACAGGTGCTCGGAGCCCTTCCTCCAGTCTTTGGACTCGTCGAGACAGAGTCAGAGTCAGAGTCGGAGGCAGAACCGGAGGCGAAGGCGAAGGCGCGATAGGTACACACGGACAGAGCAGGTGGCGCTTGCGCGGTACTTGGCGCAAGCGTGACACGACCGTGAGCACTTGGTCAGAGGATATCCGTATAAGCACGCGCATCCATGTGCGAGCGCAACCACGGGACAACGATCTCTCTCTCTCTCTTCCCCTCTCGTTGCGCCGCTTGGTTTCCGTCTAGCTGGAGGCACGCTAGAAAATCAATATAGGGAAACCAGGAAGCAGCGCCAGGGCGTCGACAGCGAAACCTCTGTGCAAGCTCCATCGCGAATTCGTCGCAACCGTGCGCGCTCCAGTCGCTTCGGCGAGACTCGGGACTCTCGCGATACCTCGCATCGACTCGACCTTATCTTTTCCAGCGTCCATGTACCCGCGTTCTCCGTTCTCAGCTTTCCAACCATCCTACTCGGACCGTCTTTGGGAGTTCGCCGTAGAGATTGGAGCGGAGCAGCACAGCGTAACAGTTCGATTTCCCGATACCGATCTTCGATTCGGGCGCGATCGTGGAACAAGGGTATCGATGCGAATCTTTCGATGAAACCGCCGCAAAGCGGTGCGACAACGGAAGACGCGGGTGCAGCGTCGAAACGATGCTCAAGGTTCGAGGAATCCGTAGGAGGATTCGTCGCCCAGCGTCGCCCAGCGTCGCCCAGCGTCGCCCAACGTCTCTCGAAAGGGCACTCGGTAGTCGAAAGAGCGTCGGTGACCCGGGATTCTGCGCTACACGTTGCACAGCATGTGGCTGCACAGGGATTGGCCCAGTTCCAAAGTTTGCAGCTCGTAAAAAAAACAGCGGCATCTTTCGAGCAGCGCGCACCACCACGGTAGAATCCCTCGACTCAAAGACGGGGTGCTTGGCGCATGACCGCATGGCGCACCGTACGCGGAACACGGTACACGGTGCACGCCGAGCACCCCGTCCAAACGACGAGCCTCGCGAAACGACTTCGTTGAAATAATAAGAAAAGACCGCGTGGGTTGGGTACCGGTAACGCGTTAGAAAGAACAAGCTCTACGAGAAGAAGAAAACAATCGTAAAAGGGATCGTTAACGAGCGCGTCCTCGCAGATATTTCCCACGCATTCGAACGTACGTTCATCTTCGGCTGTTTCATTACCTAACCCAAACCGTACCGTTTTGACTCCGCTTTCGATCGTGCGGGTATTCTCGGTGCCTCCATCGATAGGTAACGTACACGGACAAATACCAAATCGCTGGAACCGTTGACGCTCCCCGAGGTACGCTTCGCGAACGCGTTCCGAGGAACAATTTTCTGTCGGGCCGAACGCGCGTGCTACCTACGCGACGCAAAAATCGTATCGGTCGACCGTGGAATCGAAAATCGAGAGACGACGAGGTAACGGGCGAGGGAGGCGGTGGTGGAAGCGGCAGTGGAGGCGGAGGCGCGGTCCGATCGAAACGAACGTGGACTCGGATGTGGAAGCGGACGCGGATAGTTCGACTCGATTCCGTTGGCGAGGTAACGCGTGCGGCATTGCACGGCGGGGCAACGCGAGGCGAGGCGAGGCGAGGCGAGGCGAAGCCGGGGGAGCGAAAATCGAGCGTAGAGACCGGGACGACGGCGCGGCGTAACCTGAATCTCGAGGGGAGCGCGGAAGAAACGATTCCAGCCAGCCACCGCGAACTGGGTCAGCGTTGGCGCGAGCGAGAACTCACCGGGAAACGGAGCAGAGGGAGAGAGAGAGAGAGAGAGAGCCGCCCGGCAAGCAGGGAGACACGGCAGGGTGGAGACAGCGAAAAGATCGGTGGAACGAAACGCGGAGGATCGAAACGAGTGGGAAACGCGGTACCGGTACATCGGCGGACGCGTATCGCTAAATTCGCCACCGCTCGACTCTGCAACGCGATGCGGTAACGACGCGTCGTTCGACACGGGCTATCGCGAGGCTGTCGCTGGGCTAACGCGACGGTATACGCGTTGTCGCGCTCTCTTCGATCCAGCGTTGCTTGCGCGCAAACGTACTGCTCGTTGTCGAACAGGGCCGCGTACGCTTTCGGTAGGATCGATGGTGGTCAACGCTACCAACGCTACCGACACTGCCGATGCATCTAAAACCTCGTAAAATATAATAAAACCTCGGTTTTTCCGAAACATAGCACGCGTGCCACGAGCATCGCAAGGAGACGCACACTCGCGTACAGGGAGAAAGGGAGAAAGGGAGAGTGAGAGAGAGAGAGAGAGAGAGAGAGAGAGAGAGAGAAAGAGAGACGAAAAGGACAAACGCGAGGACGAAAGATCTCGTTCGACTCGCCGCGACGAGTCGATGCGTCCACGGCACTTCCTCTGACAGGCAAAAACAGTTCCGTTCGCCAAACGAAGAAAGATATACCTGGCACGAGATATCGTCGATCGCATCGGTCCGGATACAACGAACGATCGCGCGCGGTTTTCATCTTGTTACGCTTACTAAGCGAATTAGGACAATTATCGGAGGTCTTTTTTCGCGTTCCACATACGTTTCCACACTGCTCGTTCGATCGGTGCAAGTTCCAATAAGGAAGAACCGAAAATCGTGGGGATCGACGACGAAGGGTTTCGAGAATGTTGCGCAGCGCACGTGGGACGACAAGACCTGGACGAAAAATCTATACCGCGCGAAACCGGACTGACCTATAAACCTCGTGCCGGGTCACTCTGCACCGGCGCAGTTCGCGATTCGAATAGAAGGGACCTCGAATCGGGTTAACATCCAGATATTCCGCGTTCTTCGGATTTCGAATTAGTCGAACATAACAGTTGAATCGGATGTGGAAACGCTCGACCGTGACGAAGCGAAACACGCGACGCAAACGGTTTTTTCGCTTCGTGCCTATCTCAAGGACAAATTTATGCCGCGCCACCGGACCGCGCGATGCAATTATCGCTTCTGGCCTGGTCTAGGCTTGCCTGGGCTGGCCTGGGCTGGCTCGAGCCGGCCGCGGCCGTCCGGTCTCGCGCACCGAGCAATCTTCGCGGCTGGCGACACGCGGCATACGGATATCGCGATCCGTCCGTGGACGTTACCTTTCGATTCTCGAAGAAACCGATTATCGCCTCTTTATTAATAACGCCCACCCTCGGAACACGCCTCGTATCTGGTACACGACCGTTGCTCGATCGACCGATTAATCGTCTTTTATCAATTTTCTCGCCTGCTTTCCCCGCTACCGCCTATCGGTTTGCTTTCGAATACCAGATGCCACTTCGACACCGCCTACAATTCTGTTCGTTCGATGCGTGGCGCGTCGTTGCGCCTTACCCGAGCCCAGCCGTGTCGTGTCGCGTCGCGTCGCGTCGCGTCGCGTTGCTCGTGTCGTTTGGCGTCGCGTTACGTCGTTCAACGCCGAAAATACTACAGAATCGTAACAGCGTAGGCCGAAGATAACGGGTCTGGGTTAGGTTCTCGCGTGTCTCGAAACGTTGCTCGTCCAGCAGAATCTCAGCCGCGCGATGTATTTTTACGCGAATAACGAGTCCGTCGGAATGCATTGACCGATACCAAGGAGAATACGCGCGTTCGGTAGGACAGAGGCACGCGTAGACTGGTAGACCGGTAGACTGGTAGACTCGCGTAGACTCGTGGACACGCGGACTCGTCGATAGAGTTGGTCGATCGGCTTACACCGACCACCAACCGACCGCGTGTACGTATACTTGGCTAGTGGCGGAAAGACTCGGCCCGACTCGACTCGGCTCGGCTCGCACGTGTCTCTATTCGCTTCCAAGGTGAACGATGATCGAGTTATCGGGCATGGCGTTCGAATATGCTTTCGCTCGGTTCGATGCTTTTTACCGACTAGAAAAGTATCTACGCGCGTTGGTAACGCGAGTTCGCTCGATTTCGATTCGCGGACAGCTTTTACGCTCGATACAAGACCATCGCGATCGGTGGTTGCTTTCGTCGTCTTCGTCGTCGTCGTCGTCGAAGGTTCGTACGCGAGAGCCGACATCCAGTTCGTAAACGTTGCGAATTCCTGCAGCGACGCAAAGCACTCCCGAAATTCTAAAATGGTCGACGTTTCGGAGATTGGTAGGTAATTGTTTCGTCGAAGTGCCTCTTCTTTTTCTTTTCCCATCTTTGCAAAAGTCACGATACTACTCGTTCGATCGTCGAGTTATCGCGTAATTTTCCCGTCGAAAACTCGTCGCGCGACGTCCACGCTCTCCTACCCGAGGCGAGGAACCATAGCTTTCGAGCTAATTTCGCACTCGCGACTCGCAAACGATTCGATCGCATTATCGTCGGTCCATCGTGTGTCCGCGGTCGAACGGTTCTTCTTACTCAAAAATATTGCTGCGGGTACCTACGCCGTACGCCGTACACCTTGCGTCGCCGAATCGGAAGGAATTTTCCGAGAGTTAAGGTCTCGGGGAGCACACCGTCACCGCGCGTCGATCGTTGCAACGTATGCGAATATACGCGGATAGCCTTGCACGGTTTAGAAAAGAACGCGTTATCAAACATCGATAACAGCGTTACGGACGATCGTTGCATTCGACTCGATCTCTCGAAAAATTTTAAACGGTCGGACAATCCAGCTACGGTCGAAACCGACGAACCAACGCAGCCAAAGAAGATTCGGACGATGGCAAACGTCGACGACGAAAACAGAGAGTTCCGCGAAGGGAGACAGCTCGCCTAAGATAATCCGCCATTTCTCTAGGACAGTATGCAGGTCTATTTTCGACGGAGGGCCAAAATAGCTGAGCTTAAACTTCTGCTTCGACCGTACGCTGTTCGGGCTCTGCCGCGTACCAACGGAATTGGGTCAGGCATCGGTGACGAAACAAGTATCGGGAAAGCTTCTTCTCTTCTCCCGTTCTTCTCGATTCCGAATCGAACAACGACGTGCTCGTAGAAACTGGACAATTTCTACGAGCGGACCGTCGTCCGTCGATGCGTCCGCTACACTTTCCGGACAGGATGCTGCTACGTTCCACGATGGATCTCTCTCTCTCTCTCTCTCTCTCTCGGTTTACGATTTCTTCGCCGGAGGAGCGATCGTTGCGAGAATACGTTCGCGACAACCGCGAGCGCGCGTTCCGATGTGCATCTCGATCATTGGAAAAACGATGGTCCGTTCGAACGCTGGACCAACGTTTCGGCGAACGGCGAACGGTGTGCGATGTACGATGTACGGTGTACAACGTGCAACGTGCAACGTGCAACGTGCAACGTGCAACGTACGGCGCGCGAACGTCGAAACATCGTTGTACGGTCTAAATTTAAATTCGAGACTCGAAGCGGTTGCATAACCTGGCATCGAGCAAGTACGTGCACGAACGAAACTGCGGAAGTTCGGGTCACCGGTGTACGTATACTTTGTCGACGAGTTAGCACGATTACCAACGTACCCTGACGCGCGGTCGATGCTCGACAATCGATAACGGAACGTCGTAAAGAAATACCCACGCTGCAGCGTGTCGGCGAAAAGAAAGATAAACAGTTTTAGCGCGAGTGTCGCCTAGTCGCTCCGACCGCTCGAATCTCGACCAAGACGACTTACCTGCTGAAACGGTGACAACTGCAACAAATCCCTGTCCTCCGCAGCGGTAACCTCGAAGGTGGGCGCGGGTTGCGGCGGGTACATGTTGCCTTTGCCGGGATACGAGGTGCTCCTACGATATTTCACCGGACTGATGCAAGACGGATGAGCGGCCGGGCCGGGATGACCGGGAAACGTGGGGCTCGGCTTTCTCCCCTGGAGTCCCGCGGCGGCGGCTACCGCGGCAGCCGCGTGCAACGACGAATGCAGAGGAGGTAAATTTGGTACCGATCTGCCGCGACTCCACGGAGAGAGGCCCGGATTCGCGACCGCGGCCGCGGCCGCTGCCGCCTGCGGACCCGCGCCCCATTGTTGAGGCGCTTGCGGACCACCGGACCAGGCCGCGTAACCTTTCCCGGGAAGGTAAACACCGGGATGCGACGTTGCCGGTGGAGGTTGTTGCTGTTGATGCTGCGGCTGTTGTTGTTGTTGCTGCTGCTGCTGCTGTTGAGCTTGCTGCTGCTGCTGCTGCTGCTGCTGTTGTTGCTGTTGCTGCTGTTGTTGTTGCTGCTGTTGCTGCTGCTGCTGTTGCTGTTGCTGCTGTTGAGCTTGCTGTTGATGCTGAGCGGAAGATACTTGGAGGCCGTGTCGGTTGCCCGGTGCCCCGGCGTTTCCGTGTTGTTGGGGAAAGTTGTGACTAGCCGTGATGGCGCGACGAGCTCCCGTCAACACGGCCGGACCGGTGGTAGCGAACAACCCGGTCGGCCCGCTGCTCGGAAAATTTTGAAACGCGCCGATAGATCCGTTGACCGGTAACGCGTGAAGACCGGCGTCGTCCGGGGCGGACCAAAGACTCGGCACCCTCCCAGGATCGGAAAAGCCCTGGAGAGTCGAGCCGGTGTTGCACGTAATGTCCTTCTCGGTGGAGGAGGGCGTCGTCGGCGTTACAGCGATACTCTCGACCTCGACCGCGACCGCGTCTTTCGCCTTCTCCTGCCCGGCCACGGTGTCCAAGCCGCTGCTCGGTGATAACGGCGCGGTCTTCCCGGTACCTTGTTTCTCTATCAGGAGATCGTCCTGCATCGTCGAGGCCGTCACTGTTACGGCGTTATCGGCGCTGCTACCGATCGACGATTTCGTCGTGGCCGACAAGGAGCTCGAAAACAGGCTTGTCGCGGTAAAGTCCCCCATAAATTGCTCGCCGTGTCTTCCTTCCTTCCTTCCTTGCTTGCTTGCTTCCTTCCTTACTTCCTCCTTTCGCTCCCAGGCGACCGCGATGGTTCGCCGTTCTAGTCGCAACGAGCTCGTCCTTGCCGGCACGAACGACGTTCGACCAGCCGACCGGAGAGCTCGCGAGACACCTATCGATCCACGCCGTACGCGTAAAAACAACAGCGAATATACCGGAAGCTGTGCAGACCACACCGGCCTACTTCGATCCTCCTTCTTCTTTTCACCGCTGCCGTTACCACTATCCTTCGATTTTCCTCCACCTCCTCCTCCTCCTCCACCACCGCCACCACCCCCACCCTCCTCCTCCTTCTTCTTCTTGTTCTTCTTCTTCTTTCGATTCTCTTCGATCGCGCGCCACTCGTCTTAATCCGACCACGATTCCTCCTCTTTTATTCCGTTTTATCGTCCGGACGCAACGGTTCGCCAACTTTCTCGAATCGATTAAATAACGCCGACGACGCGTCGCTTTCGGAAAATTCGGCAACCACTTTGCATTTTCTCGTCGTTATCGAGCAGTCGATCGCTCGACCCCTTTCATCCTACGCTTCCGACTTCGACACCGACGAACGCGTCGATTCCCGATCGGAGGTCGCGCGAGAATTTTTCGGTGATCCGGTTTTCCACCTCTTAGACCGACATGCTTTTCCTGAATGGAAAATTGACTGCGTTCTTGCACAATTCTCTTCGCGGTACAATTACTACTACTACTACTACTATTGCTGCTGCTGCTGCTGCTACTACTATTGCTACTATCGCTACTACTCGTACATCACTCTCAAACACAGACTTTCGGCGAAAGCAACGCGCGATCCGCTCGCGACCCTTTTGCGGAATCGGCGACGATCGTTGGTCGCTCGTTGCTCGTCCCTCGTCGCTCGTCGCTCGATCGTCGAGAAACCAAACTGACGCGACGCGATGCGCGCACACGGCGCGGCACGACACGACACGACACGGCACGAACCACTGTTACGCGCACTGTTATGCGCGAAGATCGCGCAAACTATTGCTGCTACCGCGATCGAAGATTCGCGTTCGTGCTCGAACGCACGATGCAAACCCTTTTTCGAACCACTGCTCCTGTGCGCGCGATCGATTTCTCGCAAACCTCGAAACCTTGGAACTTTTCGGTAAACTCGCGACCCCGTCACGACTGGATTCTACTCAACCTCGATTGATCCGAGTTTGCATTCCATCGATGACTCTCATAGTTTACGCACCAGTTACGTGGACGGTACCATATCGGTTGTTCCACGGCACAGTTTGTTCGCGATCCGTTCGCTTCGATGCGCGTATCGTGTCGCGGTTCTTCTAGAAGTTTTCCGTATCCGCTCGATCGTGTTTGCGGAAGCAGATACGCGGCCGGTGGACGATCGGACGACGAACGTTGCGCGTCGGACGTTGTCCGTTGACGGATCGCAGCCGTTGCGTTCGTTGCGGTTGGTACGCTCGACGGGGCTCTCGGTCGGAGGCCAGAAGAGCCCGATTCGACGACGCGGCTTCGTGGCTCTGCGCCGAGCGTAATACGATTCGTGCGACGTGCCGACTTTTGGAACACTGTGGCCGTGTCGCGGCCCACACCATACCAGTCCTAGCCTCTCCGCGTACCCGTGAGCTCGGCGATCTTCGGCCCGCCGCTTCGTCCTCGTCCTCGTCCTCGTCCTCGTCCTCGTCGACGTCGTCGTCGCTGCTGCGTCGCGCGCCGACGTAGCCCGCGCACGCGCATTTCTTCTCGAGCCGCCGCCGCCGCCGCCGCCGCCGCCACCACCTCCGTCGTCGTCGTCGCTACAGCCACCGCCGCTACCGTTCCCATTCCCATTCCAAATCCCGTTCCTGTTCTCGTCATCGATATCTAGGCAAAATCACTATCATCGATGCCGCTTCGATCTACCGTTTAGCTTTCTCCCTCTCGCCCGCTATCTTCCTCGCAATCCCTTTTCTACCTTGCTCCGATTCTCGGCGACGCGCTACGTTTGTTATCGATTCGAAGCTTACCTATCGCAGATTACCTATCGGAGATTTTTCGATTAAACGATCGAGAATGCGTCATCGAACAAACAAACGATTACATCCTTTCACACTCATTTTTTTCAATATCCGCATCTATTCGAAAACCACTTCTCTTTTCGGTCCTACATTTTTCCTAAAATAACTACGCGCAATGTTTTGAACGTTGCGCGTTGCCGGCACGATCGCGCGTATCGAGGATCGATCAATTTACTCTACGAATCGTTAGCGTTGTTGCAGCCATCTACCGGTGATATCGGGAAACTAGCTAAGCGCCACCGTCGATGCGCTATCCGAAAAAGGAACTGACGCGACCGAACCTGTACCACCAGTACATATTCTTCGAAATAACTGCTAAATCGAGCATTATCACGCGCAAGATATAAGAATCTACGTGACAACAGCTGGTGACAGCTTACGGACTCTCGAGTCTGACCGTTTTGCGGGTTCGATATTTTTCGAAACGTAGAAATGTAGCGTATGGTGCGACTGACGCGAGAATAGTAATGGGACTCTAACAGAGATAATTCCTCTCTGGCTCTAATACCGCAGAAAATCGTACTACGAAAATAAGTTCAATATTGGGTCTATTTCTATATTTTCGACGGTGTTTCGTCCGTGGCATTACCACTCGAATCTCCGGCGGTATCGTATGCTGCTTCGATCGGTTAATTATTTCATAGTTGACTCTTCCTATACTCTAACTGCTCGAACGTAGTTGGCACGTACAGCTTTACGCGTATTTATACAATATCTACGTGGCTACGTGTATCTTTTTACGTACACAGCGAGCGATCACCGTTGGTAGCTCTCTGTTAGACGTTTCTCGTCGAACAGATGTCGCTACTGTTACTGGTGGAGCGAAGTGATTCGGTTCATTTGTCTGTTTGTCATTCCGAATTGTTCCGAGCGTAATCGCATCCGTACGAAACTAACCGAGAGACGAAAACAATTAAAATTGTTCGCCGTTACGCTGCCGTCTTCGATTCGACGAAATGAACAGGCTATTCGGACGCGCAAAACCTAAAGAACCACCACCGAGTCTGATAGATTGTATCGCTGGGGTAAATATTTCGTTTTTCTCGTGATACCGTAGAGGTTAGGCTACGATCTCTACAGTTTCTGTAATCTATTCGATCACGATCAATGTCTTCCAAAGGTTGACAGCAGAGCGGATTCGGCGGAAAAGAAGATAGCAAAATTAGATGCGGAACTAAAGAAGTATAAGGACCAAATGGTCGCGATGAGAGAAGGTCCTGCAAAGAATGCGGTAAAAGCGAAAGCGTTGCGCGTTTTGAAGCAACGTAAAATGTACGAGGCACAAGTCGATAATTTACGTCAACAGGCATTCAACATGGAACAAGCAAACTATGCGACTCAAACTTTGAAAGACACGCAAGTAACCGTGGTCGCTATGAAAGAAGGTGTTAAACAGATGCAGAAAGAGTTTAAAAACATTAATATAGACAACATCGAGGTACGTACCAAAGAATTTAGTCTCGCGTTGACTTTTTCCTTTCGTCCACTACACGTTCGGTGTTCGTCCGGGAACGATGCAGGATATTCAAGACGACTTGGTCGACATGCTGGAACAAGCGGACGAGGTGCAGGAGGCAATGGGTCGCAGTTACGGAATGCCAGATATAGACGAGGACGAGCTCACCGCGGAACTCGAAGCTCTCGGAGATGACTTAGCTATAGATCAGGACACCAGTTATTTGGACGACGCTATAAAAGCGCCCACCGCTCCCGATAAAGAACCTGGGGCCAGTTCAGTCAGAAACAAGGTCCGTACTCTCGCTCCGAGAAATATTAGCGACCGTCTCGGTCATAACCAAATCGATATTTTCGATTATTTTTCAGGACGGCGTTTTGGTCGATGAGTTTGGCTTGCCACAGATACCGGCCAGTTAAATCGTCATTACCAAATATTTTCACGATCCAACAGAACGTTTCGACAAGTTTTTCAACTAATCCACGTACAACAAACGACACGTACGCGAATCCGTGTGCGTATGCGTATGCGTTTGAAAGTTACCGGTATAAACTTGCGCAGGCTATCGCTTTAAGGATTAATATAATTTTGTTATTATCTATAGATAATCTATTGTTTTTATTAAGATATTTTTCGTCGTATATGTATAAATTGTAATAGCGCGATAGATTCGTGTTTCGTATTGTTAAGCGTTTCGTTATGCCACACTAAAACACAATTAAATTACCTGCAGTCTAGAGACATCGATCTCCTTTTGAATTTCTAGTTCCGCATACCGCGTAATCAGATTTCTAATAGACTCTTTGCCGTTGAGAAAATCTGCTTCTTCGAAACCTTGCACTTGCGTGTAATGATGTACATGAGCCTGTAATATAATTCGACGATTATACGATCTTTCAAGAAAATCTACGTAACGTGCTAGTATTTACCGTATATCTTACCTTCCTTCTGTATAATGTGTCGAATTGTTTTACGATACAATCGAACAACGACGACATCGCCGAAGAGTTTAACAGACACAAAACTGAAGCAGAATGTCCGGCTGGAGATGCGGAACACAAGCCTACTTTCATAGCTTCCCTGCTCCATGTCGTAAACTTCATTTTCCTTTGAAATCTATGTAAACGCATTAACGCGTTTCCATATTTTAATAACCGTGCAACACGAATATTTTATCGATTCAAAAAACACACCAGACGATATATACCTCTCGATGTTTCGTTTTACATCGGTCATCGAACAATTTCCTCTTGCAATGTGCGCGCTACCCAGGATCACAGATCTCGGCTGCAACGGATCTATTTTGATCAATCGATTACTTCTTGACCACGCGTCGCTAAACAGTTCGTCTTGCAACCTGAAACGTTGACCAATAACAACTTATAACTTATAATACACGTATAATGGTTCGTCGTTTTCGCTAGACTTCAATCACGATTCAAACTCGATACATACCTTGCCTCTTGTTTAGCGCGGTTTAGAGAAGCGGGTAAAGCTATTGGACCGAAGCTGCTGTATATGTAATGCAGTTTCGGATACGATACGAGATTCGTTGCTACTTCATTCATATCCATGTTTAGAGCACCCGGAAATCTAGAACCGCTGTACGCATAATTTTTATTTTCTTTTCACATCCTTTTACTCCGATATCAATATAGATTGAAAATTGTTACCGTCATTGTCGCCGATGCTGTTACCTAGTTAAATGAAGAAGCATATTTACAACGATACTGTTCATATCTTGAAACGGACGGCAAGAAGCATTGTAATTTATCTGATCCACGTTCTCCTTCTTTTTCGTTTGTAACACACATATGTCCATTAGAGAAGTATTGTCAACAGGAAACACGCACGTTGCGTGCTCTAAAAGTTCTCGCGTCGCCAATAAAGTGTTATATGGAGCGGTAACAACATCTTGCATGAACGTTGGATACACGCAAGATACCAACCTGTAGAACTTCTATTCTTTACTATTCCAAACAGATCATAATAAATATCATTCTGCTTAAAATGAACATGTTATCAGAGTCTGTATGCAGGTTTTTTTAACCAAAAAATACCTATCTATGCTGGGATAGCGATCAGCTAATAACTTTAAGGTGGCCGTTCCTAATCCAGAACCAGTACCGCCTCCTACCGAATGTACCACTAAGAAACCATGTAGCCTAGAACATTTTTCTACCGTACGTCTAATGGTATCCTCCAATTTTTCACGATACCTAGTACCATGGTCATGGTAGCCTATGGCCCTGAAAATTAGATGTATCCTTTAATTTCTGTTCTATGTTGCGCTACCGATACGTGGACCATTCATGGAAAATGTAAACAGAACTTTACCAATTATTCGCTGATCCAGGATAATTTGTTATTATACAAGTCTGTTCGTACAGACAACTCAAGGGGCCCCTCTTCAATCCTGCAATCACATTGTCTTCCATATCGATCAGCACTGCCTATGCGCAAAAAACGAATAGGCATGTTCTATCGTAAAAACATTGTCAAACCCTATTACAATAAATTTTGTTACCCGGGCCTTGATTTTAGCTTTTTCCAAGTCCGCGATACTCTTGAAACACGAATCAGAGATAGTATCTGGTGTAACGAAAAAACTGTGAAACGCATCCAATAGATCGTCTGGCTTCTTAACATTATTGCGTTGAGTTTTAGGAAGTTTTATGCCAGTAGATTCAGTTTGCACACCATATTCGTGCAAAACCAATGGCCAAAATGCTGATCCGATCTGGTTTCCGCATTGTCCAACTGTAATCGATTGATTTCTAATATCATGGAAGAAATTTCTAATAAAATTACTCGAACTATTTTTCCACTGCTCGCGACAACAATGAAACATGGTCAAATTATTAATGCAGTCGAACTGCTGAAAGATCGGTTATAATGCATACCTACACGCGACAAGATTACCGTAGGCGTAATATATTGTACATAATAGGAAAACATACCTTGCACCGTAACGAATTGACTCATCGATAACTTGGAAAGGTATTTGCGAGTTTCTCGTGTTTTTCTGTAGCTTATCACAATGCATGCAACTTAAATGCTTCTTTTTGAATCACACCGGGTCTCCCGCTACTTTTCAGTTACATCCTACGTGAAGTTTGAAAATATTAAATTCGATAAGTCCAACCAGAGAGGATATCTCCATTTTTGCAAAAACCATAACCGGCTATAAACATGGGAATCCAAGATATACGTTCGATACAGTTTTTCACTGCGAGTATTTCAAGCCCAGGAACGTCAAATTTGAGCCACTGGTTTCAGAGTTGTTGAATTTTTTCTGTTTCTGTGTTTCTTCGTCCCGCCGCTAGATGCCGCCACCATTCAGTTTTTCGATCCACTTTGACTATTTTAATGAATATTTAAACAATGCGCGATTTCTGTCAGTTCTTTTTGTAAATTCTTCAGTAAATTTGCCATAATTATTGTTTTTCAGGCTCATGTGTAGTGCCGATAGTGGCGTTGTTCAAGAAGCGCACAGTAAATTTGTGCCGTTCTACCCGTAAATCGCTATGTCAAATCAAGTTTATACTGTTTCATATGCCGTCGGCTGCATATTTTTGCAAAAAGAAAAAAAAAAAAAAAATATATATATATATATATATATATATATATATACAAAGTAAGTAATGTATTGGTATTTAAAAAAGAAATTGTCTATACCTTTCTATTATTTACATATATAATACAATTTTTTAACTCAAAGATGAAGAATTATTATGACTCGAGATAAAAAAGTTATGATCACATTCGTAATCGTGAAATAATCACGATCGCGATCGTGATTCAGCGATCACTGTGGTGAAGAGTGATAAATCACCGTGAGTGATTTTGAACGCCATCTCTATTTGAAACAGGAGTGAAGTGTTCAATCCTCCTGGCGGACGACCTCCGCACGAATCTCGATACTCGTATATCGAATTTGATCGAATTTCAAACAACGAAACAGCAGTTGACCGTATTGCGGTTGCATCAAGTGCTCGCAAATGTTTAGTTGATATTTAAAGTGTTCGATAGATGTATAATTAGTAAAATGTGTCTGAGAGTAGGACAGCTTTTAAGTGTAATCGCATTGTTACTTCTTTATAGTTATTCTTATACGGAATCCGCATCGACCAATGATTCAAGTAAGTCATTCTAACCTATACGTCCAACTGTGTTTAAATATCGCGTTAGTTTGAAACGTGCTTGAATTTCGCGATTGTCACGATCTAAATCCGTTGAAAAGTCGTTGGAGTGTATTATACAGTCCACCTTTTTAACAAACTGAAATAGAATAGATTTGCCGATTTGAAAAATTGTTCAAAGTGGTGAAAGCAAAATACTGTTCGTGTAGCGTAATTTGGTTTGTACCCTCGTTATCGCAGGTGTGCGTAGTCATTAACGCTAGACAACTTTTAAGCTATCCCTTCGTGGAAACGACGACTTTTTTTTTTCATTTCTTTTCATCTAAGAACAGAAACATTTTACGGTACAACGAGATAGGATACACGCGTTGAAAAAATGTTAATTGGTACGAAATATATCGGGCGAAGCGTTTGGCGTCCCATCCGTTATCACAAGATTCAAATATCCGAATCGTTATTTTTCCGGACGATCAGTCGTCCGGGGTTAAGACCAACGATAGATAGAGTTGTTTATACAAAGTCGGTTCGGTGATCGATAAGTACGAATAAGTACATCGATACACGCGTATGTTTGCGTATAGATCCGCTTATCGTTAGTAAGTATCGCGTTCGTTATTTTAATTATAATATTAGAAAATTCAATGTTTAATATATTATCTCGACAACGGTCCTCAGTACACTTTCTGAACGTGGAAGATGTTCTCGAAAACGACAAACCAGGATTGCAAATATTTTGTCACAAGGCGAACACCAAGTATTTGATACATATATGGAAGAGCTTAACAGTAAGGAAACTTGAACTTGATTTTGAAATTAACGAATCGTTCGACGAATTTCTCGATATATTGACACATATAAATATTATTCTAAATATAACTGCGCACTGTTAGCATTGATTTCTTACATGTTGTTATGCGTACATTGTAGATGCACTTGAGCACGAATCTAGACAATTACGATCTTTACGACGGAATAGCGCCGGCAGAGGTAATCGAAAAGCACGAAGATAATCAACGATCATGGCGGTTCAACTTGTTTGGCACAAAGAAAAGTAATAAGTTGAAAATCAATCCGTTCGAAGATACATGTATAGGCGTGTACGTGCATCCTTCCGAAATGCAGAAATACACGATAAGCGTGACGCAAACACGTGAGTGTAACAACAACAACAACGGCAACAACGACGGTTGCCGTTTCACCATACCATTCCGCATCATACTATAATTGAATTCGATGCGATATAATGAAAAAATCTGATATATTTCGGTCCCGTGTTCGTAGGTGTCGATAATTTGAAACTATCGTTAATGATGCTGGGCATTGTAACGTTCTGGAGCGCGCGAAGGATGAGCGAAAATCCGTTATTTTACTACCTATGCGGCGTCGTGCTTGGAATCACAACGTCGGTGATAATGCTAGTCTATATCGTTAGCAAATTATTGCCAAAGGTAAAAGCCGATAATGGCTGTTCGTTTTTGTCTCTTTTTCGACGGCTGCGTTTCGTAAACTTTGAAGATTGTTCCGTACGATGGTGATCTAATGCAATTACGGTATCGTTAAAGGGCAAAACAATGTACTTGATGGTAGCCACTGGTTGGACGATGAGCTTTTATTTGATTCGAGCGTTATGGGATAACGCGCAAGTGATCGTTGCGCAGTACAGAGAATGGCTGATCTGGTACATCTTAACGACGTCTCTCGTTGTCCTTGTGATTTGCTATCGTTTCGGTCCAGTTACAAACCCGAAAACGAAGAAGCTCATCGAATGGTTTCTACAGGTCTGTAACGTTACAATTCCATTGGGCGACGCGCGATCCAACGATCGTTCGATAATCGACCGATCGTTCATTGCCAACGACACGAATTCCCGAAGGATATCGTATAATCTACATATGATCCGTTCTGTTCATTTAGATGGCAGGCTTGATCGCAATGTATCACAGCAGTTATTTCCGCGAAGCATCGTTTTTCTGTTGCTTCTTAATTATACTCCTTTATCATTTTCCGGTTGCTATAGTTCGCAAAGGAAGAAGTTATTGGTAAGTTTTACGCGTCAACACGGTTCCACCTTTTCCCAGCTTTCGAACAGTTGGGCCGTTCGTGTACAACTGTTATCGCTAAAAGTCGGCGCTAGGATGCCCGTCTCGTTACATCTTGTATCATTGTTCTCTTATACTATTGTTGCGAATCAAATGGAAATAAATTTCTTGCGCAATGCGACTACATCGTGTACACGTGTGTTCCATTCGATATTACGGGAAACGAGCTTCTCTTGTTCGCGTAGAGTTTTCTTGGAGGCGGTTTCGAAGGCAAACCGGGCAACTGGTCAAATGGAAAAATAAACAAATAGTTGTCAAAATATAAGAATAAACCCGACACTTAGTTTTACGTTGGAATCGAAATTACCTTAAACTTAAACGTCTTAAACGTCTTTCGATATCGGATAATCTGTTTTTTTTTCTTATCTTCGAAGGAAATTCATTTCATTTTTTAGCTTGATACGAACTGTTTCGATATATAACATCGATCGGTCGCGCTGCGAACTTGCACGATCACACAGGTGCATTCGGTGGTAGAAAACAAATAAGACACGTTCGTTTATAGTCACCCATTATTATGTATGTATATCTCAATTGTGGTTGTAGCGACAGTGTTTTAGCAGTAGAAGTAGTAGTAGCAGTGGTAGCCGTATTGGCGCATATTACATGTATGCTTGTGTTTGTGATCAGGAAGAATATGTTTCCTGAAAAGAGAAAATTATTAACGGATGATCAGTATCGTAAAGAAGGTATAAGAGAAACGAACAAAGCTTTGAACGAACTGAAACGATACTGCTCTAGTCCCGAATGTAATACTTGGAAGACCGTTTTGAGGCTAAAGGATCCTCTCAGGTTAATATGCGGCAGAATCTAAAGGCGTTGAATTACAGCGAATCGAAACGGCCGATCGGTAACGCAAATCCTTCGATACAAATTCGCGTTGTTTTAGGTTTGCCAAGTTTATGGAAGGTGATTCACATTTATCGGAAGACGAATCACGCGAACACGATGTCGAAATCACAAGGATCATAGAAGAATGCGAATATACCGACGACGAGGAAGACTTCCGACGATAACGATACTTTCCATCGGACGAGGTCTTTCGTCTAAAATGAACGATCACGATTACGATCGAAAGGAGCAGCGATACGCGGTCGCGGGAAACAACGCAACGCGACCCGACGCGCCTTTCAACGCGGATTCAACGAAAATCTGTACGATACAATTTGCCCGCAAAATTTCTCAACAGAATGATCCCGTGTTTCTCTTTTTGCTCAAATAGAAGCGTCGGCACGAGAACTTTTGCACGCGTACTTTTAAATATAATGACATTTTGTTTTGTGAAAAGTCCAAATACAGTACACTTTTTACGGGAAATCTAATCCCATTGTCAATTCGATTCGATGGGTCCGGTTTCGGTTTCGGTTTCGGTTTCGGTTTCGGTTTCGGTTTCGGACGGTATACTTTGGAACGAAAGCGATTACGGGCATGTGGACGCGATAATGGAAAACGAAAGAAAAGGAAAGCATACTCGTCGACGAATAGAAAATCGCTGAAGGGAAGAGATATTTTTGAAGCTGTGGATCAGCAGCCCTAGCCAGATAGAGAAGGAATTGGAAAAGCTTTGCTCCAGGAGAAGAATGTGGGTCAACGGTAAATCATCGGAATCTTCTCTTTCGCGTTATCTTGCTCGATATACACGGAAGAATCAGTTTCTTTTCTTTCGAACGATTTTCATTTTCTCGCCGTTTCGACGCGGAACTCGCAGGTTTGTCATTGCAAGGAATGGTTCGTCGCACGGTTGCTTTGCCTCGCGCGAATTTAGACTCGCGTACGATTACAAGAGGTTTCGCATTTCGCCGTATGCTCGGTTACGCATCTCATCGCCCGCATGCTCGCTCCTCGATTCCTCGTTTCCTCGTCTCTGTAAAGGCCTAGTTATACGTACCGTGCCGTGCTTTCTTTTGGTTCGGGTCTGGACACGGGCCACGGGCGTAGCCAGCTCTAGACCCAATCCTATGTAAAACAAAAAGCACGGCACGGTACGTACAACGAGACCTTAAAACGTCCCTACCGTTCGATTCCAATCGGAAGAGATCGGAAACAGAAGATACGTCGAGGGACTAACGCGTCGAGTTATCGGTTTGCGCGAATACTACGAGCATCGGCCCGTCGAACGCGTTTGCTTTCATCGATCTTGAGAAAATTGTCATCAGCCGGCAAACAACGCCAACAGCAGGTGGTCGTCGATCGGACACCTTGCAAAAAGCTTCGGTATCGCCGATCGGGCCGTATACGAGCAGCTTCGGTACGCTCGCTCGATCGATCATATTGGATTACAAAATGCTATGGAACGGCCACGGATTACGAGCTACGAGCTAAGATAACGGAGGAGAAACGTTTCGAGT
This sequence comes from Sphecodes monilicornis, assembly GCA_913789915.3. Taxonomy (NCBI): domain Eukaryota; kingdom Metazoa; phylum Arthropoda; class Insecta; order Hymenoptera; family Halictidae; genus Sphecodes; species Sphecodes monilicornis. Next base: position 22,585,005 of record OU565296.1, read on the forward strand.
ATCGGCTTTTTTTTCGCAATCGACGTTGTTCGCGGATCGAACGTCGCCGTTTTTCGCTACAAGTACTCGCATCTATCGTATTTTCGACGAGTTTACGGTTTCCGGATTGAAATTGATCGTAACGACGATTATTCGGTACGAAGGAACGCGGAAAACGATGAACCGATTACATACATTGTAGTCGCCGAATCGGAAACGAAGCATCTTACGAGAGTAATTCGGCTAGATCGTCGAGTAAATTGTATTGGGTCGTGTGGCTCGAGGAAGCCACGTGATCGGCAGGTGGGATTGCTGGCGGTCCAAAGGGCAGAACCAAGATCAATAAGAAAAAGACTGGTTTTCCGTGATGCATGGCGCACCTGCTCTTCCAGCGATACGAACGGAGGAGAATGGAAAGCGGTGGAGAGTGGTGGCGAGTGGTGAGTTCGGAGCAGAGAGTAGAGACCAAAACCGATCTTGCTCGAGTTCCTTTGCTCAAAAACTCGTGCTACGCGTGAAATGCTCGCGTCGATCGGTTTACGAAACGAATATATTCGGCCGGACACTCTTATTTCTATCTTTTCTCTTTCTTCGATCCGAGAATCGATCGTAAACGTCGCACGAAGACAAGAAGCTCTGGCACTCCGGAGGCTTCTCGAGTCTCGAGTCTGGAGTCAACCGTAGGGCCCGTGCAAGGTCCCAACGCGTGCCATCTGCCGACTAGTTATTCGGGGACCAGTCGGTTGTTCTTTGCATTCTACCTCCCGAACTTGTACCAAGAAATAGCTAAAAAAATACCGGCAGCCCTTTAAATCGTCGACTTTGCCATTCCGATCGTTGCGTTGGTCAGCTGCACGATCTGCACCTTGTTTCGCAATGCAAGCTCTCTCTCTCTCTCTCTCTCTCTCTCTCTCTCTCTCTCTGTCTCCCTCCCTCTATCTCATTCTATGAAAGTAGAGTGTTTAAATCGTCGAGTTGATTTGCGCTAGAACAAGCCATACCCAAGTAGGTAATCGCTGGTGGATACAACACAAATATTCGGCTTTTACTAATCCTTGCGATTCGATACGATGGTTGAGGCCAATGCTGTAATACTGTAATCGATAAACTAGAAGGAGATGGACGCGTAGAACGATAGGACGATGGAGGGAGAGCGGGACGGAGGAGGGTAGGGAGGTAGGGAGGTAGGGAGGTAGGAAGGTAGGGCGGTAGGGAGGGAGGAAGAACAGGAGAGATACAGAAATAGAGAGATAGAGAGGAGAACGCGTTTGCCAGGTCTGGGTTAACAAAAGGAGACGATAACCGAGAAGGGAGAGGAAGCAGGCAGAGCCGAGGTTAGGGGTCACCGATCTCGCCGGTCGGATTCGGAACCGAGTCTCTCTCACGATTCTGACCCTCGTTATCGTACAATTACATTCTTGCCATCGAGCAGCGACGTTCGCCCATGATCTTGGACGTTTTAACGGCTCTTTCAAAATCTGGATGAACGTACTCGCGCATACTGGTTTTTCCCAAAGCGAAAATCGCGATTAACTCGTCCCGATCGCTCGATCGTTCGGTTCGCGCAAAGACCCGACAACGATACGACTCGAGCAGAACTCTAATCTGGTCGGATTTCGTAATCCAAAGCCGGATAGACGTTCGTACGCGAGCAAGTTCGTAACGAGTACCGCCGACAACTATTTCAAAAGGCTTTTAACGAGCAAGGTCGTTGAGTTTTCAAGCATCATCGGGTTCCTCATCGTTTTTTCTCCCGAAACGTTTTGCGTACAGTCGAAACGGCGCAATACCGCGCGACCATTTGTCCAGCCGATGGAGCAAGCTGGAGCAAACTTTATTAGAAATATATAGATAGCTTTGGGGCGTGATACACCCTATTTTAGGAGATAATTTAATAACCGATCCGTCGAACCGGAATCGAAAAGTTGTTCCGCGAGGCTGCAAAATCGGCGAGCGTATCAGCGCATTCTGTTTTCGGTTTCTGTTCCGTTCTGCTCCGTTCCGATCCGTCCTGCGTTCCATGTTGTCTTTTCTCGAGTTGCGTCGACACCTAATCAGGACGCGCCGCGGCGGTAATTCTGGTTTTACGGATCTCGCGTATTCGTGCGTGCAACGAGCGCAACGAGCCTAACGAGCGCAACGAACGCGACTACCCTGTTCCGTGCAGATAAGAAGTCGAAGGTGCTACGACGGAGACTGGCGAACCACCGTGCATGGAAAGAAGATCATCGACGAAAAAAATTCCGCGCGGTACTCCTCGAGGTAGAATAAGCATGGCCGTGTTTCTGCGCATACCGAAAACGAATGCAGGAGACTTAACATTCGTTGATTCTCTCTCTCTCTCTCTCTCTCTCTCTCTCTCTCTGTGTGTGTGTGTGCTTCTCTCGCTCTGCAACGCCGGAACTCGCAAATTGAAAAAGTTAAAGTCAAACGATACGCTTCACCGCGCAATCGAGTAACAGAATGGTTCGTTGAGGAAACAACGCTGGTTTTTGGTTGCTCGGGCGAGTCTGCCGTGCAGTTTTCGATTCGCGAATCTGCGTTAAACATTTCTGCGACATCCGCTCGCGAACAAACGGGGCCTTTTCGCGTTGAATTCGAATGTGAATTTGAACTTGATCGGTTACGCGCGACTGCGAGCTTGGTCAATGGGAATCGTACTACGCGAAGTCCTCGACTTACACGGATTTCTGTTACGCGGATTCTTAGAAGCGAATCAGAAAATCAATTCCGAACGGTGAAATTCGTTTTTTGATTGCCAGAACGGAAGCTTTGTCGGTACGTACGTGGCAGAAAGAAGCGTTTGCCTGTGTACAGCGTAGACATTTAACTATTTACGCGCATCAACTTATTCACGACGAGAGAAAAAAAGTTACGATGTAGATATTAATTGGACAAGTGCTTCCAGGTACCATTAAAATCTCCAGAATCCGAGAACGTATTAAACGATTAGTATGTACAAATATTGTTTTCAGTTAAATAAAGTACGTAGAATACATATGATTTTATATTTATGAACAAATATGTACAGGACATGTATCGAATAAAGTTTTGTTTCCATAAATTTTCCATAAACATAGTTGGTTTATTCGAATTTTCCTTTTAAACGAGTACGTATCGTATGCACAAAGCAGATCGTATTTCGCCGGTGGCGCTCAGGCGCTATTCGACTTGCGCGGTTTTTCAACTTGCACGGAAATCGCTGGATCGAATTAGAGTCAATTTATACACAGCGGTGTAGGGTCGGCTCGGGGGCCCGGACAGAATTTGGTTACCCTGTACTCGTATCCAGCGTTTATACAGCAATGTATAGATTGACCCTAAATCGGCTAAGTCGAGGACCGTATACGCATCGTTTCGCGTTTCGAGTTGAAAAGAAAAACGTAACGCGATCGTTTCGTGCTTTCTCGCGATCCGTGACGGTCGAAGCGATTCGATCGGGTATAGATCGGCTCGTTGTCCGAAATGGAAAATGATTCGAACTTTAGACAGGAAGAAAGTCGATAAAACAGTTGAAGCGATGGTTGCCAGGGCGCGTCGAGAGAACCCCTGTGAGGAAGGTGCGCGATAGTCGGTGGCCGACGAGCGAGCGACGGCCGGCGACCGGCAGCCGACATCCGCTAGCCGACCAATGAGAGACGCGAGGGCGCGGGTGCGCGTTTTGCTCGAGGCTCGAGCTTCCACCACCGCCACCACCACCACCGCCACCATCGCCACCATCGTTGTACCGTTGTGCCGGGTCCCTCGGAACACTCGGAACACTCGGAACTGCGCAGAACGAGCGTGGACATATAGCGCGTAGCTCGTGGCCGTTCTCGCGCTCGCACTCGTACTCGTACTCGTACTCGTACCCGTATCGCGTTGTGTTGTGCAGTGCAGAAGCCGTGGGTGGCGTTCCATTCCTTTCCGCTCCGCTCCGTTCAGTTCTGTTCTGTTCTGTTCTATTCTAATCTGTTCCGTCGGATTTGGCACGACGCGAAACACAGCATCGCGACGCTCGTTTCTCGTTAGCGGTTTCCGTCTCGCGATTCGGACGTGGACGGGGTCCGAATCGGTGACGACCGTTGGTGGTCGGAGTCTCGACCGTGTCGCGAATGCTCGTCCCCGTTGTATCGCGAATCTCGATCGGAGGTCTCGCTCAGGACTCGCACGGTGTTGCACCGAATTGCGAAAGGTTTCCGAGCGACGGCTCGACGAGATCGGTCATGATAGATCGCACCGAGTCGCAGAGAATCAGGAGACACGGAAAATTTGGACCGTGCCTTCCGGACGTCGTCGGTGGTGCCGACGTACGATTGGAAATCCGAGCGACGTAAATACACGATCGGAGCGTTTCCAGAGTTATCGACCAGACGATCGACGGTTTACGCGGACCACGGAGTAACCTTTAGGCCTACGGGAATTCTGGGATCCCGAGGACACCCGTATTTCTCGTCGTTCGACGCTGAGCCGAACCGCGGAGGTGAGACGCATCTACTTTTCATCGGATAGTCCGTAGACCCCTCCTTCGAATACTGGGAAAACGCGAGTTGCTCGAACAATTGGTCGACCAACGTTCGATGGCAACTTTCCAACGTATTATACGTATTATACCTAAATCGATCTCGTTGCCGTTATCGAGGTATTTCACGCTGTTCCGCTATAACTACGACTCGGGAAACATTTTGGAACAAAGCGTGGCGCTACGCGCTTACGGTGTGGCGTGCGGCGTGCGGCGTGCGGCCTGGCGCTACCACGGATCCAAACAGCTTTCGTCGATTTTGGTTTTGATCCATTCGCGAATGTCTCGGCGATGGTTTACTCGCGAACGATTCGAACTTCCTTCGTCGCAAACGATTGCACGATCGCGCATCGACACTTCCGACAACCGACGTTTCTAAGGATTCTTCGTCACGCGTGTTACCGGCCGACGCGAAGCTGTCGTTTTTCACCTTTGCACGGTTTTCATCGATCGGTCCACGACCAAGCGGCCGTTTAACCGGTTCGTTTCAGGTGTTAACGAACGACGCGCCGAAACGGAACGCGAACATCCGTGCATCGAAGGCTGATAATTGGCTTCGTCTGCTCTCGCGAAAGTCGGTCTACCGTCGAGTTCTCTCGGTTCATTCATCGTTACCATGTTGCGTAACGATTGCTGGTTCCGCGCTACCACTGGCACGTGCCTCGGGGCTCTGGCGATTCTCGATTTTCGCAACTCGGAACTCGCTTACAGCCATCGCACGAGAATCGGAACGCTTTTCGGAATAAATCTCGCGGTGGATCCATTACGGTTGATATCATTGGGGAAAAGTCTGGGCACGGCCATCGATTTTTCCGGTCGGTGGTTACGAGTGTCACGGCCGGTCGTGGACAAATACCTACCTTCCACGGGAGAAGGTGGAAGGACGTTTTGCGGTTAAACGAGTAGCGATCGACCGCGAGTTTCCTATTATATGGGTCGAGGATTCTTCAAGAAATAGCTGCAAGTTTCGCTAGACTACGCGAAATCGATCGAAGCCGAACTCGGGTGGCGATACGCCGCGATATCGCTCGAATACGGACTCGATCCGATTCGATCCGATCCGATCCGATCCGATCCGATTTTTCGATGTAATTTTCGGCAAATGTTTCCACCTTGACGGTAGATCATGGACCGGTAATCGAATCGACGCGATTTCTGTCTCTGAAAGCTCGTGGTGGATTTCTATCGTAATCTGTCGGAAGAAACGAGCGGAAAAAGACGTTCGTTGACTTCGCGTTTCTCGAAAACCGGATGCAACGTTCCATGATTGCGCGTTCGTCGGACTGGTAGAGACGAGCAACCTTCGGGGTTATTTTTGTCGTTTCGTTCACCCTCGCCGTGCCGAGAAGAACGAAAAGGGGTACTCGAGAAGCCGTTCTCCTTTTCGGATAAATTTATCGCTGGATCTCGAAGAAAGTCGAGACATTGGATGAAAATCGTGCTCGTCGCGTCGCGGGTCCCTTGGCGCGATAAGCAACGCGTGCCCGTGTACGAATACGCGCGCATCGGTCGGAGGCGTTGCGAGCGAGTCGCGGTGGTGGATATACGCGCCAAGAGAAATAACGAAAAGCCGGTCTTGGATGGAACACCTGCTCCACAGGTATGCGATCCTTTCCTTTCTACTCTCGTTCGTGCTACCTCCGCTGCTCGCTCGGATTTTTCGCCGTGTCCCGTGATTCGTGGCTCGCAACTCTGAGCTCGCAGCGCGTGGATCCTTAGCTCCTCGTCCGCCAAAAATTCACGAAAAACAGACGGATCGAACCATTCGCCGTTAACGCGACGACGCGTTGCCGAGAACCGTCTCGACAACTTACCAAGATTCGCGCCTCGAAACTCGAGATACAGCGTTTCGCCTCGTCTTTTCGGAGCGATTGTTCGAATAGCAGCGGCCGGTACTTCGCCACGCCCACGCTCTCGCCGCTGTCCTCGCGATCGTACTCCACTCTTACTCTTACTCCTGTTATCGCTTATCGTACCTACGGTTGAGACGGCATTGGCGCCGAAACGAACAAGATCGTTCGTTCCTTCGATCAAAAATCGCCTCGGCCGCGTTCGGCCGGCCGACGGGAAACTTCGTTCCTGCCGTTTGCGGTCCGCTTTCTCGTTCTATCGTCGCTGGCAGGTACGGCTCGTAGACGGTAACTCGATAGTCAAAACCCGGCTGCACGCTTTGGGGCGCGTTGCCCCGGCGAGCTCCATTGTTTCCCGGCAGTTTATCGTAATTCAACACTTATCGTGCATCCTATACCACGCTGGTTTCGCGTTCTCGGTAACCGCCCGACCTGTTCGTTCGCCTCGTCTTTCCTTCTCCTTTCTCTTCGGCCTTATTCTGCCCGTTTTCCGTTTTCCGTTTTCCGTTTTCCGTTCTCTCGCTTTTCGTTTCCGCCTGCTCTCCTCGAGTACGCGTACGGTAGAGATTGAAATAACAAAGGGTGTCGAACGAGTCGCGCGAGTCCTACGCGTCAAACTTTGAACGCAAACGCTCGATAACGGTTAACGCGAAAAGTTGCGTGCCGACGCTGACCCGCAACGCTATTCCCAACCGATCGATACGCCTCCTGTTCCACACCGACCAAAGAATAGCTCGCGGCTGTGCTCGAGGCAACCGATGCGGATTATAGCTTTCGGCGCGATCCAACGCGGTCACGGAGAATACGCGGAAACGACTTTCCTCCCGTAATCGCTTTCGCACGTTTCGTTGCGCGCATTTATCCTCCGTAGAGAAAATTTCGGAAGCTCCTCCAAGGTAGTTATCCGTTGAACCGCGCACCGTGAAACGAACGAGATCCCGACATTCCCGACGCTCGGACCGATCGTCGAGGTTCGAGGCGGACGATCGAGCGACGCGTCGAACGCGTTCTCGTGGAGCGCGAGCTCCGTGATATTTATCGCGGATATCTTTACCGCGAGATACGAATAATCCGGTTTGCGTCGACGGAGTCTTTTCCTCGCTCGGCCGATAACGGTGCGCAGGATTGGTTCGACGCGCGACCAGCGACGAGGTACGCCGAGCCGCATTTCGAACGCGAAACGATTCCTTTCGGTCGTTTCCGTTTTTGTTTTTGTTTTTGTTTTCGGTGGTGGGCACCACCGTTTACAGAGTTGCCTCGCTTCGAGAGCACGACGGAGCGCTACGTATTCCGACACGGTTTCCGCGTGGTCGAGCAGTTAGCTATAATCGTACGAGAACTTGACAGTGACGCGCGAATGTGGGTCAAGGGACGAGGTGGCTCCGATGTTTACCGTCGTCTCGCACAAAGGAACTAATTTCCTGCAAATTACACGTCGATTCCCCCTGTCTCCTTTGGTTCTTGGAGACGCTGAACCGCAAAGCCTGTAATCTCCCTACGACGTCGCGGCGGATCTCTCCCCTTCGCTCACGCCTTTGTTCGCGCTTGCTTTTTTCTGTTCTCCCGCCGCATTCTCTCCGCTTCTCCGCTATTCTCTTCGACCCGAGTCGATGCGATCGACGCGCAACGGTTCCTTCAGGATTTCGCGGGTTTCCACGAACAAGATATTCGTATCGCCGTATAGACCGATATCTCGTCTTCCCAGCAAAATAGAAATTTCCCGTTTCCATGGGTAATAGGCGTTGGTTGCGCGTACGCGTTGTTGCTCTCGCATTTTCAACCCACTTACGCGAAATCCGATACACCTGTATCGAATTTCTCCCGACCAAGACGCGTCGTTTCGCGTGGCGAATAATCGCAGCGTCCATTCCGTTCGCGAAATTGACGCGATCGTTCGAAAGAACAGCACGGCGCGTCTACGAACGATGGTTTATCGGTGTTTATCGCGATACTCTACCTAACCGACACCGTGCGCGTAGGTGCTCGTCGAGTTTATCCAACGAGATTTACCGGTGTCCAATTACGTAAAGCGCTTTCCCGATTCCCTGCTCGCTCCGACCCCTGTCAATCGAATATCCCTTTGGTCGGTGGTCCTCGGGTTGGTTTCGATGCCAGGCATATTTAGTTTTGCGAATTAATTTACCGTGAACGCTCCCCGGTCGGCGAGACGCGACATCAAAACCGATTGTCGCGTCGTTGCGAATAACGACGAGTCGCGGTCCACGCACAGACTGTGGAACGTTCGCTGTGCGGTTCGACGTGTATACCTACGTATCGAAAGGAGGAGATCGGGAACAATGGTCGAAAGCGCAACGACCAAACAATAAAAAGAAACGTTCGTTTTTGCGTTTTTGCGTTTTTGCGTTTTTGCGTTTTTGCGTTTTTGCGTTTTTGCGAGTCGTTAGACATTGGTTGACGGATGTTCGATCGAAACTACTTTCGTTGAAATTGCCGTCGATTCGCGGTTTAAACCAGCTCCCGAACCATCCTCTCTTCTCTTCCCTTCTCTTCTCTTTCCTGCAACTCGCTCGAATTTGCGATTTGAAATTTCGCTTTGATGTAACGCTCGGTCGAGGCATTTCCACCGTGTATCACCGTAAACTCCCACCCCCGACAAAGGGAGGACGAGAGAGTGGACGTAAAGATCTTTTGGCGGACGATCCGGGTTATATCGTGTATTTAAATCGTACTCTAGCGACAGTCGCGCGCTCCTTGTTTCCGTCCTCTTTCCGTTTCCCTTCACTTTCCCGCGTTTCATCCGTTTTCCAATTGCGACGAGACGATGTTTTCGATGCGCGGCTAGTCGCGCGATGTTTCCAGTCCCTCAGCCTGCGCTTCGTCCCGTGTCATCCCGTTTCTTCCCTTTCCGCACCCGCTCCATTTATAGATCGCCTCGCTGCTCTCGTTCCGTCTCCGATACATCGTGCTCGCACGATTCCCTCGGCATTGGAACTTGTCCGGTTTCTCCGTTCTTCGGACCAAATCCTCCATTTCCGAGCTTCGTATCTCGCGGATCTCTCGATCGACGGAGGTACGATCCGCGCGCAGCTCGGATACAAATATTTTGATCGGAGATTACGCGAATTCCCACTCGTGAACAGAACCGGCAACCAACATCGGCGCGGTGAGGTTGCTCGACCGAAAGCCGAGATATTCGAACAAACTCGAGACAACTCGCGTCTCGCGTTCTACCGTTTCGAACGCGCGCGACTATTTCCGTCACCGCGCTCGAACCTTGAATAAAATTACACGTTGCCGCGCATCAATTTGCATCGACTCGTATCAGCTTTGTATTTTCTCCGTTAGCCCTTCGAGCCTCGAGCTTTCGCATCGATCGGATCGAATTGTGCGCGGTTATCGCGATTCCTTCCGTTTCTTTCCTCGCAAAGATTCGGTCGATCGATGGCGATGCTCGATTACCGATGCGCGTGCGAATCTCTTTTCGTCCCGTATTTTTGGTCGCCCGTGGAGCAAACGGGAATCAATCATTTTAGGATTTTGATCGGGATCGCCGGGACCGAAAGACCGAGAACGTACGAAAGGCTGGTAGAAAAGCTGGACAAATAAGTGGAAAGTTTGAGGAAGGTAAATCCAGCCGGTATATGAAATCGCACCTTCTTGCCGTTCCGTACCGTTCCCTTACGTTTCTTTTATTTGCTCGACTCATCCGGGACCCTGTCGTATCCCCAATCTTCGTCTCGAAGATTCGAGACGCGTACGGGTATACGCATACGCTATGCGCGTGGTTGCGCGTGTGAATGTGCGTGCGCGAAAATCTGCACACGTTCGCGCTGGAAATGCCTCGCTACCGAGACAATAGACCGTCCGCGACCGTATACAGTACATTCGAGCCCGAGTTTGAACCGCCACTTATCCTAAACGCTCTATCCATCGATTTTACCTTCTATCGGTTCTCGTCGGATTTCGATTGACTCGCGGTCCAATTTAATTTCCGTCTAGTCGTCGATAAAACCTCATCGAATCGAACGATACGGAAGATAAGAACGAATCTGGTACAGCTCGTTCATGGATTCTCTCGCCCGACGAGAAACGAAGATCGCGACGGACACGCGACATCGAGACTCGAGAGGAATTTTAGAAGAACGCGTTGCACGCGCATAGTTGCGGAGCATCGGATCATCGATGCGTGTCAGAGCTACTGTACATACGTACATGCTCACAGCACACGCACACGCACACGCACACGCACACGCGTGTTATACCTGTCCGTTGTCTCTCGATATACCTATTCGTAGTCGAAACGATAGATCTCTGTCTACGTGACATCCGCAGATTCGCTTCGCGCGTTACTTTTCTTCCGGTCGAAAGAGACAATTTGTATCGATACGTAATGTTATGTATCGTACCAAGTATAAAAATTATACTACAATATTATTGAAGATAGTCCGAATGATGTCGTATTAAAAATATTAAATTTTAAATTTTTTATCTAAATAGTACCCAATTCTGCCGAAAACCATGAAAACATACGGACGCGAGAGGCAAAGAAGCAAAGAAACGAGTCTGCTGCTCTTTCGGGCGATAAACTTATGCGAGTATTTACGATCGAGCGTGGAGAAAAGTTTATTGTCTTTCGTTTCGTGCGCTCGCCGTAACTTTGGGGAACGCGCCCCAACGAACCTCGTACACCGTCGCGTCGTACCGCATAGCGGTGGATGGTGGATGGTGGATGGTGGACAGTGGACGGTACGTGAGCGGATGATACGTGCACACGCGGCAACGCGCAACACCCTCCGTGAACCGGTGGAGTTTCCTAAGCTCTCTGCTAATCGTATTTGAAAACTGTTCGACGGAAACGGACGAGCGTAACTTTGGCGCGAACGGAAGAGCAACTCGTACAGGCACGCGTTGCGACGTGACAGCGCGACAACGCAACGCAACGGCGCGGCGCAGCGCGGCGGATCAGCGTGGCGACGTTGCAGGCCTATGTATACGCGTATCTATGTATACGATGGTGCGTGTCGCCCCCGCCCTTTCGCTCCTCTCGATTTCGTTTAGACGACTGTCGAGCATCTTTGATCGTTGGTGCGTCGCATCGCGTCGATCCGACGACTCGACGACCCACCCCCACCGACCCAGTTACCTCGGCCAAATCGTTCTGCAACGAAAAACACTCGGATCGCGGTAAACCGAAGTAAATTCGAGAGACGCGGAGCTGTATCTCCTTCATCGATACCACGTTATTCGATGATCGTATGCGTTACGAGCGCTGCGGTTAGGGCGATAAGTAAGCAAGCAATCTCATTCGCACCGTTTCAGTCCGGAAGGAACAGAAAACCCACCGCGGTTGTGTTCCATATATATATATATATATATATATATATATATATATATATATATATATATATATGATGGACACGACCGAAATCCATGCTACGAACGTACCAATATCCCATCGTGCATAAAGCCCATTTAGGTTGTCCGTGTTTAACAGTGTGTGGCATCGGGTATTGATTAAATGGAAGGGCACGAGGGGCGAGGAGAACCGGAAAACAGGAAACGAGAAACGAGAAACAAGAAACGGGAAACGGGAAACAGGAGCCGAGAACACGAAATGGGGAGAACGGCACGAGCACGGGTTGGGGACAAAGAGAGGAGCCGCGGCATGTAAAGTCGTAGATATGGAGGGAGATGCGACTCTCTCTCTCTCTCTCTCTCGCTCTCGCTTGCCAATTGTCCGAATGCGAACCGCCAATCGAGACACAGAACTTGACACGGAAGGAGAAGAATCATCGGAGTAGAAATTGTCGTCGATCGTACTCGACTCGCCGCGGCTAAAGATTACGGTTGCGGTACTATCGCATTCTATCCAGATTTTATAATAAGCGTTGGCTCGATTCGGCTCGGCTTCGCAATAATAACGATTCTCGTGAAACGTAAGAATTATCGTCGCGAAAGTATTAGTCGCATTCGTTCGGGAATAGACAGAGCCTGAAACGGCATCGACACGGTCAACCATTTCTCGTTTCCAACTTTTTCCACCATTTCGCTAATTAAGTGGCGCCCGCAAAACCCTAGACGCTGCGAAAGACGCGTCGCGTCGACCAACATTTTTCATTCTCAATCTCTTCGATGAGATTTTCCGATCCGCTCGAATGGCGATGAAGCGGCAGGAAATTTCGATGAACGCCATCGAATAAGTTAATTGATTCGGTCGGACGGGGAACTCGATCGATCTCCTATTAAATTCAAAGAATACTCTGTCCGTTTGGCACCGACCGTCGGAAATATCGGGATATATCTGAAACGCTGCGACGAATCGTTCGATATCGATGGTATCGCCCACGACAACGATTACGCCGCGAGTATTTTCGGGGCTGCTCGGAGGCTGGGTCGGGGTTGCCGCGACGAAGATTCGTGCCGCGAAACGCCGTAGCTCCTTCGAGGGTGAATCTCGGATATGAGTCACCGAGGAGACCCCGAGGAATCCTCCTCGCTCCACTCTAGAGTCGTGACTCATCGATACCCATCGAAATAAGAACGTCTCCGAGAATCGTTATCGTAATCGCCGCGCCGCACCGCCTTCCTCTTTTCTTGCGCAACGCGAAATACGAGAGAGCCGAGGTTCGGCTCCTCCGGTTCCATCGGTTTCCGAAAAAAAGGGGGAATCGTGCTCCTCAACGGATCCAAAGACGATACAGAAAAATGTATTTACCACTACCGTCTGCCACGGCGGCGGCGACGAAAACGAAGCCAGATGCCGCCGCGCGCCGCGCAACGACGAATCGATAGGGGATGCGCCAACGTCCCTCGTGGAGGCGGCGTCAGCCGATTTCTCGTTTCGAAACGATCGAGTTTCCGTGTGTTTCGTATGTCGTGTGGTTAAGGTAGGAGAAATTCGTTTCAGTGGCGCGAAAAGGACACGAGTTTCCAGGTCGGTGTCAGGGAAAGACAGGCAGGAAATCAGGATTTCTGAAATCGCGGGACGAGGCATCGCGCGGTGTAGACGTTTCCATGGAAAATCGATTTCCGGCTACAGTTTGTTCGATGTACGCGTATCGCGACTCGCGAGTAACACCGTTACCACCATTTCCATTGTTCTTTCGTTTCCATTCGAAAGTATCGGCGCGACGCGCGACGGGAAGAAACGAAACGTGTCCGACCGAGTCTTTTTCGAAACGTTCCCAGATTAATTCGTCGAAATTCAAATATTTTCCGTTGCGTGTAATTTCTTCGATTCGTCGATACTTTTTCTATTACGATATCGGCGCCGATAGAACAACAACGCCGTATATATTCTATATTCTATATTCTATATTCTATATTCTATATTCTATATTCTATATTCTATATTCTATATTTTATATCGCAAACGGAGCAAACAGCGTGTGCGGATTAAGCGTGCACGCCACGCACGATCAGGTTGAAACTATATACACGCGCATATCATCCAACGCGAACGGTTGGCGCGATCGTCACGACCGAGCAATACGAGTCGAAAATCGCTGCAGTCCGGAAAGTCCTATATCCTATGTTTTTCGTCGATCCGTCGCGAGACTCGTTTCCTTTCCGCGTTCGTGACCGTCTCATCGGCCCTTCTTAACCACGCGACGCAAACGATGCCAGTCGAGTCGAGAATTTGAATTGTAATCAAGTAGATACGCGTGTGTTATACCTACCACGCGTATAATAAGATATACATATTATACGTATGTCTACGCATACCTACGTACACGAAGACACACCATATATCGCGCGGCGGTAATGAAACGCGTTTGATTTCAAAGCGGTAACAAGGTGGTAGCCGCTGGCAGTCTGCCTACTACCCGCTACTCGTCGACGCTATCGATGCCTTCGGTGTTGACCGACAAACAGAAGGGGTCTCTGTATTGTTCTCGACGAGCGAATGCAGGTCGAGGATCCATCCATGGTCCAGCTTTCGAATCCGGTAAAGGCGGATCGGTGTTCGATGCGTACCGGCGTGGCATCGGTTGCTGTCGTCTCGTAGCGTCTCTTGGCGTCTCGTAGCGTTCGATGGCATTTCGTGGAATCGGTCCGCGACCAATATCAAAGGACGGCTCTTTTATCGCGTTAACGTTTTCGATCACCGATAAATTCGCAATATAATCGAGTCGCGTCGAGCGGCAACCGTGGACGGATCGTCGAAATTCCGAGGGCGGTTGATCGACGGGAGCACGAAACAGCCATCGCCTGGGCTGATCGGTCATCGGGAGACCAACGACGAAGAAGCGTTCGAAAAACGGAGCTGAAATATCCGATTACCGGTATGTCGTTCGTTCGAGATCGTTTTTCAGAAGCTGGCGAGGCTGGCATTTCTGTTCCCACGAGAGCAGAAGGCGCGCGCGATCCAGATGTTCTCAAACCCCGCTTTACACCAGCGCCGCGCGATGCTTCGGCGTGCATCGTCAAACTGTTCGGTGACTTTAATATCGTGGCTCGTCGCGGTACACGTAAACGCGTAAACGCGCACGACGCATCGATGAACAGAGTTCGAAGAGTATCGCGGTAGCCGACATCGAGGGATGTTCCGTAGCCATGGCGACAGGCCGACTTCCCGACTCGCGAGGCGGATCGTTCGGCCCGTAAAGAAATCCGTCGCGGTTGGACGATGCCGCGCTTTCGCCTTGCAACGACGCGACAATCGCAAATTCTACGACGATTCTCTTCTTTCTACCCCTTCGTCGACCTTTTCCGTTTCCCGTTTCCCGTTTCCCGTTTCCACTTTCCACGCGTTCGTATCTTTTACAGCCGAGACGGTTCGAGGAAATCTGGAAATAGTTTCTTGGTCCGAATGAAACCGCTTCTTGGAAACTCGGATGCACCGGTCTAATGGAACGGATCGATGGTCGGACGATTGGTATTAGTAGTCGCCGGGCGCGACCTCGGCTTTGTACATACACCGTTGCGTCTGGAAGCGCAAGCGCCTAACCCTTCGCGTCTCTTCGGTTTTCTCAATGATTGCCTTAGGTTTCGTCTTTGCGATCTTCGAGCCACATTCGATCGCCGAGCAACCATCTTTTTGGTCCGTTCGGACTTTATAGAATGAAAAGACTCGCGACAAAATGATTACCTCCTACCGATTATTTGGGGCTATCATTCAATTATTCCCTCTCCCTGCTCGATCCTACGACCCGACGACCCGACGATTCCACGACGTCGTACCCGAGGAGATTCGGCGGTTCCTCGATACGCGTGTCACGCTACTTCCGCGTCTTATGATTCTCGGTCGCGCGGCGTCGTTCGCGGACCCAGCGTCGTCCTCCTCCTCCTCCTCCACCTCCCCGCCTCGTCGCCCCGAACCCCTTCCTCCATGATATAGCATTTTCCGTTTCGGTGTCGCGACGGTAGTCGAAAAAATTTCAAATCCATCGTTACAAAACACAACCACGTTGCGACACGGTACATAGGGCATAGGGTATAGGACGTAACAGTTGCGGACGACGTAAAACCAACGAGAGTGGTCGCTTGCGGGAATGCCTACTTTTCCTGAAATGCTGGAATGCTAAAATGCTAAAATGCTAAAATGCTAAAATGCTAAAATGCTAAAATGCTGAAATGCTAAAATGCTAAAATTCTGAAACGCTCGTTGGAGGGGAAACAGGGTGGGTTAGCGCGTTGTACGGTCGTACGCAGAGATCCTCTCAAAGACGCGTTCGAGATGGCAAGGGACGACTACTCCGAAAACGGTCGGCTCTCGAGTACGCTACCTTCGCGTAGCATGGTCGAAAACGGTATAGGCAACATGTACGTATAATAGAACATAGGATACGGATCACCTGGTAGGAAACCCTACGACCTGGCGAGCGGTAACACGTCCGAAACGGTTTCTCATCGTTCCATGGTTCGTTTCATCGAATCGTTTCGATTCGAGAACGGAGAACGAGAACGGAGAACGAGAACGAGAACGCATCGACATCGAGTACCGCGACCGATCGGGAAGAACGAACGGTCGTGTTTTGGCATATCGCGTCGGAAATCTTAAACGAGATAGGCGCCGGGAAACGCGATACGCTCCTCGCAGGAGATAGGCACCGGATAATCCGTGGCCGGATGGTTTCCGAGGGGTTCCGGAGAAGAACCTAGGGACCGAGAATCGCGCTCGCAAGAGCACTAGAATTATCATGGTACGCTAGCAACCCCACCTGTTCTCTGTCGAGGCTTTTGCGTGAAGCGTTCGCGCCTTCGATTGTCCGTGGCCACGGTCGCTTCTCGATCGCCTCTCGGAACGGTTGTTCCATTATTGCCGTTGTTCCACGGTTGATTTTTCCTCGTCTCTCCTGCTCGTTTCCAGCACCAGAAAAGGAGATACGCGTTGAAAACGCATCGGAAACGCGTCCATCAGAATACTCGAATGCCCGGTACTCGACGAGCGTTCCTCGCTTATTTTCTCACCCGAAAGCCGCGTCTCCTACCTCGTACCACTCACCAGCACAAACCAGTGCTTCCCGTCGCGCGAGTCGCGCTTGCCGATTAACTTTAACCCTTGACACTCGAATGGCGTCTCTGAGGCGCCACTGAAAATTGCTATACCATTGTTCAAAATATCGTTGACATTATTAAATTCGTTCGTATCTAATGCATTGCTAAACATTTACGTACCGTACGTACCGAAGTATTTCATCGGTTTAATTTGCATTCGATGAAAAAGATCATATTAAATTGGAAATATTCTAGATCGGCAGAAATGTTTGGTGTTCGAGTTGAAATAGCTCCGAGCGCAAAGGGTTAATATCGCCCAACGGTCATTGGAAACGCGTTTGATTTTCCTTGAATTTTGAATCGTTTCGTTGATCGCTACCGTCTGTTCCAGGTGTTGTCATCGCCGCCGAATATGCCAGAAACGACGGAACCGTTGTACCAATCTCGTTCCAAAGGACCTCGGCGAGACGTATTCGTAACCCGTAGTCGACCAGGAACGAAAACAAACTAAAGGAATATCCGGTGAACGAGCTTTGCTCGCCAACGAGGAAGAAACGCCGCTCCGCGTTCGTCGGAAGCGTGAACGACCTCGTCGAGGGTCGATTCGATCCAACCGTTTCCCGACCTATGCTTTTCCAGAACAAGATGTCGATGACAGGAAGCTTGATGGGTTACGAAAACAACAACGAGGTGAACCAAGCGAAATGCAAGAAGCCACTGAAGCCGCTTCCAATAGTATCCAGCGTAAACTCGAGCGGCGTCGCCGCGACGGGAAAAGCGTGGAAGTCGCGTAGCGGCAACAGCGGTCGCGTTTCGACCAAACGGAACTCGTGTATAAGAGGCCACGTGAACAGTTTGTGGTCCGTTTGGTACGGTATCTTGGCGGTCGGCTTGCAAGCTTACATCGGCTTAAGATACGCGAAACGATTCGCCGGTAAGTAAGACTCGCGAGTGGCGAGTAGAGCGATCTTTCGGTCGATCCCTACGACCAAACGTTAACGCGCACGCATCGATCGGCTTTCAGCGTACTTGTCGTTACCCTGGCCAGCGGACACACCCCCTCCGAAACTCGAATTGTACGCTTGTTTGGTTCTGGCTGGCACCGGAGTGGTCTTACTTCCGGTTCTTCTGGGCGCGGCGTTCCTCAAGCTCGGCAACCTGGCCAACGATGGAATAAAGCTTGGTCGTCACTTGAGCGCGTGCTCGCGCGACCCACCTTCCTCGCTGCTCGCGAACAACCACGACAACAGTGAGTAGCCATCTTCATTTTTCGTTTCTCGTTTTTCCCGTTTTCCTATTTTTCCATTTTTCCCATTTTCCCATTTTCCTGTTTTCTCGTTTTCTCGTCGCTGATTCTTCGAACCACCGTTCGCAGGTCTGGCGAATAACTTGTGGCGACACGGAGGGCCCACTGCAGCGTTCGTACACCTTTGCACGGCCATGTGCTTTCTGCTACCGTCGCTGCTCATGGAAGCCAGGCTTATACACGCCGGATTTTTGCCGAAAGGTAATCGTCGTCCGAATCGCCGTTTCCTTTAGTTCTTCTCTTATTCGCTTCGCGATTCGGTTGTTTTCGCGACAGCGATCGATATCCGTTTCGAAAGAGAGAATGCTTGCGCTTCGATCGTGGAGAAACGACCGCTCCTGATGTAACAGGGTCTAGTCCGTTTCAACCACCGCTGTTCGCGTTCGCGTTCGCGTTTGCGTTCTCGTTCCTGTTCGAGTTCGCGTATCGATCGGCCTGGTGTGTACGCGTATCCGCGTGCAAGTACGCGTGTACGCGCGGTTCTCGACGAGACGACTTATCTTTCCTACGATCGTTTTCGTTTTGCGTTGATTCCCGCCTACGGTACGATATCTCGCCAAGAAGCACGAAGCGCGAAGCGAGAAACGAGAAGTACCTACGAAATAATATTTTTCTTTTACAGACGCGATATGGCGCACGGACCTGGATTGGGTTGTGATACACCGCGATCGATTGGTCGTATCCAGTTTCTTGAATCCGAACGTGAACCTCAGTATACTAACCGGTTTCATAACTCCTCAACCGTTTGTCACTTTAACACCGAACGAGGAGTTCGACGAAGCAACCAAGAACATCGCCGCTTCGACGTCGGTTACCGTCGACGACGCTGTCTCGTCTCGTCTTGGAAACGCCGCGAGTACGTTATCCAACGCGTTTCGTTCTACCAGCAACGGGCGGCTTCCATCGAACGCGCGACTTTTAAACACCAGTCCGGCTCCGGTGGCGTATCGCGACTACGCAAAAACCTTTTCGAAGGAACACGGTTACGCGACGTCGGTAAAGACGGTGCCAACGTCCACCGTCGTCGCGACAACTGGTACATCGACGGAAACAACAACAGGGTCGACAACGACCGCTTCAACGACGACGACGAACCCGACGACCATTGGCGGCTCAACTACGGTGGCAGCTGCGACAAGATCGGCGAGCGCGGGTACATCGTTCGGTCCGTGGCCCATGACCGCGACGTCGAGAACGGTCCAAAGCACCACGGACAAATACGATACCGCCGTGAGACGTCCAACCGCGAAAACCATTCTCAGGACCAATCATTCGAAGACCAGATCGAAGACCAAGAGTTTCGGGAGAGCCGCGTCTGCGACCGTTCTGCCTGTTCGAATCGCTTCCTCGAACGGTGGCGGAAATATGACTGCCCAAAGTCTGTCTCTGACGATGAACAGTTTGGCCGATTTGGATCATCCGGAAAAATTGAATCTCAAAGTAGAAACCGGTAAGGATGCTTGTCTCGATTCCAGGTTTTCTTGGCCATTCGAATTCTCTGATCTCTCGTTTCTTCCAAATTTCCTGATAGCCGAATCTTACGGACCCATCACTTTGGAATATTTAAACTACGCCGTGGCCCTTGGAGTATATTCGGTGAGGTATCCTGCGGTATTTTGGTCGTGCAACAAAGCGCTCGGCACGATTTTCAGCGTTCAATTGGTTATGAACTCGGCGCAAAGTTTATTGGCGTACGTTGGAATGTCCGTGCTTTACAAGGTAAATGCAACGAAACTACCGCGAGTCCAATTCGGTGGCTTTTTCGTTCGAGAATAGTTTCGTAACGTAAGCTCGCGTCGATGTTTAGATTCAAGTGGTGGGGCCTTTGAAAGCGCTACCCGTTCTTCGGCAACAGCATCGAACGTTCTCGAGTTCTGGCAGCGGCAGCGGCAGTGGCAGCGTCGGCGTCGGCGGAGGCGGAGGCGGAGGCGGCAGCAACGGCGGCAGTACCACCATCGGCATCGGCATCGGCACCGGCACCGGCACTGGCGCCACCACCACCACCACCATTACCACGACCACCACCGCAACAACCGCCACAATATCAACAATTTTCGGGGATTCTTATTTTCTCCTGAATCCGCACGTGACTCTTGTTCTGTTCGGCCTCTCGTCTCTCCTGGTGCTCTGCTCCAGCATGGTCATGTATTTCTACGCTTACGGCAGGTGAGGGAACGCGAATCGAAATCAGAATCGGAATCGGAATCGGAATAAACGTATCGACGATTTCGCAGGTTCACCGCGTTTTTGAATCAGGAACGCGAGCGTCGAGTCATCTTGTCGAAAGAGAATCGCGAGGGAAACGGTTGGATATACTTTATCCACTGTACAGCTCTGTGCGTATTCTTGGCGATCGCGATTTGCAGCGCGCCGTTGCTCTACGATTACAGTGTCGTATATCGTGCCAGCTTGGACGGCGCTATTCTCGCTTGCATCGTTGCCACCGTGCTCCATCTGCTTCTCTGGTTGCTGGTCTGGATTTGCCTGACGATCAAGCATCGCTGGACGTTCAAGTTGCGAGTGACGATCGGTCGCGCTACCGTAAGGTCCGCGAGATCGGTCAAACTCGTGACCGACGTTGATCTCCTGACGGCGAGAGACGAAGAGGACGGTACCAGCGCGCCGTTGCTCGTCGTGGGCAACGGTCGCACTTACACCATCGCCGATGCTTCGCCGAAGAAAGCCATCATGAGCGTGATACAGAAAGCGGCCATCGAGAGGAAAGCGCGCGCTCAAGGTAACGCTCCCCCGACCTTTCGATTCGAATCGTTCTTTCGTCGAGTCTATCCAGCCGTCGTTGTATCTCGTTGTATCCGGTCGTTCATCGTGTCGCTCGGTACAGGTAACGCGGATTCGGTCGACGGTGATTCGACGGCCGACGACGAGCAAATCTACTGGTTGAGGCCGAAATTACGGCCGTCGCCGACGCAATCGCCGAGCGACGGGGGGAACCACGCTCCATCGATCACCGACAAGGGCTGGCTGAACAAGAAATTGAAGCCCAAGGTCACCTTTAACGACCTGCCTAGTACGTCAGGCTCGCGGTAACTACCCTCCTCCCTCCTCTTGGTGTCTTTCAGTACATCTGGCTATAACCCGTGTCCTCGGCTGCTGCTGCTCCTTCTACTTCTACCTCTACTTCTACTTCTTCTTCTTCTTCTTCTTCTTCTTCGACTTGTTCTTATTCGACCGGTACCCGGTCGAGGACCAAGCCTCGCTCACGCTCGGCGATACGCATCGACGAATCGTTAGAGTCGTATCGCTTCTCTCTCACGCTTTCTCTCACGCTACCTCTGCACGTCCCAGTAACTTTCCGTCCCGCTAACCAACGACCGGATAAGACGGATCGTCCTCGGTTCGGCCGTCAAGCCCGTCCGTCATTGGTCCACGGTCCGTCTTGTCCCCGTTAGTAAACCGATCAGCGAATACGTCTCGGTTGACGGATCGCATCGAAACGTAACGTCCCTCGACGCGATGCGTCACCGTTGATGTTGCAGTAATAAGGGAAAAACCAGACGAGGCGGTGGTGCAGGCGACGGAACCGGGGGGCCCGAGGACGACGGAGATTACGCTACGTTACGGGAATTACCGTTGATGACGTCTCTGGATCCAGCCGATGATTCAACGTCCGAGGAGAACAAGGTACGCGCATTCTCTTTCCGTTTTATCGCTTCATGGCCCTTTTGTTCTCTCGTTTTCTCGTTCCGTCGTTTTTGTCGCCTCTATGATCGATTGCTGTCGCGACATTGTCGATAAATTCTATCCCTCCCTCTCGCTCTCTCTCTCAGTCTCTTTCTCTTCGCAGACTTTTAATTTCATTGTCTTTTGCTTCGACAGTGGGGCACATGGCTGATAACCGATAAAGACGATATAACAAAATTTGGAGACGTAAGATGCAAGAAAGTGTGCGTTGTCCGTGTTTCTATGCTCGAAACTACTAACAATGTTTTTTCGATGGTTCGCGCGCGGATTACCATAGTTTTGCGAATGAGACGTAGACGCGACGAGAATGTTCGCTGAACGATCCAAACGGATTCTAGCAACGATTGTCATAGATATTTTGTTTTCTCGACGTTACCAATATAGTTTATTCCGATTTTGTCGCACGCATCCAAGACATCCAAGACATCCAAGACATCCAAGACCGCCACACGGAATCAACGGTTATGCTAGCCACGCTTCGCCTCCTTTTCCATAGTCCCGCTTCTCGCCCCGCTTTCGTCTCTCCGGATGCGATCGAAAGTTCGCTTCGTTCGTACGCCAGGAGAGACTCCCGGAACACGCATCCAAGCGACCGCTAACGACTGTCAATAATTTTAACAGCTGCTCGAGTGCGTAAACGACGACCAAGTGACATACTACGCGAATGCAAATCGCGATCTTCAACCTTCGGAAGGTGATCCCTCGCCTCTCTTGACTCCAGACCCTCTGTCCGATCCTACCTCGGAGTCGCTCGCATTGCCATCTCCGACTCGAACGCGCGCATCGAGCACCAATGTTATCACAGCTTCGCTAACCGCTAACACTCAGGTACTAACACGCTTCGCGTAGACCGTAGACCGTTCTATTCACGGGTGGGCCAACTATCCCGATCGCGAACACGGTAGACGCGATAGAAGAGAAGAAGAGAAAATAAGAACGAAGCGAAGGAGGCGATGGTTGTTGGGTGGTACCCGCGGAACCGATAGTTTGCTCACCCGTTTCTTCCGTCGCATCGTATCGTGGTTGCGATCGCAACGAAAAGACGCGCGCGTAGTACCGCGCTTTCGAGAAAACGTAGCATCGCGAGCGAGAAAAAGATTCGATGGAACGAAGAAACGGTCCCGGATGCGTTCTTTTCCCCTTGTCGACGACAGCGACGATAATCTGAACTCGGGGATCGAATTCGTTTCAGGCCAACTGCAACGGAGGACAAACGCCGCGGTGTTTGCGCAGAGCGGACTCTGGGATGCCGCACGAGGAGTTGACGCCTCGCTCGGATTCCTCGGGTTCGCCGCCTCTGGAGGCGGGTATCGCGGCCGGCGGCGGTGTTTGCGGCAACGGAACTGGTTCCGCGGCCGGCCACAGCAACGGCAGCAGCCACAGCGAAACGTCGTCGAGCGGAGTGCACAGCAACGCGAGCAACGTCAGCAACGGTAGCTGCCAACGACGAGCGACCAGCGTCGACGATCTGACCGGCGACCAGCGCAACGGCGAGGAGTCGCGAGAACACTGGCGCAGCTGTTCGTTGCAGCGAGGCGTTCAACCGCCCACGGCAACCACTCGCGCGTTTTCGTCTCCGCCGCCGCCGCTATCCTTGCCCCTGCCCATGCCCATGCCCATGCCCCTACCCATGCCTCTGCCCTTGTTGCTGCCCCATACGCAGTCGCAATCTCAGCCGCAGAAACAACCGTTGTCACAGCCGTCGATCGGGCGCTCCGTCGTAATCAACGGGGGCCAGCCGTTCTCCTCGCCGCAGTACGCGAACCACGCGCCGTTGTTTACGAACCATAACGCGAACGCGAACCTGAAGGCGAACGTGAATCCGAACGCGAACGCGAACGCGAACGCGAACGCGAACGCGATCACGAACGCAAACGTAAATGCAAACGTAAATGCAAACGCAAACGCGATCGGCAACGATGCGCTTCCCGGTTCAGGATCCAGTTCCGTGTCCGGTTCGGGAACCGGGTCGAGTTCCGGTTGTTCCGCCGTTATCCTAGAAAGCTCGAACGAAGCGACCGTGGTTATCAGGCGCAAGCTGTCGAGGACGAAACTCGCGGAACCGTTGAATCCGAACGAGGAGCCGTTCGGTCGATCGACGAACATGAGAATGACGTCTTTCACGGAGAGCAACGATATTCGCGTGCACGCTTCGTCCGCCACGTTACCGCACTATCCGACGCAGCCGATCGTTACCTATCCGCATTGCTCGACGATGCCGTTGCCTCACGCGTCGCACGCGAGCGTCGCGGGCTCGCACATGGGCGGATCGAGCGGAAGCTGCGGATCCGTGCCTCGGCACGCGTTCGTTCATCCCACGCATCCGCCGCAGATGCACTCGACCGTTCCCTCGCACACCACTCTGCCCTCGCACCACAACGGCGTCAGACTCTCGCAACCAGCCCCGGCACCGACTTCGGCCAACAATCCGTTCGTCAAACGATTCCCGACTATACCACTGCACGCGCAATCTTGGGCGCTACCGGGTCACCATACATTTCCGCAAACGCCGCAAACCAACGGCAAACTGTCGGTAGCTGCGCAAATCAGGCATACCGATCGCGACTCGGCCAACTTTTCCATGGCTAGCAGCGGTGATTCCGACATGTGTTTACCTCACTAAGAGTCGCGCAACACGCTTTGCCGCGTAGCGCCGAGTTGTTGCGCCGAATTGCGCCGAGTTGCGCCGAGTTGCGCGGTTCGATTCGATTCGTCCAGACCCGTTTCAATCCATATCGCGGATAAACCTACTAGCAACGAGACGCCACTCTTCCGTTCGCGCCAAACGCAACGGATCACGGTCAACGATTTCACGACAAAGTTGCCCCGAACGCAAACTTACATATCATATACATTTCAGTTTTACCAACAAGAAATAACGAGAAGAAAGATCCGAGCGTACGTCTATTTTTAATACGACCGTTTCTCGATGCTTCGACCAATACGTTCGGAGGAACACCATATCCAAAACGCGTTCCCAGTACCTGCGACGCTAGCGATGCGTCGTGGCAAACATATCTGGCAAGCTCGGGATCCAGTCTCTGCTGCTCCATCGAACGCGAAAACTCGCGAAACCTTTACCAAAAAGCTGTCGAGGCGTTTCTTCGGGTCGATCGAAACGGACCGCATCGAACTGCGATACATCGGACCGCGACGAAGAGAAAACGCGATACGAAAGAGGACTCGCGGTGCTAATCGTATCGATTATCCGATGACGAGATGGATGCTCGCGTCTCTTTTATCTCGTGATTTGTGCTGGAAAATTGCTAAAATCGCTATTTCCAAACAATGGTTCCCCGATAACGTTCGAGATTGGTGCACGAACAGTGAACCGTCGTTCGATTCGTTACGAATACCTCTCAGTGTACTCGGGTATTCTGCCTAAACGTACTTACGATTAAGGATCAAATAACTCGCTTCTCGCGCGTGCTGTCTCGTATAACATCGTCGATAGTATCGTTGCACTCGAAACGGTTTAAATCTCAACATGTTTTACAGTTCGGAACCTCTAAATTCTGAACTCTGAACTCTAAACTCTAAACTCTAAACTCTAAACTCTAAACCTTCTTTGAACCTTCGAACCGCTGTACTTCTCGCAAAAATTATTCGAAGCCTGCGTCTTCCTTTTGGACAGCTTGTCCTCGTTCGGCTTGGCGCATCGTTCGCCTTCTCACTCTTTTTTCGCACTCTATTTATTTATTTATTTATTTATTTTCTCGCGCGTTTGAGATTCTTTTCTGTCGTTGTTGGCAACGCGATCGAATTGTCGTCGCTCTCGCTAGCATTTACCAAAATTTCTGGTAATCGCGAAGAGAACGGCGTTGGAACTCGATTCTTTTGTCAGTCTCTCGGAATGATGTATGGTGGGTGAAAAAAATCGCGAACGATAAACAAACGTTAAACGAGGCTAGCACGTGTCGGCTACTTAGAAAAGTTTAAGGGAAACGACTACTGCCACTAATCGCGAAGATTCGTGGATCTATGGAATCACGGAACTATGGATCCATGAATCCACGTTATACATATATATATATATATATATATATATATATATATATATATATATATATATACTACACGTATATTCGGTTGTTGGGTCGACTGCCACGTTATTTCGTCCTTTCGCGGATTTCAGGGGTCAACGTTTACGAGCTGCGACGCGGTTCGCTAGTTTCTATCGTGATTTCGTATCTCCGCGCAACGCTCGTAATATATTCCATTAGACTCGCTTCCTCGTCGCATCTCTTGTTTTTACAGCTCCGTAAATGTTGTTGAAGACGCGCGAGACGGAAGAGACTATTAGAGAGTGCCTAGGTCGCGTTGGCCGGTGTTCGGCGCTTTCGGTGATTTCGAGAAACACGAAACGCTAAACTCGAAACTGTAAACAATGGATCATGGATGATCCATAGAGCGCGTATGCGCAGAGAGGACAGGCGTAACGCGTGTTATTTCAAAACGTTTGCGTTTGCGTTTGCGTTTGCGGTTGATTTTTACATTTGCTCGATATAGAATTCATTCGTGATCAACGTAGGAAAACGCTTTTATCGCTCCACGGTTTAGCCGAAACAAACGAATACGTAGCAAATACGATGAACGTTTCTTCCATGGCGGAGCGGTCGCGATAGATTTCTTCTTTCGATTCGAAAGAAATTTTGTCAAATCCGGTTCGGGGCTCACGCGTTACGGATGAGACGATAGTATTTTTATGAACACTCTTTACAAATACAAACGATTCGATTCTGCGGAGAGTGAAATCCGCAGAACGAACGCGTGGCACACAGTTTCGCAAAACTACAATTAAGATCGCGCTCGTAGATCAAACGTAAATACGCTGCACACGTTTCGGTTAGTTGACGTTTTAGAGGATCCTTTTATCGTTTCGAACCGTTATTATCTTCGAATCTAACGAATATTACATTAGAAGAAACGCTGCTCAAAGAACTACGAGTATCTTTATTTCTAACGATAAGCATCTTCCAACCGTGTTGAACGGAAACGTTGTTGTAACGATAGCCGACGAAATCTGTCGTGCGAGGTAGCTCGCTAGATACGTTTTCTCGGAAAAATGTAGTCCGACCAAGGATGGAATCAAGATCGCGATTTAGCTCCGACTCCCGAGCAGATCGAATGTACAGGCGTCTTTTTTATACGTGATCGAGTCGGTTCGAGTCGAGTCGAATCTAGTAGATGTTTAAATCGTAATCACATGTATTTTTTATGCACTTTTTGCGCCAACAAAAACGACTCGACGCGAGACGAAACGCGTCGAGCAATCGAACGTATTCGATTGCAAATGTATTTTCCAATAATCGCGTCTTCTTTCGCCCATCGTCCGTCGCCCGTCGCGCGTTACCCTTTTTCCCTTTCCCCTTTCCCCTTTCCCCTTTCCCCGATATCAGGACCTGTACGACAACACCTCGCACTCATCTTCCGCGGTTCGGCAATGCGCCGATCTCTTTTTCTATCGCAAATCTTGCAAGCAAACTTGTTTCGAGGTTCCATACGGTACACGCTATACACTGTGCGCGACATCTCCACGAGCGAATTACCAGTTACGAATTACGAATTACAAATTACAAATTACAAATTACAAATTACAAATTACAAATTACAAATTACATATTACAAATTACAAATTACAAATTACAAATTGCTAATAGCAGGTCATGCCTTGTCGAGTAGTACAGTCGAGCGTCGAGTACCGTTCCTCGAAACAGACAGGACAGCAAGATAGCTGAACAGTCGGATATCGTCCGAACAGACGACGTAGGAAAATTCCGGCAACTTTTATACCTCGGTAGGATCGGATAGCCCTCAAATACGAAAAAATGAGAAAAAAAGAAACAAAGATTCGAATCTATTCTTCTACGATCGAAAGCATCGAAACAAATGCAGTTAAAGCTTTATGATGTAGAATGTAGACGAGGAGCAAGCAAAGCAGGCGTCGCGATACACTCGATTCGATCGCGCGAGTATGCGTTAATTTTTTTGTCGGTTTTTGTTTTTACAATTTTTTTTTCTCAACAGCCTGACACACGCGAAGAAAGATTGAAATATTATAGATCGGAGATGGCAAGGAACGAACTCGATTCGATTGCCGATCCGGCGAAAATGATAAAGCTTTCACTGTACTTTGTATATTTTTCCATGCGAATTTTACGAGTTTTCTTAAATATCGATATACGGTGTTGATAATACTCGAGAATCTTGATTCCATCTTTGCGCGTTGTCGATCAAATCTGCGCGTTGGCGCTAACTTTTGGATCGAATAGGTTGTATCGTAAACTCCGGGTCGGCAGCACTCGCGATCCAACAGATCGCGCTCTAACTCGAGGCGTTGCGATTTGCGATTCGTTCGAGAAACGCTGTGTCGTACATATCACAATGGGCAAAGCAGAGTATCTATTCGCGAAACGACGAGAACGACTGGCAACAAACTCCCCGTTCGTTCGTTCGTTCGTCTCGTCGTTCGCATCACCGAATCGTTCGAAAATCGGCAACAACGACGCAAGGGGCGCGTGGAAAACGTACAATCTGGCCAGTGCCGATTCTCGCGGAGGAATATTTTTTTACCATCTAGCATCGGTCAGCTACCGAACGCCGTTCGTTTTAGATTCAACGCTAGAAGTTTAGCCCACGAGCGTGGACGCTACGGAGAGAGGATGGCTTTACCCTTTGCGAACAAAATTACTTTTCGAGATTATCGATGTATTTATCGCGCGCAGCCCTCTTTCGACCGACTCACCGCTCGAGCGTCTATTCTCTCTGACCGCGAAACACCGAAACGAAATAATTCAATCATGAGTGAGATAGATGTATCTGCATGTACGGAAACGGAGACGAACAATGTATCGGTGCACGAGTATATGGGGTAAACAGACACAGAAAGGGAGACAAGCGCGTACCCACGCGTGCACAGAGAGGATGAGAAAAAGTGAACGAGCATCCGTGCGTGCGTGAGTTCGCGAGTGTGTGCGTGCATGTGTGCACGCGTGTCTGCGTATATGCGATAGAGAGAAAAAGAGAGTGAGAGAGAGAGAGAGAGAGAGAGAACGGACGAACGAAGATAACTAACGCGGATATCTTGACGCTTCATCCTCGACAATTCCCTTGACACATGTAAATACGTACGAATCAATTCGATGAATCAAGGCGAGTGACAAGAAACTGGAATGACTGTAAACGAACAATTCAGCGATTATGTACGAATAATTGTATAAAGACTGATTAGACTAGCCTTGGTATTTATTCGAATACACGCACAGACAAGCAAGCGGACATGCAGACATACGGACAGACGGACATACAAACTCACATACGCAAACAGAATCAGAATCAGAAACAGAAACAGAAACAGAAACAGAAACAGAAACAGAAACACGAACATAACACACAATACACAAACATACGCGCACACGCAAAAATCTCATAGACACTAATCTACGCAGTTGTACACGGACAGTTAATTGCTATCGCTTTGCGCGCTCTCGAATGCACAGACGGAGCACGATACCAAAGGTATTTTCGACCAACCATCATTTTTCTCTTGTTCTTGGACTCGCGTACAACGTTGTTGAAGCGTTTTCGACCACGTTGCACTTCCATGCTACACGCTTCGACCGTCGCACACCCGTTGGTAGCAGCAGAAACGCGAACACTGCGATCGGTGGTAGGTTCGGAAGCTCGATCGCGAAAATACTTTCCGCGACACAGCGCCGAACCGAAGCGGAAATCCTCGTGGGATACGCGAGCGATAACTCGCTCGCTCGATCCAATCGAAGAGAAAAAGAAAAAATGGTTGCGTGGTTATAACGATGACATTATTATCGTCGCAACGTATCACAATATTACTCGACGCATCGTATATACGAGTTAACAAGTAAACTAGATGTAAACTTTGTATATTCATTTACCAAGAGAATAAAGGTAAATTATACGACTACGCCATCGATCGAATTCTGCGGCACCCGAACTCGTTGTTTTTCTACACCTGGATCGGATTCGATCGAGCGATCGCGCATCGACCCGCACCGTTGCGATCAACGCGTTCCACCGTTGGACAAACACATTCGCATACGTGCCAACGCAGATTCTTATTCCCTGCCTACATACTTACTCTGTGTTTATTCGACGCGTTCGCGGGTTCGCGTTCGTCGCTCTCGAAAGCGAGTCAGATTTCTAATCGGATCGCACGGCGATTCTATGAAAGCGAGATGGTTTCTCCGAACGGGCAGTACATATACGTAGGTGCGTATGTACGCATACACGCGTTTCCACGTCGCTGCGCGTACGCATTTGGTAGAAATAATTTAGGCGATCGAGCCGCGCGTTTTTTTAGTATATATGTAAATACCTACCTACTAAATACTCCTATACGTATTATATGTATAGATACGCATGGATATACGGACGGACGTACGTATATCGTTGCTTTCTGCGACTACAAGTCTTCCGGAATGCATCTATATCTATGTACAGACAGTTCGTTTCTTTGTTCGTATTTTACTCAATATATTTTGTACGTATATATTTATATTGCATTTATACTCATTTTCTTTACGAATTTGGTAAAACAATTATTTACACGACGGTATAATAAGCTATCGCTATCGCTAGACGACGTATTGACGTTTCAGGATAGTTTTGGAAATATTTTGTATATAATATAATATGGTATAATATAATATAACGTAATATCATATATAATATAATATAATATAATATAATAGAATATCATATAATATAATATAATATAATGTATAATATAATATATAATATAATAACAACGACAAGACACGTTAACCGAGGGAGTCCCGAGTTACGATTCTGCAGGAATTGATGTCGTTTCGCCTTGTAGTATCGCCGTGTCTCTCCACAGGTTCGTTGTACGAGCGTTATACTTTCATCGTTTTATCGTTGAACGCGTTACGGGTATCTTCCGCTCGCGCGCACACGATAAAGAGAATAGACAATTTTTTCGTTGATCGTGCTTGCCTAACTCGATGCTATTATAAATCTACCAGTTAATTTTCATCTATACGGAGACGGTATAAAATGCTAAGCGATCCTACGCGCGTCTACTCGTACTCGTTACATATTCGTTACTCGGTGCGCGTTGCGCGTACGCGGCCGAACGCGCACCGTCGCCCATCGACCATCGCTGTTCGATTCAATCCCTGCGGAACTACTACTTTTATACGTATATGTATGTACTATTTCGCCTAGAAACGAGCGATCCGCGAATTACTTGGTCTATTCGAGCGCGAATAGTTACAAAATTACAAACACCAAAGTTATAGAAAAATATATTGGTCGCGTTAGTACAGAGAACTGTGCCGGCCGGTGTAGTCTATCGAGTGCGAGACAATAGTAATAAACGGTAAGTACGAGATTCGAAAAGATCGCGAACCACGAACCTAAACGGACCAACGCGAACGTTTCAACTAATCGACTAATCAACGAATCGCTTGAAACAACTCGAAACTGTATACCGTATACCGTAAACCGTAAACTAACCGTAAAACGGAGGATTTCTCGGGCATTCCCTCTTTTTTAATCGCAGGTACGCGGACGTATTGACTCGACGAAGACAAAATGTATTGCGTATAGGAAGAAGGAGGCGTTCGTGAACTTTACCCGCCTACTCTGTCGTAGCTAAGCTAAACGACGCACATTCTATAATGTTACATTGTTACAGTATTAGTACCGGAATATCTCAGGGCTATGTGTCTACGCGTTGCATAGTAACGTGAATCACGATATAAAATCTACGATTACACAACAGTCAACAATTAAAGTTTCTCGGGACAACATCGAATAAAGAACGTCTGTTCGTGCCGTCGTTCCTCCAGAACAGATGGACACCTTCGTTCCCGTACAGTTTCGGAGAATCTTCCGTTTTCCGTTTTTCGTTTTCCGTTTTCCGTTTTCCGTTTTCCGTTTTCCGTTTACCGTTTACCAGTTTTCGATTTTCGTTTGTTCACCGTTCGAAAATTGGTCGACACGAGATAGCGATAAGTAAAGAGAAAAGGACGGGCAAAATCCGGAATCTCCCGCATCATCGTATATTGACTTTGATTTACGAACTACGCGTCGTATTAAGGGCACCCAACAATTGATCATAGGTTTCTATAACGTACGTCGGTCTAAATCTAACTTGTAACGCTACTGTACCTATCTACATAATAATGCAATATAATATACATACAGTACGGTACTGCACGGTACGGTACGGTACGGTACATTACAATACAATACAATCGAATACAATGCAATGTAATGTAATATAATCGTTACCATCTATTCACAGTAAATAACTACGTAATTGTCGCCATATATTACCATTTGCACCAATTTCCGAACAATCTTCGAAACACGGTCCCGTCGAACGACCAATATCGCGTGGTCTTATCGTTCAATGAAACGTACCCGATGCTGGGAGCATCGATAACAACGAAGAAAAGTAACCAACGGACGCGTCGATCGTTCGATAATCGTAACACGCGAGTTATCCGTCTTCGTTCTATTCTTTCAATAATAATACGATACGATATAAGGTAAAGTAATGTAACGTATGGTAACAATATAGGTAATAGAAGTAGACGTGTACAGACTGCGAGAGGCGTGCGGTCGTACCGTGCAACTCGTACGCGATTCGCACGCAACTCGCACGCAACTCGCACGCTACTCGCAAGTACACGTAGGTACGCTTAACAGTCTGCGCGATCCTTGCGAATGGATCCCTCGTCGGATCGCCTCTTTCAGACTATACATCGTTTTGCTCGAGTCAACGTAGCTCGATGGTAATACGAGTTTCTTCGCTCAAAGTCAGACTTTTTCGTATCATTGATCGTCAATGGAAGAATGAAAGCCGTGTCGGCCTTTAGCCATCTTCGAATCCGAACGGATCTCAAGGAACGTGCAACGTTGCGCTGTAGATACTTTCATCGAATAAGGCTGCGTGAATTATTGTCTTTTTCGTTACCGTTCGTGCTCGTTCGATACACGTTTTCCCATTGCGTGTCTCGTTACGTTACGTTACGTTACGTCCTTCGATTCTCAGCAGACATTGTCGCGTTTGTCCAACTCAAAAGCAACAATTTCTTGGTCGATTTATACCTGATTCTGCACACGAGCGCGCACCCCCTAATTTCCTAACTCTACAACTAACTCTGGACCCTTCCCTTTTTTCTTCCTTCCCTCCTTTCTTTCTCCCTTCCTTCCTTTCTTTCTTTCTTTCTTTCCTTCTTTCATTATTCTTCTGTATTGTTTATCTTTTTGTTCGAACAAGCGTTCCTACGGTGGAACTAGACGGCAATCGTTATCTTTGTTTTTGATCGTTTTCGTTGTTCGAGCGATCGGCGCATTATTTCATCAAAAAGGAAAAGAAGAATAGAAGAGAACGGAAAAAGTCACGAAAAAGCGCGTACAAGTTTGATCAATCTCTCGAACGCTTTTTAAGGAAGATAACGATAATCTACCGCGTCGGCGTCGTTTCGATATTTCCGTTGGTAAGTATCTATTTACATGGAATCGGTCCTATGGAAACGTAATTGTTCGAATTGGCTAGCTAAACGCAAAAGTACGATAAAGAGATCGACGAAGTACGCGTGCCACGCGGATGTGAAAAGACGCGTGGCCGTGTCTATGAGAAGTTCGTTGGTACGGACACGCATGGTATGGACGCGTTGGCAAACTCTTTGACCCGAATCAATGGTTCAGCAGTTAGCAATTTTCACGATCCTCTCGAGATGTATTCGTCGCAGACTATTCGATCGGTTCGAGTGTCCCTATTTATAATAATTGCCGCTATCGATTCTAGGCTGATTATACTATTCAACGATTTCTCGTTGCTTTTCGTAATACTGATAAATGTATTGTCCGTTTACTTGGTGTACGAAAAACATGCAAACACGCTAACAGCTGGATCTTCGGAGCCAGCTCTACGACTTTCTTTTTCGTGGTGTTCCGCCGCTTTTTTCGGAAGAATCGAGATAACGTACGAATCGTGGTACGCAGAAGAAAACGTCTTCGTAACAACTAATTAGACGTTTAGCTCCATGTAGTTTCGCGTGTCAACGGCATAACGGAAACCGGCTTACTGGAAGTAATTGGCGATTGGATCGGGTGGTGTAGAAAACGCATTGCTCGAGTCTCTGTTCCGCCGGAGTAGAGGGTGAAGGGGTCAACGCGAATCTTTCATCTTCGTCCTCTTGATCTTTATCTTTCCTTCTGCGCAGGGATACGCGGTACGCGGTACGCGATACGCGGTACACGGAGCGAAGCAGAGACACAGAAAGAGAAAGAGAAAGAGAAAGAGAAAGAGAAAGAGAAAGAGAAAGAAAAAGAGGAAGAGAAAGAGAAAGAGAAAGAGAAAGAGAAAGAGAAAGACAAAGACAAAGAGGATGGGATTGGGACGAACACGGGACCAACCAGACAGCGAGCGAACGTTACCCCTCGAAAGAATTTTAGCCGTGCGCGTACTTATTTCAATTCCATGGCAAAATGGAACATTTTTCGAACACGCGTTCAAAAGGAAAAGAGGCGGAGGGTAGACGGGAAGTAAAAAGGAAAAAACGAAGAGAGATGCTCGAGCATCGTTGCGCCGCGAACGTTGTCTCTTCAGCGGCTCTGAATCGCGATTGTTTCTAACGAATAATAGGCACGCGGCGTAGCGCGAAGCAACCAGTAAACGTTGCAAAGTATATTTCGGTTTTCCGAACCCTATCCAATTTAAAACAAGCTAAAACATACCGGGGGATTCATTTCACCAAAGACGTTCAATTCGTATAACGAGGCGAATACGATGAACACCAAGTACCAAAGCATCAGCACCACTCCGTATCGTCGATCCAGTTTCCAGCCATTCAAATGGGTCGCTAGCACCAAAAATACCACCGTCGACAGCAGGGACACCGTAGAATACGTTAAGCCTGCGCATCGTAATAACAAGAGAGAGAAAAGCAGATGGATAGACAGATATTGTAGATAGATAGACAGATAAATAGATACATAGAAAGATAGATAGATGGATGGATGGATGGATGGAGAACGAGTTTGCGCGTGATATCGAAATAGAAGAAATTTCTTACCTCGACTGGTAACGTTAACGTGCGAACCG
Source organism: Sphecodes monilicornis (assembly GCA_913789915.3). Lineage (NCBI taxonomy): Eukaryota > Metazoa > Arthropoda > Insecta > Hymenoptera > Halictidae > Sphecodes > Sphecodes monilicornis. Next base: position 22,619,864 of record OU565296.1, read on the forward strand.
GGTTGTATCATAGCAGTCTGTATGAACCACGGAAGCCCAAGGCAAACTAGAATATCGAAGACGTTGCTACCAACGGCGTTACTGACCGCCATGTCGCCGAGGCCCTCTTTGATCACCGCCAACGAGGAGAGCGCGTCCGGTACGCTCACGCCTGCAGCGACAAAGGTGAGACCCATCACCGTGTCCGGTATACCGAGAGTGCTACCTGTTAATTGAAACGAAACGAAGCAAAATGATATATAGCAGACCTTTACGGATGCGTTGGAACAAGGTAGCGCGACGGCATCTTTCGCGCGGCTTACCTATGATCGTAATCATCCACACCATAATGTAACTGTAGAAACTGATCCACACCATCGACACGCAAAACGTAAAAGGGTACCAGTTACGGAATTTTTCTTGTCGACAATCGGGCATCGTCGCGCGGCACATGAAATGAATCGGATACACGAGTCCCCAGGTGAACAGAGCCCATTGACTAGCGTCGACGGGCCTTTCCAACGGCGAAACTTCGTTCGGATCGGGTTCTTTCGCTTTGTAATACTCGGGTTGCTTCGCCATCGGCGGTTCGTTTGTTTCTGGAACGGGACCGCTTCCTTCTATCCCTCCTGTCGACCGAATTACCGTCGCGTCGTTTCTTTTAATTTCGACTATCGTTTTCGTTGTCGCTGTCGTTATCGTTCGTCGTCGCAACCAAACGAAAACTTGCTCGACTTACCTTCCTGAGTTTTATACTGATCCGTGACGGGCGAATTCGGACCCGTGTAAGACAATCGATCTTCCTGCAACGATCTATAACTGACCAGCGCGCTCTCCTCCGCTGGCTCGTCGTCTTTTGGTAGAAACGGTATATTGTAAGATTTCGCCCATCGTTCCAATCGTGAGTTGAACGATAACGCGACGCAGTATACTCCGTACATGAACAACATAAACAAGGATTCCATCCTGAAACAAAACGACAGGAAATCCATAAAAGTCTTTGACCGTCCGATTCGACTCGAGAACGTCTTACCAGGATATCGATTCGTTGTAAATTGTACCAAGCATCACGAGTATCGACACGGCGTAGAAAAAGCAATCTCGACACAAAGGCCACCAATTCAATTTGGACACTGTACTGGTGCAGAGTCCGCATACCGAGATCACAAACATTATATTGAATACGGCGCTTCCAATCACACCGCTTACCTGTCAAACAAATCGTAGATCGTAACGCGTTACGAGTTGCAAGCACGGAACGTAATTCTCTTTTCGTTATTCTCTTACGCCGATATCATCCTTTGCGAAGAAAACGCCGATTACAACCGTGGCCAGTTCGGGCGCCGACGAGCCGGCGGCCATAAAAGTTGCACCGGCAACGTCCGGAGACAAACGCAACTCTACAAAAAGAAACGTATCGTACCGTTCGAGGATGGTCGTTTTCCTCGTTATCCTGGAAGATCGAACAAACCAGACTCTCTCACCTTCGCAAATTCTATCCAAACTGGAGACAAAGTAGTCGTCGCAAACTATCGCGAGGCCCAAGAACGTATAAACGGCGACCAATACGTGTACGATCAATCCACCGTGTTTCCTAGCGTTCGGTCCCATCAACGGTCTCGGAAACTGCTCGATGGCTGGCGGCGAACAGTTTTCTCGCCGCGGCCTCCATGTCGCGCGTTCGTATTCCACCGTGGTTACCACGGTTGGAGCCTAAAATCTCGAATCATCGATTCGTTTTCAATACCGTGTCGAATCCTATGTCCGAACACAACTATAATCGTACATTCTATAATTATAATACATTCGAAAATGGTATGCCTATCGGTACGTCTATCTTACCGTCGTGGTTTTCGGGACTTTGTCGGTCAAGGGTTTCACGGTTGCTTTTCCCTGAGACTGCGGCTGCGGCAGCGGCTGCGGCTGCGGCTGAGACCGGGATTTCGAGTGGGACTGCGACTGCGATTGTCCGGGCGACGTCGTTTTTTTCCACTTTTCCTCCGACGCGTTCTGCTGTTTTCCATCTACCGCCGGATTCTCGCTGTTCCCGTTATTCCCGCCATTCCCGCTTCTCGTATCTTTAGCTTTCTCTTTTTCTTTATCGCCCTTTTCGCGCGAATTCGTGGTTTCCCTCGGTATCGGTGGCGGCGACGGCGGTTTCGCTTCGTTTCTTCTTGTTCCTCCGGCGGACGGCCCTTCCGCTTCCAAAGTGCTAGACTCCAATGTTGTTTCCACGGTCCAGGTCTCCTCGTGGTCCGCCCAACCGGTTGGGTGAGTGGAAGGCGACGGTTCTTCGGTTGGTGTCCTCGAAGACGCGACGTACTGTACAAGAACATAGACCAAGAGCAGACCGAAACGCAGGGACCATCTTTTGCGTCGGGAATTATTGTGTAACTGGTGGTGGTTCCTCATCGTTCTCGACTGAAACATAGCGCGTCGAACGGATCTTGAGTCCAAGGTTACCCCTGGCAAAGCATTCTCCTAAGCTGAAACGACAATTTGGTACTCTCGACCGGTCGCGAGGGCATCTCGATTACGCACATTTCATCGATACGCGTACAACGAACGACTCTCCTGAGTCGATGCCGCGCGACTTTTGCATTTTTCTCTCGATACGCGCGTAGCGACTTTAATAAATACGATACACAAGTTGAAAAACCGCATACGTAAACGCAAACGCGTACGCATTCGAGGCAAGCATGGTGAACGGGTAGAGTACTCGATACGAACAACGATGTCGGTCCCGAGCGTGCACGCAAAACGTATTTGCACGTTCAACAAATTCCTCGTACGTAGTTTCGAATCATTTCTGAATCACGTGTACGCGTACTCGGTGCTCCCGAATGCTGCTGTTGCTTCTTCGTAACAGATTAACGCGAAAAGGTAACAAAACTTCCTTGAAATAAATGATCGATTACAACGGATAAGCACCTTTGCTTTCCCTTCTCAAGCTATTCTTATAAATTCGCGGGTATGGATCGATCCGGTGACCGGGTGCAACACGATATTCGTAACAGTTTGCATTTCAACGCAGAAATCGGGTATCCCTCTAAATCGACTATGCGTACGCGTGTACACGTACGCGTACGCATGGGCTGCGATCCGACAATCCGAGCCTAGAGCCGTGCGCGCGTATCTAGAAGTTCGTAAAAATTGTGTTGGCGTTGAAACTGACCCAGTTCGGTGTTCGTAGCGATCGTTAAACGATACGCGTGGGCGCATCGAACCTCGTGCCTCGTCTTACCCCATTTCAGGGTACCAGAATACACACCCGACGGCTGCGTTCACGACGATTACAGGCACGAAGAACATGGAATCTCGTCCGAGGTGATCTTTCGATCGCCATCAGCCTGGACCAGGCTGAACTGTCGGATCGACAGTTTTGGAAACTTTGATCACCGTGACGCACGCGAATTATTGATTTGCATAAACGCTGCGAGTTACGATCCGTCGACGGTGTTCGCGTGGCGGTACACAGGATACACGTAGGGTACACGTAGGGTACACGTAGGGTACACGTAGACGACACGTAGACGATTCGTTTTGGGTTGCATAGGATGTTTATATCGTGCTTACGGGATGACCCACTCACCGTTTTAGTTACCGCTGTCATCGTTGCACCGATTCACTCCAATTCGGCAAGATACTAAGATTCCTCGTACCAGATCTCTCACATCACTCGCTTTTCCTTATTCCATTTCTAGAGCCTGGAGACCATAGCCAAAAGCCAAGAGGGCGAGCGAGAGAGATGAAAGAGAAAGAGAGAGAGATAGATAGATAGATAGATAGATAGATAGATAGATAGAGAGAGAGAGAGAGAGAGAGAGAAGAATCAAACGATTCCGCTCTTGTTCACCTTGTTACGCACCCCTCGGTCGATATCCCCTTGGTAGGCTTCCGATTCCGACACGTTCGCGCAAAATCACGGCTTTCAACGATGTTTAAAACCCCTAACAAATGCCGTTTATCGTTTGTCTGTCGATTGCGAGGACGGCGTTCGGTACGCTTACGTAGTCTCTATGAATTAACCACCACCCCCGCCGACTTCTCTCGTCTCTTTTCTTCCCTTCCCTTCCCTTTCGTTTCGTTTCCGTCACTGCCTCCTCGCCTCGACAACCCCCGATGTCACTAATATCGCGCGGATACGCGTGCGCTTCTCTTTCGAAAGGCCGCGCGGCGCGCCACGCCGCGCCCTGTAGCGGCAACCTTTCGTGCTCGCTCCCGCGAAACTTTACAAAACAGACGGAGATCAAATTTTCATAAAAAGAAAAATCGTACAAACATTTTCACGATTTCATTTGGAAAGTCGCGCGATTTGCAGGCACGCGTACACGCGATCGTCTATTAGCAAACAATTTTTCCTTGCTGTCGACCAACGTTTTCCATCGCATACTTACTACGTTACATCGTCACCGTAAAACAGAAGAACATAGCGACAAGAGCTGAGAAGCAATGGTCCGTAAATAGAATAAAACCACCGAGAAATGCATCTTCTATTTTATTTGCATGCAAATAATAATTTGCATAAATTATTGGAAACGCCGAAACGACACCACACTATTTACTGTTATCGGTAAATACAAGATTCTCGCGAATGTGCCGAATAAATGTTACCAACTCTTCGTAAATCGCAAGACAAACATTTCGATCGTTTAACGTAGTAACATTTTCATATTTATTGCGAGAAGAAGCACAGCGTTTGAGTAAAGTTTACACACCAAGTATTTAGAAATAATTTGCGACTTATAGAAAATTCAAACTCGAGAAACGTCGCTGTATTAACTCGGGTTCTGTTTGAATTTAATAGAATAGCCTCCGCCGCTATTTGGCTCTTTATCCAATTCAAAATTATTCGTGGAAAGTCCAAAAGGGTTCAACACCATGTTTGCCAAGTTTTTCAATTTGCCCAGCATCTCTGCTTTTAACTTTTCGTTTTTTTCTTCTACCAATTGGCCCAATATCTGTAAACATATATAAATACGCTCTATAACACGCGACACTCTAATAGCGTACGGAGAAATAATTTCTACATGGAATAGCGCAAAATTGTTTGGTCGACTCTACTTACGCGAACCTCGTGCCGCCACTCCGCGTTATCGGGATCCAAAGAATTTAACCGTTTAAAATCTTCCAAAGCTTCGTCAAATTTCTCCGTCTCCTTGTACAACTGTCCTCTCCTAACGATAGCTTTCAGATAGGTTGGATTCAATTCTATGGCCGTGGTACAATCCGCTATCGCCGATTCCTTCTCCTAAACGACCAACAGTTTACCGATCGTATTAGACACGGAGAAGGTGGTTCTACCCTAAAGTTAAATATGCCCTCAACGATATCTTTCGTGTAACAATGTTACCAAACATTTTGACTTTGCCGCTGCCCTGTTCGCGTACAAAATAGACCTCTCCTTGCTGTAATCCAACGGACATGCTAGTATTCCCTGCGTGTAAATAGATATCGCCTCCGTGTATTCTCCGCTTTTAAAAAGTTCGTTACCCTGGTTTTTCAACTTTGTCGCTTGGTCTCTGAAGGACTGAAAGAAACCAAAATTACCAAAATTAGCGAGTTAATACTACCGAGTACGATAGAGCAGACTATAACAAAATAGAATAGAGTATGATCGAATGAAAAAACAAAGAAATACGCAACAAACTTCTTTGTCGGCTTCAGTGAGACCAATTTCTCTGTCTTTCAGATATTCCTCGTCCGTAAGTAAGTAAGGAATTTGGGTTGTACAGCTGCCTTCGTCCTTGTCATTCGTTTCCATGTGTTTACCGGTCTCTTTCGACAGATCGTCGTTACTGTCGTCCGATTTCCCAGTTTTGCTATGAACCAAAAAACACTTCTCGTCTACTCGAACACAAACACTTTCCAGATCTTGCGTAAGTTCGTTTATAATCTCTTCGTTGGTTTTCAAGGTAGGCTCGGAACCTCTATCCATCGCTATGATCTCCCGAATAAACTTGAAAATATTTCCGAACGTTTTCTCTCGACTCGATAATTTCACACTTTTCACCGACCAACGAGGTTAATATCGATAATGCGTATCAGTCATTCATCAGAGTCAGAGGCAAGTAGAAGTAGAGGTCGGTACTCGGTACGGTCCGTACGTCAGTAGACATTGGTAGATGTCAGTTGATGTCAGTAGATGTGGACAGAACCAGACAGAATTGTCAAGAACTGTGGAGTGTGGAGAATTATCGATGGTATACTTTTCTGCTTTTACCTTTCACCACCGATAGTTATCGGTAGCGAAGTTTGGGGGTTGGTATTCGTACAGATGTAATCGTTTTACTCTACAAATATTGCTAAAATCAGATAAAACTGATAAACGATCGAATTTGAAAAATGTTTTTTATTCTAAACTAACCAACAATATCAAAATTCATATACATATCGATGATGACATATCGACAGCAGTAACATCGATATATCGTCATCTCCAATTCAAATTCAAACTTCATTGTAAACGTTTAAAATTTAAAACTCCAAATTGTTTTATATTGTAATACCACAAATGAGATATAGGACCTATACCTCGTCTGTGGTAATACACCTGTCAGATTATATAAAATTATAGAAAACAATGTTAAATATCACATTTTCTCAGGTCGCTACAAAAATAAAAATAGCATCAACTGTAGACAATTTCTTTTTTAGATACCAATACGTTACTTAATAATGATTATTTTTAATCCGTCACGTATTATTTAGGTGGTTTACTTCGGAGGTGCCACCGCTAGATGGCGAATCTATTTCATACCCCGTCGGCTGCCCATTTTTACAAAAACCATAACGATAACAGAATATCCTCTCTGACGATAAATACTAACTTTTTTAGCCTGGACATAGACTTAAGACACCCAGCCAGCCCTCGTGCACAGACTTAAGACTACTACAGACATTGCATCTTATGGGCTTTTCTGTCTAGGCCTCGGGGGGCATCGGGGGGCCACAGTGGCCCCCGTACCATTTCGGTGTCGCGCTCAATATTACCGATAGTTCACGAATTTAGCCGTATTAGCAAGAACTGAATATTCCGTATACTTTATTTTTACTACGGGTGTTTTGGCATAAAATATTTTAAAAAATGATAATGATTTTTTGAGAAGTCATCGAATATTCAAATGATCGTTCAATAAAATTGTGGTTTAGATTAAAAAGCAACGTGCCTCTGAATTTCCACAGCTTCGAAAGATGGCAAAGAGATGCGCTCAAACGGTTTCTGGCGCAACTGGGGGCCATGAGAACGCAAGTGTTAACATGACTAGCCCAGGATTACGTTAACACAGGGGATCGTCAGAAGACGACTCTTAATGACTTCACGCCGGATACCGAAACTGGATCGGCTCAGAACCTGCAAGCAAGGCGACACAGCAGAAGGCTGAGTCGGAGTCAGAAAACGGAGCGAGCATAATCAAGTTACGGCAATAATTACTCGACATAATTACAACGACGATATACAATCTTAATAACTAACGCACGCAATAAAACTAATTTATAAATAATCTGGACTCTTCGTTCGATGAATTTTCTTCGTCCCACGATGAAGATGATGAGCTGTTATATTCTAACTGAAACAGATTAACTACAGGTATACACAATACAAGATGGCAATCAACATACAAGAGAAGACGATGAAGGTAGAATGAAATACGATTTTAAAACCCGTACACGAGTACGGCCTACCTATACTCATGAGAGTCAAGTTAAATCCCGCACACGAGTGCAAACCTAACACCCGCTCGCGAGAGCAAGTACGAGATGAACTCAAATCGAAACCAACATCGAAACAAAATCGACACCAAATCGAAAACCAGTTGAAACAAAATCGACATCAAATGAGAACCAAATCGGAACCAAATCGAAACAAAATCGACATCAAATAAGAACAAAATCGAAACCACATCGAGCCCAAATCTAATGATTTGTGGACGCAACGACCTATAGGCGATTCGGGTGTCCCCGGGGACGCGAGTCCCCGTACCCACTCACGGATCCCATCCCGTGAGTGAGTCCCTGAGGGAACTCCGATCCGAGCAATATTGATTTCAAGATGAAAATATTGATTTCAAGATAAAAATATCAATTTCAAGATAAAAATATCAATTTCCAGAAATAAATATCCATTTCCTGAAATAAATATCAATTTCCTGAAATAAATATTAATTTCAAGACAAATATATCAAAGATGCGAAGCCATTGCAATGATTGCCCTCTCTGAACCGATCAGCACGGTACTGACATCATGCCGGATACTGAATCTGGACCCAAGGTAAACGAAGACATCATTGAAGAGACCATGGCCGCCCCGAGCTAGCTTAAAGTAGGCCAAGGAAGTTTTAAATAACCCTTGGACTACCCTAAGCTAGCTAAAGGTAGACCATGATAAACAATGACAGGCCATTGATGGAGGAAACATAGTTAACCCTAAGTCAACTGAAGGTAGGCAAGGTAGACTAGAGTACTCCTAGAGGACCACTGGTCAGCGTCAGGGTCAGCAAGGTAAGGCCAGAGTAGTTCTGGATGACCAATAGTCAAGCCCAAGTTAGGCCACTGGAGGAGGACCTTTGGTCAACCCTACGCCAGCTGTAGGTAAGAAGGGATAGGCTAGGGAGCTCTGGATGACTACTGGATGACCACTGGATGACCACTGAATGACCACTGAATGACCACTGAATGACCACTGGATGACCACTGAATGACCACTGAATGACCACTGAATGACCACTGGATGACCACTGGATGACCACTGGATGACCACTGGATGACCACTGGATGACCACTGGATGACCACTGGATGACCACTGGATGACCACTGGATGACCACTGGATGACCACTGGATGACCACTGGATGACCACTGGATGAACACTGGATGTCCACTGGATGTCCATTGAGTGACCACTGAGTGACCACTGAGTGACCACTGAGTGACCACTGAGTGACCACTGAGTGACCACTGAGTGACCACTGGATGACCACTGGATGACCACTGGATGACCACTGGATGACCACTGGATGTCCACTGGATGTCCACTGGATGTCCATTGAGTGACCATTGAGTGACCACTGAGTGACCACTGAGTGACCACTGAGTGACCACTGAGTGACCACTGAGTGACCACTGAGTGACCACTGAGTGACCACTGAGTGACCACTGAGTGACCACTGAGTGACCACTGAGTGACCACTGAGTGACCACTGGATGACCACTGGATGACCACTGGATGACCACTGGATGACCACTGGATGACCACTGGATGACCACTGGATGACCACTGGATGTCCATCGAGTGACCATTGAGTGACCACTGAGTGACCACTGAGTGACCACTGAGTGACCACTGAGTGACCACTGAGTGACCACTGAGTGACCACTGAGTGACCACTGGATGACCACTGAGTGACCACTGGATGACCACTGGATGACCACTGGATGACCACTGGATGACCACTGGATGACCACTGGATGACCACTGGATGACCACTGGATGACCACTGGATGTCCACTGGATGTCCACTGGATGTCCATTGAGTGACCACTGAGTGACCACTGAGTGACCACTGAGTGACCACTGAGTGACCACTGAGTGACCACTGAGTGACCACTGAGTGACCACTGAGTGACCACTGAGTGACCACTGAGTGACCACTGAGTGACCACTGAGTGACCACTGAGTGACCACTGGATGACCACTGGATGACCACTGGATGACCACTGGATGACCACTGGATGTCCACTGGATGACCATTGAGTGACCACTGAGTGACCACTGAGTGACCACTGAGTGACCACTGAGTGACCACTGAGTGACCACTGAGTGACCACTGAGTGACCACTGGATGACCACTGAGTGACCACTGGATGACCACTGGATGACCACTGGATGACCACTGGATGACCACTGGATGACCACTGGATGACCACTGGATGACCACTGGATGACCACTGGATGACCACTGGATGTCCACTGGATGTCCATTGAGTGACCACTGAGTGACCACTGAGTGACCACTGAGTGACCACTGAGTGACCACTGAGTGACCACTGAGTGACCACTGGATGACCACTGGATGACCACTGGATGTCCACTGGTCAACCACGGGGTACGCAAGGGCATACCAATGCTGGAGGGCCCATGGTCAACTCTACGCCAGCTGAAGGTAAGCAGGGGTAGGCTAGTGTAGCTCTGGATGACCACTGGTCGGCCTCGGGGTAGGCAAGGGGGTAGACCATTGCTGGAGGACCCATGGCCATCCCCAAGGTAGGCAGGAGAGGCCAGGGTACCTCTGGAGGACCCCTGGTCAACCCCAAAGTAGCCGAAGACTCTCCTGGTCCCGGAGCTCGTCCGCTCCTGCCGGAGCCCCCGGCCCGACTGACTGACTGAGCCCGCTCCGCGGGCTTAGGTAAGCAGTGATGCGCAGTGCGCAGCGAAGCGCAACGCTCCCCACCCCAACTAATTTTGATAGATCTCGATCGCCGTGATAATAATGATTGATAAATGTATTATTTCTAGCTGTCTAATATTTATAACAATTCCTCTTGCCAACGATGTCGACAAGCATCCTCTTGACCATCTACCATCTTATTTTTAAGTAAAAATTGTTAATAGTACTCGAGATAGAGAGTAATTTTCAACACATGAATATTACCAAACAATATTATATCAAGCTAATGTAATTAATAAAGTTACTATCTCTGGCTGTTTAATGTTTATAACCATTCCTTTTGCTAATTATGTGGATAAGCACTCCCTCGACTATCTGACCATCTAATTTTTCAGTAAAAATATCTAATGTAACTCGAGATATTGAATATCTTCTGACACATGAATATTCGCGAGCATTAATTTATCGAACACAATTCACTGATAAATTTAATATCTCTAGCTGGTTAATATTTGTAACAGTTCCTTTTGTCGATGATGTCGACAAGCACTCCCTTGACCATCTTGCCATCTAATTTTTTAGTAAAAATAGCTAATAGTACTCGAGATACAGATTAACGTTTATGCATGAACATTTGTAGTATACAAGATATTCAATTCTCACTAGTATGCACAGTTTCATTAGAACAGGTGTAACAAAAATTATTTATAACTAATTAATCTCTTCCAGAATCGAATTGAAAACTATACATGAATGTTGCCGAAGGTCCATTCTATATTTTTCGAGAGCTAATATTTATAAAAATTACCTGAAGTAATTTATCAACAATTTTTGTGGAGGTAACTTCTATCTTCTATGCCCGCAATGAGTAAGACAAGGAGAGTCCGAGTATTTGTCAAAGGTAAACACACAAATCGTTGTGTCACCTCTCTGGAAACCGTAAATAACTAATTAACTAGGCGTCGAATCTACATAAAACTGCAACAGAAATGTAGCCGAGACATCATTCTAGATCCTCCGATCACAAGGAAGATTATTTTTTACCAGAGATCTGTTAAATTATTTAAGTTTATTTTAGAACGAGACTTAGAATAATTGTTTATAACTATTTAGTCAGAAATAAAATGTGACGATAAACTATATGTGAAAGTAGCCGAAGGTCTATTCTATATTTCCTAACTGCAAATATTTGTAAACAATTCCTCACAAGTGTGTTACTAATAAATTTTCCGTCGAGTGTGCACAGTATTCAGCAGCTCTGTGTCTGTCTTTCTTTCTCTTCTTAAATGTGCATAAGTTTGTCCTTGTCGGATACAAACTTCTTTATCATGTTCGCCAAATTTTTACCAGCGGGTTCGAAGTCCTGTAAAAAAATAGGCGGCGCAAGTGAATAATACGTGGAGTATTTTTGTACGAATACAATTGCGTTTTAAAGCTGACAACGCTGTAAAATCGAGCCTCCTCGGACACACGCTTTGTATTTCGCAACCTCATGTAGTTCACCACCTGACCGTTCCATTTCGATAGAGTCCGCCATCGTACTAGGACATTTTCTACAGAGTCGGTAATTCAGAACCGTAGACAGAAAAATGCATTGCATGCAATGTCTGTAGGTATCTTAAGTCTGTGTACGACTGCATTAGTGGCGTAGGTAAATCGATTTGATACCGTAGGTAATAAATAAATGTAGAATGTTCACATTATCCATTCTATAATTGTTTGGAAACTAATTACATTCTATTGTATCAATTCATTACTCTTACTGCCTTCTTATTTATTGAAATCATTGTTTTATAAGAAATAAGTCCGATTCCAGGCTGGATTTGGACTAGGGGGCAGCAGAGAGAAATTCCTCTCTGTTAATAACAATGAAACGGTTTCCGTGCTAAAAAACGATGTAGGTTCCATTCCATGCTAAAAGATGATATGTATAACTGAAAAAGTGGGGATACCGGAACCCTGGGCGTGAGTATTTACTCCCATATCCTCTCTGATAAAATCTACTTGATACCTATACAGTCTACAGTCTTGTGTGGCGTTAACTTACCAAGATATCTGGTAATTTAAAAATATTTTTGTCTTTTATTAAATGTATTATAACCAATTATTTTGTACGAAGTACCGCGCCCGCTCGATATTTCTCGGCTCGGGTACGAACGAACGTAATAGTTTACCCAAAAATAGTGACAAAGGAAACGGTCCTAGTAGAGACGCCTGCGAGCGCGAATTGGAAAAAAGGGGGAGGACAAGTTGATTCTGCTTGGTATTATCGTCGCGAACCTACGGTTATTGTACGTGACCTCGTCTCATCACCCTCTCGCAGCTCGTCCGACTCGACCGCCTCGCAAATAAACTCCTTGTTCCTATTACTTGTCGACGCAAAAGAAAATGCTCGTTCAACGTAACTCGTTCCCTTTCCCCGAGAGAAAAAAGAATTAAAAACAAGAACCAGTGCTTTGATTGGTTCGTGGTTCAAACGACAATACCGGAAGAGTTGTGCCAACGAAATTTTCGAAAGCGAACGACAATTTTCGAATTCGGCGAGAAGACAATTTCTTATTGTTAGATTATTACGCTACCGCGAATGTTATCAAGTTCCGACACGAAATTGCAATAATTCCATTTCACCGGTGGGTTTGCTTGCACGCGAGTACGCGGTTGGCAAGAACATTTCGAACGGAGATGCTAAAGCGAATTAATTGTAGTCGTCGCATGCTTTGCTAACACAGTGGCCCGTCCGCGGGTTATCGTCGATGAAAATTCGATGTCTGTTAGAATCGTTGCAAAGTATCGGATCAAGGGAGAGCGGACAGCTCCTTCCCTGCTTTCATTTCGAGGATCTCCAGCCGATTCGTACAAGAAATAGGAATAACTGCCACCGGATCGGATCGGACAGGACAGAAATCGAACGGGATGCAATGAAAATTTGTCGGTTTCGATCCTCGGATTCCGTTGGCTCCGCGTCGACGATAACAGAACTCTGGTCGGTGATAATTCGTCTTGCAGCGAAACGAGATAACCAAGGATTCTTTTTGGCAAGGATGTTTGTCGGTCGTCGCAACCCGCGGTGTTTCTTCCCCATCGTTGTCCGATCAATCTCTGGGGTTTCGCCGATCAGACGTGGAACGTGGAACCGTCCTTTGCTGGAGTTGCCTCGAGCAACTTGAGCGCAACTGTCGTCTTTCTATACTGTACACATAGACTTTGTACACCCTACAAATACGCATACCTACTACCTACATATAGCGGCTATAGTAAACGCCGTGTATACGATTCAAGGTGGCGGGACACGCGACGGTAACATCCCGTTCAGAGTTTAGAGGAATGGCGGCGAAGTAATAAGTCTCCCGATATACGAATACAATGCGACGGCAACAACTCGTTCATTGGACAGAGTTCGCGCGACTGTATCTATGCGTGTGTTTGCGCTTGTGCTCGTGCTCGTACCTGTAGCTTGTACCAAATATCCATACATTCGTAACATTTCCCTTTCTTTCTCCTCTCTTCGATTTCTCCCGTGGCTTTCTTGGTTTCGTTTGCCGATGACTCGGTCGAGTTGTTTCAGTTCGATGGTATCGGTACTCGTTCCATTTCTAACTTGTAAATATTTCATACGGCTGCTTAGGGTTGTTTGCGTGTTTTCACGCACGTTTATCGCACGCGCAACGTTTTCCGTTTCGTGCAGCGTTCCGCATACATGTGTAGGTACTCGAGTACGTACTTGCATACATATCGAACGAAGGCAACAATTGTTCAATTCACTCTGACCGTATATACCGAGAGATACGGAAACTAGAAAGACGATCGCTCGGTAATTTGACTTTAAAGGCTAGCGATCGGATTCGATCAGATTTTTGTCCTTTCATTTTGCATCTTGTCGCGATTAACGCGTTTCCGATCCTTTTGAAAATGAACGAACGACCGAAAGACACGACTGTTTTGCGTTGCAAAACTGACGCATAAAAATTGTAGAGTTGAAATTATACTTTCGAGGAATCGTGAAATGCGCGAGCAGTAGCCACCATGCCACTGGGGTGTATTTTCCTTCTCGGAAGATGGTAACGGTGCGCGACCATGGTAGATCGAGCGTGTAACTAATGCCAGTTTTTTCTCGTATAAACTGCATACCGAATGTCCTCGAACTCTCGGCAAAAACTTCTCGTCCCGTCTTTCGTTCTTCTCCGGGCCGGCGTTTCTCCGATTCTTCCATCCTGGCGGTGACGATAATTGTACCATCGTCGAACGCGTGCGATACGAACGGGTGTAGGTACCAGGGAATAGAAATTGAAACAGAAACTATCCTAGCGTCCAAGATAACGCGCAAATTACACTCGAATCGATTCAGTTTAAACACCGCTAACGCGATACTTGTGTTCGATTCGAACGGAAACCAACCAAACCATCTGCTCGCACGATTTCGGCGTATCTATTTATCGCCGACTATCGAGTTTCTATTTCACCCAATGGCTCCATTATCTTTCTTTGTTGACGGTAGCGCGATACAGAAATTGAAATCTGTTCCGATCAAACGAACCCGATCGGCTGTCGCTCTTGCGCCTGGTACATCGCATTACCACCTCACGCATGCCTATGCTTGCATCTCTATGTAGAAATTTTCAACTTTCCGATTCGGCCAGAAAGGATCGTTTGACAAACTTCGTCAAAGTTGCATCGTTCCTCGATCCACTCGGAGTCGTGCAATTTGAAATACATCGATCGTATCTTGGTCGTATAATACGATCTCAACCTTTTGTGAATATTCATTCCAACTTCTGTCACGACCGCATTAATCGAGTACGATGTACAGAAACAACCATGTTAGGTTGTCTACTAATAATGTTTCCTTGCCATCCGGCGTTGTTGTACTTTGCGCATTAACAATGTTATCCATAGATCGTTGTGTTTTGCTCGATATCGCTTCGATCGTAGAACCGCTGGCACCGTTATGGCAGCCTGGCGAGGTGCGAGACGAAAGGTGATGCAAAACAATGTATCCATGTTGTGCTTTTGACGATTCGATCGGTCGATCGGTCGATCGGTCGATCGAGGAAGCAAAGAAGAGAGGGGAGAGAAAGAAGAGAAAGAAACGGGAAAGGGGGCGTCTCTCGTGTCCGGCAGACAGGTATTTATGACGAAAAGGGTACGCGATCAGATTTCTGTCCCTAACGCAACGGTGGTGCAGACTCTGCTCTCCGATTGGTCTCACTGATCCGTGACGTCACTACGCCGGCCTATGTATAAGGTGAAGCACGCGGAGCGCCAGTTCATCGTTGTCCGTCACATCGGGAAGGTCTTACCTTTGAACCAACTTGCGCGTTCTGTTCCGCGAACCGAAGAGACTCGATTTCGGTTCGAGTCGATCGTTCGAGCAAACCACTTCTTTGCCTGGTTGAAAGATACTTTTCCGTCTACTACCTGTGAAAGGTAGGAGATTATACGTACGTTTGTTTTTCTATTTTTTTCTTTTTTTGTTTGTTTAACGAGCAACATTGAATTAGGAAGTCGCAGCGATTACACCGAATTGCTCGGTAACGGTAATTAAGCTCGATAATTAAACGCCAATAGCAAGAAAAAAATTCGATCAACGAACGTACGATGGAACGTGGGAAATGGTCCGTGTCGACGCTCCCTCCGGGATCCTCCTTTGATACGTACGCTCCTTAAACGCACGCTTACGTTTGGCAGACGACAGACGGCAGACAGCAGACAGACAGACAGACGGATAAACCAAGATACGCGCACGTTCTTCGGTATCGTTCTTTCGTTTCGTTTCGTATCGTATCGTATCGTATCGTATCGTATCGTATCGTATCGTATCGAATCGAATCGAATCGAAGGACGCAAATTTTCGAGCACACCGATGGTAGCCCGCGCTCGCGCATGCTCAATGTTTTTCATTTCCTTGTATTCTTTCGTCTTCGAAAAATGAAAAGTCGCATTTCGTAACGTTTCCTCTATTCGCTTGTGACATGGTCGTTTGTAAACTTTGAGCACATAGCGTTCATACATGTATTCGTTCTCGGAGACCAACTGCACCGCATCCTTTTCCGTAGGCAGATACACGGGTCCGGGTACACGTATCTTGTACGTTTTCCACAAAAGGTAAAGTTCCTTGGAAACAATAGGTGTCGTCGTGTTGTGTATTATCGGCATACAGTATACAATACGTACACACGGTATACGTAGGTACCTACTGAAACGCTCGCACCGAACGAGTACGGTCGAGAAGCGTTTTAACTTGGCAGAATCGCGCCACTGCGTCTACCGATACTGCTCCTGGAAATCGGCAACGGTAACGTCGAAGAAATCCTACGGATCATTTTGTATCTGCTCGTAGACACGGTATTCGTAGAGAGCAAAAGCGAGAATTTACGAATAGTTTTACTGTTCGAGGGCAAAACATGCTCGAAACCGGTCCGAACTAATAAAAATATTGTTCGGTACGTTTCAAAGGACGCTTCGTTACCGTGATAAAACAACGCTTCAATTTGCCGAGACGGAATTTAGTCGGTTACCTCTGGGAATGTAAACTTTCGTTTCGAATTGTCCATCCCCCAGGATAATTGAACGTACCTCTGAATCCCTTCTCGCGGTCCTGCCGGTTCTCGAGCCACTCGGCGCGGCGGTCGACACTCGACACTCGCCACTCGCCACGGCCACCTTTCTTCCCACAAGATGTTTACCGAATTAAATATTTCCGCGCGTCCTCGTATAATATTTTCCATCTAGGTTACGCGTATAACAAATTCGACGAGAATTCGAGCTCGAGTGTCCAACCGTGGCGCGTTGCTTGGCGAAACTATAGACGAGTCGTCGTTGCAACATATCTACGACGTCCCCGTCGCGCTTTATACAATTTATACCGTTTGCTATCGGTAGCGATGCAATCTGTCTGTCGTAGAGATAGTTTCGGAGAAGAGTGGAAACAGAATGGCGGGTACGAGGACGTTCGACGGTTCTTAATCGCGCTTCGGAAAGAAGCCAAGCCCTACCGGAATATTTTCCCGTTTGCAATTACGAATAATTTGTTCGCGTATAAAGAAGTTGCTGCAACCCGCAACGCACGCTGTCGGATATTGCACATTTTACATTGTACATTGTATCGTTCATTGCACACCGTTGAAACAAGGCAGAGCGCATTGAAGATCGCTACATCTTGATTTCCTAGATAATCAGTCGACTGTTCGCTTTCCGCTTCCCTCTTCCTTCTTTTATTCTTTCGCTTTTCCTTTGGCTCTTTTAATCACGTCCCCGCTTTGCTTTCGTTCTTCTCTTTCAGCGGTTGTTCGCGCGATGCGACGGCGAAAATAAATAATACGTCCGCGCCCCCGCGCCCCCGCGCTCGCGCGGCTGTTTACGCGTTCAGCTCGAGTTCGAAGGAAAATTTCGCTTGTCGTAAATACAATGTAACGGTAGATGCTATCTCGTTCCATCGCTATATCTTCGGCTACAACCCTTTACAATTTTTAATTAAAAGTTTTGCGTTGCTATTACCATGCCTGTTGAATAGAGTTTATTTCGAGCAACGTTCGTGAGAAATTTTTCAATCGAATCCAACCGAAACGGATCGAACGTCTCCATTTTGTAACTTTGCGAAATCCAGTGCGGATCCAGCGGGAAAATTCTTCGACGAAAGCGTCCGAGGTACCATTACGGTATCGGCCCGACGCGACGCGACGCGACGCGACCCAATGGCTCTGTCCGACACACGCCAGTTTATACTACTGATCGCGTGTACTTGCTCGACTACGATTCCATTCGTTCACAGTCGAATAGATTGTGCGGGGCTGCATACTCCACACGCCGTACACAAGTATGAATCGACGATGCTATGGCAATTGGTAAATCAAAGATATTTCAATTCTCCCATCTTTCATCGAAAAGATTTTTATTCATTTCCAAAAAGTCAACCACGAACAATCGTTTCACGTCACTCGTTCTTAATTGTACAAATTGGAAATTCACGAGTTTAACGGAATTACCCGAGTCGTTAAATGAAAAACTAAAAAGATCAGGGTCTCGAAATGCGGGAGACCGATAAATTTGAGAAAATTGTGGCGATTAACCAGTCCCGAAGATATATAATTTCGTCGTCGTCGTTGTCGTCGTCGTCGTCATCGTCGTCCGGATAAGCAACGAATTTTCTCATTGCGAGTTAACTGGTTACTAATCCCTCTCTAATTGGATATTTCTCTGTTATTCCTCGAGCTTGATCGACCTCTTTGCCCACCGTGGGGACACCATGAACGAGCTTACCACGCAACATCGATGCGCGATTACGATCTTCATAATTGTTTCGAAAACAATCTATTATCGGTTTAACGACTCCGCAAACGCGATTCGTAAATGTCGCGCGATTCGTAAATGTCGCGCGATTCGTAACCAAAGCCGAGCGCGTATATTCGTTAACGACATTCCGTTCGACCACTATTTTCGGTTCGAACGAAAGTACAATGAAACAATTCATGAATGGAATATAAATAAATACAATTTTGTACCGTCCGAAAATTGGTTCGATACGTTTTTTTCCTGCATCGACATAGCAAGCCCGTTGGAGCAATTCATTCGCTACGATTACTCGAGATACGTCGAGCCAACGTTTGTCGGATTATCGTGTAACGGGGGAAGACGACGATGCTGCTGAAAAACCAGGGGAGGCAAAAGCTGAATTTACTCGACTCAATCTACTCTATAAACGCATATTTAAAGCCTTATTTTCATACTCGTATTGTTAGCGTTCTCGAGATCCCGCGGACAAACTCTTTCGAACACGGTAAAACGCAGACCTTTCTGCAAGCGAAATCTATCGCGAAAACGTGCTGTTTCGTTTCAGGAGCTGGCGGCCTGAACCGTTCCGGCTGAACGGGTTTGAAAAAATTAACGATCGTCTTAAAAGCTTTTTCCGTTGAGAGAGAACGGGGCGAGAAAGGGAGAGAAAGAGAGAAATGGGGGGGGGGGGGGGAGTCATCTATTGAAGATTTCATAGCAATTTGCAAGTTTAATACTCGTTTGAAACCGTCAAGAAGTTTCTTTAGTTATGTATTCATTTTTGCGCTACAATTAATAGAATTAGTAGGCGTCATGTACCGAGGATCCCCTCTTCTTTCTCCTACTCCTTCCATTGGAACGGTATTCTTTCGCCGGAAAGAATCTTCATGTTACGAGTCGTGCGATCGACTCAATTTTTTGAAAGCATGCTGGTCGTTCGATAGTTTGGATAAAAGACGTTGTGAGTGACTTCCCACGCGTTTAGCGCATACCCAATACCCAACACACGACCTACAATATATATATATATATATATATATATATATATATATATATATATATATATATATATATATATGGTAAACTTATTCTTCTTGTAATTTTTCTTGTGTCTGCCAGATGATATTTTAGATAGGATCCTTTTGCCGTTCTCACATTTATCCGAGTCAGATCCGACATGCGTCACCCGATATCTGACATCGACATCCGACATCCGAAATACGGCATACTACATGCGACACACAACCACGTTTCTAGGGACGTGCAATAGCGCGTACATACCGCATGGATACAAACTACAGCCAATCGTGTAACGATCGTCGATTACCGATTAGTTCTTTTTTCGACGAGGAAAAACGGACAAATTTTTCTTAAGAGTTACAGCCTGATAGCTGAAATTCTTAGTCCGATTACGTTTACCGGTACGTAGATACGTACACGTAATTACGCGAAACTGCGTCGATAAACAACGTTCGACGAACAAAGAGACCCGTTTAACTCGGTCTGCTTTCGTGGCAGAATCCTCCCGACACTATGGTTCGATCAACTCCAACTCGCGTGTAGCCGAACTTTAGTCGACCGACCGTTGTTGGTCGCCGCGCCGCGTCGCCACGAAAAACGTGGGGACGCGGCCACGTATTCGTAAACCTGACAAATACCGAGTCGACGCGAAATACGAAACACGAGAAACGGGGAACAGTAGGGAATACATAGTAGGAAATAGGAGGGAAGAGCAGGGAATGAGAAAATATAATGCGTGACACACCCTTCGTCGCACTTTTCTTTTTGCTGAAAGGTCGTGGAAAAAGAATGAAACCGCAGCGGTCGTAGTATGCCTCCGAGCTATTTGGCTCGTGTCGTTTTCCAAAACGTGTTTGCACTGTTCAATGTAGCGCACCTGCTCGTCGTCGACCAACTACCGACGTTCCTATCAACGTACTTTTCGAATCGGATTCGTTTCAGGAATACGCGTGTTTTCACGCGTAAAATCAATCTACCCACAGAAATAATCACCGACCGCAAAAACGAGGGTCGGTATCGAAGCAGCACTTAATAGCAGCTAGAGCTTCCGTAATCTACGAAACGTTGTATCAGCATCTCGGGGCATTGCCGACAAGAAATACCGCCCGGTCGCTTGCTCCCGAACCGTTGACAAAATCGTCGATACAACTGTACGCGTGCAACGGTCCACAATTACGATAGTGCCCCTTATCCCCGCGTAATCGGTACAAACCATACGAAGCGTAAATCGTACATACCAACCCGTAACATCTGCTAACTGAGATTATTCGAGGGTCCGACGAATCTAGGCGCCAACTCTCCAACTTCCACGATTTCCCATGCAACGTCTACACAAGTTTCTAGTCGTGTTTCTAAGAAACGAAGACGATCGGGACGCGCGCTCGTGCGCCACGTTCGTGGCACGCGAGTCAGCGGCAAGCGGTATGTCCCGATCGTTTATGTTGTTCATCTTGAAGAAGTTTGGCGTACAAGTATAATACAAAGCTCGTTAGAATGTCAGCTGTTTCGAACGTTATCGGACATATATAGATCTAATTTTCAACGCGACAGAATCGTGCTTTGAAATTACAGAATCCTGTGACACGTTAGGATTTGCGATACGCGATACGCGATGCGCGATACACGATACGACAGTGGCATCCGAATACCGATTAACGAGAAACCTCGTTTCGCGCGTAAAGTTCTTGTATACGTGCATACATACATATTCATGCGCGTATGCGCGTATCTATAGGTAAAGCCCGAATAACCCGAATATTCTTTTCTGTTTTTCTTTGCGTGGAACCGAACGTTGGCGACATATTCGTCATCTTCTTTTCGAATTAGACTAAAAAGGAAAAAAGGGAAAAAGGGAAACAGAACGAAAACCGTAAACGTACTCGAATCACGATTCGAGATGTCTTTTTACGAAAAGTTGTTAGTCGGTCATCGCGAGCTAGCCAACCGTATCTGGAACGTGCCGGTATCGTCGCTTCGGGTAAACTCGACAATATTCTCGCGCGGTCTGTTGCGTTTCACGTACCTACCATATTCAGAAACACGAAACAATAAGTCGACTTCGCGATGATACGAACGCGGTACACGGCACGCTTCGTACAAATTTCTCATTGGCGCTGGCGTTGGCGTTGGCGTAACCCTAAGGGGCAGCATTGCTCGCGATCAAAGGTTTTAGGTCACGGGATGCAACAGGGACTCGAACGACTCAACCAACTGTGTACGCGGACCGACTTTCTCCGTGCGGATGAATTTTTTCACGGTTCGAACGATCGCGTTTAACGCGTTGAACGCGTTGAACGCGAGACGAGAACAGCCGTCGCGCGTTTCAGGCGCCGATGTTAAACGCGCCAAAGAAAAACGCCGTGATTAAGATCAAACCGTAGAACCGCGACGACCAAAGCGACCGAATCGCCGTTGCATTGAACTCGTTTGGATCACCCGTTGTTTCCCTGCAGAATAAAAAACGCGCGTGCACGTTACGGAATCGAAGGCATGGCTATTGACATTTTTATCGGCAACGTAAAGTCTTTATAGAAGATCGTGGTAAAAAGTTGTGTGTACGTGTCGTTATATTAGTCGCGGTTGTACTTTAAAAGGTTCTAAATTGAGCGTGCGCGTGCGTGCATATGTATACTTGCACGGTAAGCGCGTAGGCGCGTACGAGCAAAACATTCGATGGCTGATCGTTCGTTGAACGTTTTACGGACGCAGGTTTCCCAATAACGATTCCACCCTGCGATATCGGCGTATTACGGTGGAACCGTTACCGCGGTTAAATTTACATTTAACGGAGACCTAACTAACTAACAGAGACATTTTCGCGTACGGGACTCCTTTTTCCCAAGACATGGAATTGGTAAACATTTTTTACGGTCGCGGCGTCCCATCGACGCACGTATTGCTCAATTTAAAAAATACGGATCACCGTAACAAACGTTGAAGGTAGTCCCACGCGATTATCGCTCGCGGTAATCGTTTGGGCGTCGAAGGAAGAACCACAACATACAACAAACCCTACAACGATTTAACAAACACCGAAGCAATCGAGCTGGACGCGCTTAACCGCTGCTCTCGGTTCGGTTCGGTTCGGTTCGGTTCGGTTCGGTTCGGTTCAGCTCGCCTCGCCTCGCCTCGCCTCGCCTCGTCTCGCTTCGACGCCGTTTGCGTCGACGACTTTGCAATTTACCGCGCGCAATTTACCGTTTACTCGATTAGCTTGGTTAGCATCTTTCCAGAGGTTGTTATTTCCTTAGAATGTTAAAACTCGGCAGTGAAGGAGAACCGTAGCACTGCGACGGTACGCTACGATCGTTGGACGCGTTACCATCCTCGGACAAATTTATTCCCGACAACGGAAACGATCGGAAGCGGACGAAAAGATTTGCGACGATCGGTGGTTACTCGCGCGAATTTTTGTCAGGACACCAAGCCGAACTTTGAAACTTTTGGACGTAGGTGACGTCATAACGAAAGCCGACACGCGGATTTCCCTTGACCATGCAATCGATGTTCGAGCTACTTTTATAAAGCGTCAACGGTGGTCCGTCCTGTCCGCGAGGAGGATAGACGAGTACTTTCTTCGGATGAATCTTACCGATGCTATCTTTTGGTTTGGCGACTCTCCGGTTACGCGAGCCGCCAAACGCACCTCCGATCGTCTTATTCCTCTTCTCGGAGAAGATCGTTTCCATCGGTATCCGAAAAGACTCGTCGCAGCAGCAATTCGAGAAACGACGCTCCTTTCGACCGGTTGCGGTTCGTCGATTCGAACGGGATTCGAACAAACGAGATCTCGAAGGTACGGCTGTACGAGTCACCGTCGTTGAACGTACCGACGCACACTTCCGACACCTCGTCGGTGTTTCTAATTGCTTCGTCGAATCGTTGGCATCGAGGTGAAACGCCGCGCGTCGGAAACTACAACTGCAACAGGTTGCATCCGATTCACTCTTCATCGTTTCCCGAACGCTTTCGACGTAACAACAAGAATCGAATCGATGCAGCGTCGAACGAGCGTATTCGGAACGCGTTGCTTGCTCGCAGCTCTTCGCTCGAGTCGTTTTCAAACAGATTTTTCGAACGTCGCGTGCTTCTCGCGCGTTTCGCGCGTTACGCCCTCGCTTCCGCCAATCTATATTCCAAGTTGTACACCGTTGTATCGTCGTCTCCTTCGAAAAGTCGGCCTCGTTCGGAATACGGCGCAAAGATTCGACAGCGCGCTTTTCTGGTTTGTCGGAGCGAACGATGCGTCGATTCTTTTCAGGCAACATTCTAGTGATTAGCCGTTGACGCGATATTCCCGTCGCCGTCGTCGTTTGAAACGGTTGCGACGCGCCTCCACCGATTTGATCGCCGTTTCGGCTCCATGGTCGTTCTTGGGCGGTATCGACGATTTTGGTGGAGAGACGAGGAAACTCGCTGACACGGCGTTTCAGCGCAGTTTCGGTATTTGTTTCGCGAAAGTCATCGAAACGTTCGCATCTAACGTCGCGTCGAGTGTTTACAAGTTGACACGGAGCTGGTTCTCCTTTCTTCTGGGTTCCCTCTTTTTCGCGTCCGTGGTCGTGACGCGCTTCTACACGGTTCCTGAAAGGTACGATCTGTACGTTGGCCCGAACGTTTGTTATCCCGTTTCCAGAAAAACATACCTCGTCCTCGTTCTCGTTCTCGTTCTCATTCCGAAGCATCCCTTCGCACCGTGGCACGCATCGTCGTCCCCTCGAAACACAGGCGGTTTGGTACCGCTATGAAAACTGGAAGATCGAACCGCATATTCGCGTTTCAAAAATCGAAAGTTTATCGTGTGATAAATTTCTTGTCCGCGATCTCGTTCTTGTTCTCGCTTTCGCCGTCGTTCGTCGCTCAACAGTTGGTCGCATTCAAGTATTTCCAAACTGTTTAAATCGTCCACGATTGGAAATACACGATAGAATCTGTCCGTGATTCCGTCGCTGTCGTCGCCACGTAAAATAAGTCCAAACTCGGTAGCGTCTAGCGACAGTCGTCCATCGCTTTCGCCCGTTACACGAGGAAACGTACCCGTTTCCGTAACGAACAACGGTAAAGAGGATCCTTTGCTGTACGTTCCCGTTCCCGTTCCCGTTCTCGTTCCCGGCCCCGGTCGATGGTAGCCGCGGTCCGTCTTTCTCGATCGTTCTATATCGCCTTCCGACCAACCCTCGCGGATACGAATGTCCGTCGCCGGTCGAACATTCGACGATTCGGTCTTAATTTTTCGAGGATGTCGCCGAGGAAATTTCTGAGACAGTCTAGGGTGCTCGACGCTGCAATTCTGTCTCAGCGCATTTCGAACCAGCGACGACGTTGTGTTCCCCACTTTCGCGTAACCCGCTTCATCTTTGCTGCCGACGTCTCGTCGAAACGCTCTCTCGAGTTTCTTGAAATAATTCAACAGATCCTTCGACTCCAAAATTTGTCCGACATGCTCCGCTCGTACACGCGCGTTCACGCTCTCGTGCGCCGACAAGCCCGATTCCGTGCTCGCGCATGGAATTCCATGCACGATTTCATGTCGCGACTCGTACGCGTTCATGCCACGCGCGAAAACCAACACGACCAATTTTTCTCCGAGCGAACGCGCGTTTAATTTGATCGCATTTCAGCGTTGGACGGGAAGGGAACTCGCGTTGAACGGCGAGGTTAAAACGGCGATGACAACGACCGATTCCATCGTTAGAAAATTTGTGTAATCGATAATCGTCGTGTAGACAATTCACCGCGATACAATTTATGGCCCGCTTGAAATTGAAACGAGGTTAACGGAGTTCGGCCATTCCCATAAGTTGATCGTCGCCGTTGGGAAACGAAGAATCCGATACGACGCAATGACGCTCGAATGTCTGTGCGCGTACTAAATCGCTCTGAAACGCGAACGACTCGTGTTAGTCGCGAGATGGATAGCTATTCGTCCACCTAGAATACTTTACTCGATCTTCCGTTCGGCGCAGTTTTTGCGGCACGGTATGTCCAATTTCGATCGAATACGCGATCACGATCCCAATTCCGAAGCTCGTTCGAGCGACATTTTCATCGACAACGCCGTCCAAAGGATACGCGATCTCAAGGAAGATGTTCGAAGACTCGTCGAAACTCGTCCGATCGAAATCGCAACTATCCTCGGAGTTTGCGGTCTTTTTTATTGGATAAAGCGATACGTTTCTACGTAAACGAGGCGCGAGAAGAGCACTCCATGTTTGCTGGAGAAACAAGGTGAATACATTATTATTAATCGAACAAATATTGGCGCGTGGTTCGCGCTACTTTAAACGGCGCGGCACAGCCCGGTGCTCGCAACTCGAAAACAATCCTGATCTCTTACACCGGAACACCACCCCTGCTCCTACTCGGTTGTCTTTCGAGACACCACGGCATTGACCATCGATACGAATTCAACGTTTTGCAGCGAGCAAAAACCGCACGACAGACGCATCTTTCCCTTTCTTTTCTCTTCTTTTCTTTTCTTTTCTTTCATTCTATGTTATCGCGATGCCATCGAGAAAGTAACATTTCGACGAGTTCGCTGTTCGTTTCGCACAAGTTCGATAATCGATATACCGAAAGGTCTCGCTAAAAATGTACCGTTAGCGTTGAAAATTTGCCAAAATCCAATTAGCAAAGGCATATTAAAACAAATTATCGATATACTCGTTACGTATTGTCGTTGGGATGCATGTAGTATGCGCGCATGTACGCGTACACTCGCATCGCATTTATAAAACATTAGAATCGTGTTTCCACGTACGGAGATGCGAACAGTCGCTGCTACGGTAGCGATTGCGGTTGCAATCGACGGCAAAAATAAAGTTAAAGATAAAGGTAATGCTAAAGCTAAAGGTAGAGGTAAAAGTAAAGGTAAAGGTCATCGGCGATCGCATTCCGTAACGTGGACAGGCAGCGTCACCTCAACACAACTTGGCGCAAAAGATTGATTGCCATCGCGAAGAGAAAAGCAACGATTCGGAACCGTTTCGATGTCTTTTTACGAGAATCCCACTCGCCGTTATCTACTTTTCTAGTTGTATACGCGAACGTATCGCTGTTCCCTGTACGATAAACCGGACAATATTTCTTTCGTTCTCGCATCGAAATGCAATTCCAAGCATCGAAGCATCGAAGCGTCGCGTTAGAATCGCGCGTTATCAACGCGTCTCATCTCGTTTCTTCATCGCCGGTCGTTTCCGAGCGAGCGATCGGTCGCGTCGCGTCGACTCGTTTAGAAAAAGGTTTGCCGGCTGCGGAACATCGATTTTAAGAGAAATTGTAGGGAGGAGTAGAGAGGAGGCTCGTTTCCAACGATTACACGAGTGACCGATCCGTGAAGAAAAGCTAGCTCACCGCAGAATCTATACAACACCGACCGAACCAACCCTGCTGCTGCTGCTGCTACTGCTACCGCTTCCCCTTGTCTTCTCGCCGTGTAAGCCAGCCGAGCCACCCAATCCAGCCAATCCAGCCAATCCACCTTGCGACCATCTTTCCCTGGTATCGGTCGCTGTTTTATATCGGTTGAGCCGATGTTACGAGGGTACCGTCGCGTCGCGTCGGATCGCTTCGCATCGCGGGACCTGACCTGACCTCGACGTTCAACGCTTAATTCGCAAAGCTTGCCCCATGTTCCTACATCTTTGCTCGCAAGTATCACCGATACGTGCTCTTTTACGATTGATCATCCCGCAATCAACGAAACGATCGCGAGACAAACTGTACTCTATCCGATACCATGTCTGATCGAACTAATATCAGTTCCCGACTCAAAGAAACACCGATAATGGAGGCCACAGGAACGGCAACGAGCTGCGAAAAAACCGACGTTCGAATAGGTTCGTCTAGAAACGTAACGATCTCAGAACGAAGGAGAGGGTTTCTCCCATATGCTCGCGGAGTCCAACCCGACCGGACGGGCCGCGTTCGGTAAAGCGGCGCCGAGAGATCCAGGAGCAAACCGAAAATATGTCGAGCGGTAGGCCATACATGTACATGTATGCTTCGAAATTGAGTTTTATCGGAATATTAAAAGGGAACGCGCGTATCGACGTTTCGCTCGGCTTCATCGCGGATCCCGATATGTCGCCGGATGCTGTTATCCGTATACCGTATACCAGCAGTGCGCGAGTGTACGAGAGTGTACGCCTAGGAACTGTGGTCTTTTTTTGTGCAGCAAACGCGAACGCGAACGCGTTGCAAACAGCGAGACGTACGGCGATGACGGATAGGCGGACAGCCAACTTGCTTCGCCTTCGTTTCGTTAATTCGTCGATTCGTAAATACGATACACGCGATACCTAGCAGTCCATGGAAATAACGCGTTTCTCTGTTACAGGATGATCGTTCGTTCGAGCCTTTGCTTGATAGCAACCATTGCGTTTACGTTCGCCGATGACCCAGCGTCGAACGGCGTTCTCTCCGTAAAACGGGACCCTATAGACTTCGAAGAAATGCGCGAAAAGGACTTTGCATCTTCGGAAGACGGCGGAATCTTCAAGCGAGCACCTATGGGCTTCCAGGTAAAGTAAAATGGCAGACAACAACCGAATAGACGTATTTACGTATATTCGACGAACACGTATATCGACAACTTGTTCTCGTTTCCGTGTATCTGTCCGCAGGGCATGCGAGGCAAAAAGGACTCGATGCCGGCCGACATCGAACGCGAGCTTGTTCCGGAAAACGTTGACAAACGTGCACCCATAGGTTTCCAAGGAAACAGAAACAAAAAGGACAATTTAAACTCCGATTTGGAGGATACTTACGTTTCCGGCGACACTTATGAAAAAAGAGCATACTATAAACAAGACGAACATTATAAGCGCGCCCCAATGGGATTTCAAGGAACGAGAGGGAAGAAGTCTCTCGAAGAGGTAACCCGCACCTCCATACGATATACATACATAGTTACACGCAACGCGTGCATGCGTACGCACGACATGCGACATACGACATACGACATACGACATACGACATAAAGTACACGCTTGCACACATCTATGTCCATCAACGAAATTGCGTTGCGTCGCTTACATCGTTGTATATCACGATACAGATTCACGATCGATGGAATCGTTACAATCATCACACCATCATCACCATTACACTCGATTCGTTTCATTGCAAGCCGGCTCGGTTAAACGATACTTGTAATACGCGAACAGATCTTGACCGAAATTGATAAGAGGAATACTATGGGATTCCGAGACACGAGAGAACCGGATACGTACTTGTTTGATTACTCGGAAGACTATGAGACGAGAATACCATCGATGACGATTCGGAGATTCCAAGAGGATGATACGCGCAACAAAAAAGACGAGATGCTAAGGGAATGGGAGAAAACAACGCCAATGGGATTTCACGGAATGAGAGGAGAGAAGACGATTCTCGACGCTATAGAACAACTGGAAAAAAGAGCACTTATGGCCAGTTTTCACGTTAGTGTATCTTAATCTTAATCTTAATCTTAATCTTAATCTTAATCTTAATCTTAATCTTAATCTTAATCTTAATCTTAATCTTAATCTTAACCGATCGGATCGGATCGGATCGGATCGGATCGGATCGGATCGGATCGAATATACGCGCGTACATGACCACGCACACCTTCGTATACACCTTCGCGTAAACCTTCGTGTATACATATTTACACTTGACACTTTTACACGGCCGGGATAACGAAATGTTTTGCAGGGAATGCGCGGCAAGAAGGATTCATTCGGCAATTTTCTCGATTACTCGCTCGATCCGTCAGAGTACGCGAAGAGGAGTACACATTTTCACGAAAGGGATGCCAGCGAATCACCGAAGCGAGCTCGAATGGGTTTTCACGGGATGAGAGGTAAAAGAGACGCGTCGCAGATTTACGGAGTCGGTTCGAGCTACCAAGGTGATGTCTGCTCCGCTGACATTGACATTAACCTTCTCATTGTCCGATCATCGCATCGGCACTTCCTTCCGCTTTCGCGTTACGACGCGTTGTTCGACGTTGCTTATGTTGTTCCCTTGCTTCATTTTTACAGGAACGAACAACGATCGAGGAAACAAAGCGGCAGCTTACGAAATTGCGAAACGATCGCCTTTCAGATATATCGAAGTTCGAGGTAAAAAGAATCCACGATGGGAGTTTCGAGAAAAGTTTGTCGGAGTCAGAGGCAAAAAATCATCGTCGTTGCAACACCGATCCGTCTTTTAACGCATTCGATATCGTATCGAAGGCAAGGATTGCGATTGAAAAATCGTCGATGTCGCTAGGTAAAATTTCACGCGCGTCGCATATACGTACACGTATAAGTAAATGTAAATGTTAATGTAAATGTGAATGTAACTGTAAATGTAAATCTAAATGTAAATACATGCACATGTACGTACGCGTACGAGTATGCGTTTGCGTATGCGTCATGTGTATGCGTATGTATATGCATATACACGTATCCATATGAATGCATGCGTCTACGCGTGTATACGAACGTACGTGTATGAACGTGTACGCGCGTACCATGTACCGACTGGACTGGCAACGAACGAATAAACCCACTGTTTGCGCTCCTGTTTCAGATACATAGGATTGAGCGTTGGTGCTGTCGATAACGCTGTTTCTGTTGGTAACGAGTAACGACAAACGCGTAACAATAGCGTGAATAACGTTAGAGTTTGCGTTCCTTTCTTGTAACTTGTATTCGATAGCGATCCACTTGACGATACAATACGCGGACAATATATGGAATTGGTTTCGACGAGGATTTCAAATTATCTTCCCGCTCGAGAATCTCGTCGCGAAACGGTATTGGCAACCTATCAACGCATAATATTTTCGTAGCATCTTTTCAGTCAGAGACGCGACACCATGGTACTATACATACATATAGTGACCAATGTATGTACATAATAGTTTTCCACGACATCGGCCGCAAGAAACGGGTGAATTCCGATTCCGACTCCGATCTCGATTCCGATTCCAATTCCTCTCCGTTATTCTACGACGCACGCGCGAGTACGTGTGGGGAGGGGGGAGTATGTATGTATGTATGTATATATGTATACGCTTGAAACATTCCCGGATAAGAAATACACGAACGTCCTGTTTTCGGCCAACTCTTTGTTTCGGAGATTCTGCGGTCGATCCGAAGCAAACCAACAATAAAAGCTATATACCAAGGAACGATAGCTGGCAATTCCATTTTTCTCTGAAGATTACAAACGACGGGTTAATATGTATATACACGTACGATCGATCAACGGTCTCGACGGAATAACATGTTATGTATTGTACATTGTATTTCGTTGTTTCGCCGATTTTCTTTGGTTGCGTGCTTTCAACCGATGCGAAACTGATGTCGCTCCGACGAATTCAGCAGAACCTGGCAGAATTTAGCAGACTTTTTCGAAAAAGAAAGCAAACGTTTTCGACGAATCAAAGAATAGAAGAGATCGTGAAAACAGCCATTTTTGTTGTTGTTGTTGTTGTTGTTACACGGGTCTATTTGATGCGTGCGATATCACGATCCGTATATAAGCATCATTAATACGTCAGAGGTGCCAGACGCTAGGAAAGTGGATCGTATGCGAATATCGCGAAAAAAAAACAATCGTCGTGTGTACTTATGTACGTTATATGTAGAGTATAGATACGATGTTCGATAGATAAAATGTATGTCTGTTTCCGTGTATCTACTATCATGTATTATATATTATATAAACCAATCAAATACATATCAATAAATGCAGCATAAATTTGTTATCGATCTTGCCAATATAATGCCGCGTGTGCTTTCGTGCTCGTTTCCCATAATATATTACACAACCTATTTCTCGACGAACAGTCAGCGTATTCTTTAAAACGAAAAACTGTACGCGTATAAACTAAACCGAATAATAAGGAAAGGTCGCGTATCGCGCGAGTACACATTTGAAACTTCGAAATTTCGACGCAACGAACGTTCGCGCATCGAACGGCGCACGGAGCAATGCGCGTCGGTACGTTAGGTTGGCAACATTGCGCGTCGTTACCACACTAACGGCACACTGTTACGCGACGGTAGGTGGAGAAACGTTTCTAACCTGTACGCGTAGATCCGTCAATATTTGCCAACTATAGTTACCTATGTAGGCGTCGTTTGGTAAGTCCTTCAACGATATTTTAAACAAGTATTTCTTGGAGACAGATTCTCTAATTTGAGAAACACGCTTATTGGTTCGCGTACGTATACGGTGCATGCATATCCAGCATCGCCGAATTCTTTATTTACATATAATACATTGCTACGCGACGCGTATATGTACGTCTATATGTGTGTATCAGGTTTTCGAAATTGTGGACGCTACGAACGCTGCGTAGTCGAATAAACAACGATAACTCGCGTTAAACCGGTGCTTTTTTTAAACCATTCGAGGATTGTGCGCGTACAACTTCTCCTATCAAATATTTAGTTGTTTGCTCGGAGAAACGCTTTTACCGAAAACAGTGCCTTCGCGGTAGCAATTAACAATTATTTTCTACACTCGGCTCGAGTCGAATACGATCGCATCGAAACGATCGATTATCGAAACTTATTACAAGTAACGTAGACTTCGTATCGTCGGGACGCGTTCATCGTTTTCGCGAACAATAAATAGCGTCGATAAATAGCAAATAGTTAGCGGTGACAGGGAATATTTTCAAACCTGTACCGTGTCCTGTTAATCTCGAGAAACCGTAATCGTTGACGAATCTACTCGTATCCGTTTACTACCGTAGACTACGGCGTCTACAGCCAACGTACAAGGTTAGTATTCCAAACCGCGTAAAGTTATCGTTCGCGTTGTTATTCGAAGAGCAAAACAAATAAAGGAAACGAAAAGAAATCAAAATCGGAGACTAGACGGATACGTCGTTTAATGGGAAAAGAATTGTATACCCGAACATCTACATCGAAACCAAACACATTGAACGCGCGTTGAATCGGTTTGTAGCGATTCGACTCTTCGATAAGAGGCACGAAGCCTTCCGACTTCCGACACTGTTCGTCGTCGCACGCGAACGCGTAGAGTCGTTTTAAATTTCTTGCATACGCGGACACGCGAACATCGATACGGTTTGGTTTCCCAAGAACAACGAACGAATTCGAAAGTTACGTTGCACCATTGTAGCGCACGCGTGCTTTCTCACGACCGTTCTCGCGCACCGCAACGGCGCGGCGCAGCGCGACGCAGCATCGTGGCGCAGCGCGAACAATTTTCGAACAAGCGCGATATTTTGAACGTCCCGCCGCACCGTATTTCGTATCGCGTATTATTTATTACGTTCCCGCTTCGCGGCGCGTTTTTCGGTTTCGGTTTCGGTTTCAGGACACGATACGAGAAACTTTAACGCGCCAATTATACAAATCGTAGAACGATGCCTGATTTCCAGAGGAACGGATAAAACAAAGATGGAAGGGTTGTTTCCAAAGACCGCGCGTGTATCCCGTGTAATCCTATATCGTATCGTACCGTGATCGAACAGCGAACAATAAAAATATATGGTGCATTTAGGTACGAGTGCAACTTGTACGCATCGAAGCAGAATTTGTAAGCGATGCTGCAACGCGTTTCGAACAACGAATAGAGCAGGTATAGGACGCGATAATGTATTGTATCGTACTTAACGACCCGATACAACAACTGTACGTCAAATGTTAGCTATGCGTTTGCGCGTCGTTAGATTGGACTTGAATCGCGTAAAAAGTTACTTTGTCATGGGCTGATATTCCGGATCACTTTTATCCACCCCAAGGAAAGAAACCGGTTCCTTCTTTCGTGTAACGTTTCGGTATCTCCAAGTGTTCGTCCCCGAAACGCAATGTGTAGGTTTTCAAGTTTCGTTTACCATGCCAGGGTCCAAACGTTAGTGTCTTGTTATATTCGGGTCGTGCCTTCTTCGTGGCGATTAACCTGTACGTTTGCACGAACCTGCAACATCGGATGAAATTTCATTCTGTTTCACTCGTAGTACACATGTCTATATTTGTATTCGAACTCGTATTACGGACCAGTTGCCATTATTCTTGGTCGTTCTCCGGTGAGGAAAATTGTTAGGTTTCCCACCCCATCCATCGTCTTTTGCAGCCACCTCGATCTTGCCTCGAACAGCATTTGATTCGTCCTTGAATCTCTCCGCGTTTTCCCTCTTGGGAAATTCATCTTAAACGAATCGAACGGTAATGGTAATTGGTAATTGGTAATTGGTAATTGGTGATTGGTGATTGGTGATTGGTGATTGATGATTGATGATTGATGATTGATGATTGATGATTGATGATTGGTGATTGGTGATTGGTGATTGGTGATTGGTGATTGGTGATTGGTGATTGGTGATTGGTAATTGGTAATTGGTAATTGGTGATTAGTGATTGGTGATTCGTTTTCTTTACCTTTTTCTTTTCCCGAAAACCTCAAAAATTTTACTGACCTCCCACGAGACCAAGTATACGGTGGACAACTGGCCAGGACCCAACGGACGAGTCAAGATACGGCGACGTCGTCATCGGCATCCTCATCGAAGATCGACCCGAATAATTTTCTCGATCTTGATCCCAAACCCCGTTCTCGTCCCCATCTTCGTCTCCATCCGATTCTCGAGCGTTCGCGTTTCCTGCTCTTTTTCCACCCCAACTGCTGAACGGAGTTTTCCATCCGGTTCTTTCGATTCCCGCCATTCTTTTAACGCTGTAACCGTCAACGAGTATACCGACGTGGTCATGGCCAATGCGATCGTCCGCAAACCGATTTGATTCGGGGTGACGAGGGTACGCCACTGTTCCGCGTTTACCACCCCAACTATTGAACGGCACCCGAATCGGTCGACGAATGTCTGGATTCTGTCCGTGCGAACTTATCCTTTTGTCTCCCAACCAATACTTCCAAGGATCCTTCATCTCTTGAGAAGAACCCTGAAATTTCTTTCGTCGACAACACATTTTTGCTAATCGATCGATTTGTTTGGAGACTGATCGAATCATTGGATTGTACAATATTACATTATATTATATTATATTATATTATATTATATTATATTATATTATATTATAGGTACATACAAACATCGCGTCGGTAATGTAAACCGTACGCACCTACACCTGAAATATACTATACCTACGCGCATAAGCAAATACTGTATACATATAGATAATAGAAATAACTGACCTTTTTGTTTGTGGTCGAATCCAGCCAAGAATCCATAGTTTCGTCCCTCCTCTTTGCGACAATTTTCAACAGATCGACCGACTTTCCCTTGGTTTCGTCCGTCATTTCTGAAACAAATGCTCTCGCGATCCATTCGAAAAGAAAAATATGGGAATTACGTTAGTTTCTCTCGGAAGAACGCGTCGCTAGTCCTTACCCGTTACACTACCGCCAGGATCGACTTCTTTCCGGTCAGTTTCCATCGCGAGGGAAACTTCGGGTTCGTCGTTCCATTCCTTCGATACCTCGTCCATCCATGGTCCAGATTTTTCGGTTCGATTCCCGAACTTGTCGTTGTCATCGTTTCGCGGCCGTGTCATATCCGAGAAGTTACTCCCAATTTCTATATTTCCAACGACTAGGCGCGCCAGAAGACTTACCATCGGGAGAAACGTCCACATCGTTCTAACGAAATTCGTTCGGAAGGTTGTTACTCGCGTGCGCCTAAGACGCAAGCAGAATCCATGATGCTCGAAACAGGATGGTTTGCATCAATTATATTAATAATTAGCAACACCACCGTAAACGGATGCACGCGCATTTTTCTATACGAAAGTACAATTACGCGTTCCGTATGTTCGTACAGTAGATACGTAGCGCGTGCAGTCACAGTCACGGTCACAATCGCGCGTCAACAGTTAATGGACGTGCCCCCGTAGATTGTACGTATTTTATTATTCTGCTTAGGCTCGCGCGTATACGCATGCATCGCGAAAAATACAATAGCATTTCCCCGGAATATACCCGCGCGTTCCAGTGGTATTTATTAAATCCGAAGTACGCGTAGAGCATGGATGCAGGCGAGAGAACGATAAACAACTACTTGTAAGGTAAAAAGT
Organism: Sphecodes monilicornis; assembly: GCA_913789915.3. Lineage (NCBI taxonomy): Eukaryota > Metazoa > Arthropoda > Insecta > Hymenoptera > Halictidae > Sphecodes > Sphecodes monilicornis. Next base: position 22,655,565 of record OU565296.1, read on the forward strand.
TTGTTCGCGAAATAAACATTTCCGACCAACAACGTACAAAAAGACGAGGCAGAAACTAATTTTTTCGATGGATTAGACTCGGGCGGTCGCACGCGCTCAACAGCAGAGACAGTAATACCATGGAAATTCTTTATTACGAAAACAACGTAAGCAGGCTGCAATCTTCTCTGCGAAAAATAATCTGCCAATTGCGCGTTTCTATTAAAGTCGCATTAATAGCAGAGAGATATTGTACATATATGTGTATATGTATACATATTGTATACCTACGGTACGGTATGCGTATACATATACATTACCGTTTCGGTACAATACATACAAGTACAGGTACGTACGCGTCTACGTATCATAGAATCGTATCTATTTTGAAATACTTCGTTTCCGTTCTAGCGTCGTTTAGCCAAGATTTACGATTACATAAAAAAAAAACACACGAAAACTCGGTACGCGTTCCAAAGAAAGACAAAAAGGAGGTAGGGCGCCTCGTTCTTTTCATATTATTTTCTTGTTCCCGTTTTTCTTTTTTCTCGTCGATCGATGTTTTTACAATGATAATCGAACGATGACATTCCGCGAGGGAGGGAAGAGAAGTGCACTTTCGTCAGCATTCGCGTTCAAATTTAGTTAGCGAGCGCTTTCAAACCTGTCATCGTTGTACTTAATCGTTTTCGCAAACCATTCGCATCCAATACTTTTATCACGCATTAGACGCTACGCAGATATTTTTCCTCTCGTCTCGCAATCGGTAGTTTCTTACCATTGCTCGATCGTTACTCGCTGGAAATTCATTTTAGAATTTCTATCGCTATATATCTGTCGTTCGAGATTCGTTTCGAATCGAGTCGAATCGAAATCCGGACCGTATCGAAAATCACGCGCCTATAGAGTTTTATATTCGCTTTGGCGAAAATCAGGCAAACTCTTCGCAACTGTTTTGAAACTTTTCTTCGTCCGTTCATCGTTTTCGACAAATCTCCATACGTGGTACGCATAGATGTAACTTGACAAACCGAAACGATATTTACGATATTTGAAATTTACCGAAATCAAGCCTAACGCGACCCAACGGGAACGCAGAGGAAGCGCGGTAGAAATAATTTGTTTGTCCGTAATGACGTCGGAAAATGTGTTCGTCGGTTCGTCGATTCGTTCGAAAGTATCAATCCGTGGTTTTACTTATGGTATCGAGAACGCGATTGAAAAATATTGTACGTATATGTATATATTATAGGTAGTATGAAAATACGTGTACGTGTGTATTATAGACTTACTCGCATTCACTTTCGAATATTGAAATTTATCGAGGTTCCCTCTCGAGGCGACAGGTACCGTCGACCAAATAAAATACTCTTGGCTTTCGAACAATCGATTCGCGCCCTCGCCGTTGTTATTCGGTCGTTGCGAAAAAAAATTGATGCGACACGCGCGAGGTACCTGGAGCACGAGCTTCACCGAAATAAGGTGTACAATGGACGGTAACGATACGCGTCGCTCTTCTTATATCCGCCACGTGGTTCTCCGGCGCACTCTCCGCTCATCCGCTAGCTCCAAAAAATCAACTCCCCCACCAAGCATTTCACCATCCTTTTCACTCTCTCGCCCTTTCACCCTGTCACCTTGTCACCCTTTCACCCTCTCATCCTCTCACCCTCTCACTCTTTCACCCTCTCCACATTATTCTTCCCAGATACAGACACCTACCCCAGACCTCTTTATTCTATAACCTCTTCCCGGTACGTATCGTATTAATTAGATACAAACCGATTAGGGTACAAGCGCATTCGCTTACGAACTATAAATGCGACTATAAATCGACCAGATAGGTACACGCAGATAGGAGCATCAAAATAAAATAAGAACGGATGGATGCTACGAAGAAAAATGGAAACGGACGGTGCATACGTGGTCAAAAGACGACCACCGTCGTTACACGATCAGCGTTTCTTTTTCAATACGTTCTCGACGATACAGATAGATTTTTGAAACAATTTTCATACGTTCGTGAAAGTTCAAAGTTCATACGTAAAACGAGGGTCGCACATGTGCGTAAACGTTAAAATTGTGTTGCTTCGCGTCCTGAAATATCGTCGCGCATCGCCATCGTAAATTTTCATTTTACGCGCCGCGTAATCGTTTCAGTTTTCTCGATCTTACGGACCTGACGGCGAACCAGTTTCAGCGAGCATTTAGGCAAAGAGAATTATCGAGTTACGTCGATGTGATCCGAACAGACGATCAACAAGAATATATAACATAACATATAATCGTATGATATAATGGAAAGGAATATAGTAGAATGGAATGGAATAGAATAGAATAGAATAGAATAGAATAGAATAGAATAGAATAGAATAGAATAAATAACAGAAATAAGATCGATAACACGAGCACGATTCGTCGAATTATCGATCCATGATTCAACGGAAACGCCTCCGTGTAAGTACTTGACGTCCACAACGCTCACAGGTTAGATACACTCGCTAGATGGCTAAATCGCAATGTTCCTCGACGGTAATCGAGGTCTTGGTCTTAAAATTTAAGCATACTTTACACTTGAAATTACTGCACAGAGTAGACACGATCGTACAATTAATTCCAGTCGGTAGACTTATCCGCTCGAAATCCGACGTTTCCATGGACCGTTTAACATTTTTACTTGGAATTCGTTGATACTGTATACTTTATACTTTATACCATTATAACGCAGGCACGCAGACTATACCAGCGTACGGTACCGGTACGGCGACGTACCGATGAAATGCGCTCACGTTTTACGAATATTTACGAATAATTACGTAAGCTTCGCTCATATCGTAAGTAGATAGAATAGACAATTTGTCGTTTCGCCCGGAATCGATCGACTCGTCGACGCGGGCGCGTTATTATCGTTACAAAATTTCCATGTTCCGTCTAGACGTATTCGACCGATTCGGTTGGTTCGGCAACGATTGACCTATTTGTACTCTTACCCCTGCCCGCGTAAAAGAGATTCGATTCGGGCAATAATCGATCCAACAACGTTTTTCGATCGTTCGACGATTTTGTCCTTTCTCTCGCGTCGGTTGCTCGGTCGAAATGGTCCTCCTGCTCTCTGGATTTCGATGCAGTTTCCAAAGTTTCCGTAAATTTACAATCGCCTTCGCCGCCGCCGTCGTCGTCGTCGTCGTGCCACGGCATCTTCCTCTCGGAAAGTTTTTCGGCGTTTACTCGATAATTCGTTCTCTTGCCTCTCGAAATAACGTAAGGCTGTTCGAATAAATCTAACAGAAACGAGTGTTTGTTTCTTTGACCGAGGATTCGATCGTTCATTTTCCTCGCGGGGACCTCGCTCGCGTACTCGTTGCTCGGAACGAGTTTTCTTCGCATTCGAATCCCGCGAACGTCTTGTCTCGCTTTCTCGGCTTTCAAGTTTCCGTCGTGTTTCCCGGCATTCGTCGTCCGGTACGAACGAATCCTTTTGCCATAGTTTAAGCGGTAAGGCTCCTTTAGCCCCAAATTAAACGCCAGCTCGTCCGAGTCCTTTCGCGTTATATCTCTGTATTTTGGTTCGTTAACGTACATCGGATTTTCCATTATCGTGCGATGTTGTCGACGGTACGCGCTCTTCTTCCGATCGTACGACGCCAGTCGATCCTCCTTCTCGGGATCGATCAGGGTTGGATTCGAAGGGTCGTGCCGCGATCGCCCGTCATTTTGTCTCGAGCGCCTGAATCGTAAAGTTTCCTTGCTGTCCACAAAATTGATTCGCGCGTTCGCGCACGATCGTATATTAGAATCGATAGAATTACCTGGCCGCGGTGAGAAACGGTAGCGCGACCGATTCAACCAGAGATCGCGAATCACAGGAATCGTCTTGGTCGATGCGTACGTTGCCACGCGATCTTGGGACTCGTTTTTCCGCAGCACGATACGACAATGCCTCTCGACGAATATCCGTAATCTGCAAACACGCGCCAAACATTTAGTCATATTTCGGCAGCTGTTTAGCAGAAACTACCGCATACCATCGTATATCGAAGCAAGGCGCGACAAAGATCGATCTCATCGTTGCGAAGCAAGTACGGATTACGGAATACGGAATACGGAGTACGGTCGACGGAAGAGAGAAAAGTCCGAGTCGTTACTCGACGAGTTGTTATTACAACTTTCAAAGTCTCTTCGTTAGAATATACGTATAATACAATATAATAGTACGCGATACGATACTATACGAATTCTATCTAATGGGCGAATCGATACGATGAATTAATTATTCGCAAACGTTTGAAACGTACCACGTTGATGCAACCGAATGTTAACGGAACAGCCGACGCTAACAGAATCGTGGCAAAAAGTAATCCTTTCATTTCTAAAAGCTCGAAAAACATGCAATGGATTAGACACTGGTGGTGTTGACGAATCGCGACCGTATACCTGTTGCGGCAAGGGTAGTCGAGGTTACGCGAGGAAAGGAAACAAAAGGGAAGGCGATGCGAGACGCGGTTAGGTGCCCTCGCACATCTGTTGTTCGCGACACGACTCGCGGATAACAAATGGATACGGCGAGACCGTTCCTTCGGTATTTATGGTGTTCCTCGGCATATCCAGCGAGCGACCTCGTCGCGGTCCAAAGATTGGGAGGATTGCACGGGGAATTCGCGATGCCGCCGCACCGGTAAAACCCACTTCAATCTATGTGGCCGTTCAACGCAAACACGCTCCAACCGCTTTCTCTTTCTCTCTCTCTCTTTCTCTCTCTCTCTCTCTCTCTCTCTCTCTCTCTCTCTCTCTCTCTCTCTCCCTCTCTCTTTCTCTCTATTGCTTTCTTTCTTTCGCATGGAAAAAAGTCATGTCATAAGGGAAATGCGTCACCTGCTTGTCAACCGTGACTTTTCTCGCAAAAGGAGTATTTACCTGCGCACGGATCTAAAGGTATCAGCTTTTTTTGCTCGATGTTTTGTCTGTCACCCGGCGCAAATATACTCGATGTATCTTATTCTACGATATTTGAAGTATTCGGTAGAATTTCGGTGGAATTTCAACGAGTGAAAAACTAGAGCGTCTTTAGTTCCGCATGAACGATGAACGAAGCGCGCGTCACCGCATCAAACGTAACGACGCGCGAAAGAACGCTATCGCGCGACGCGGCGTCGCGCTTAACGCAATCGCATTACTCCTACATCTTGGAAATGGAAATCTAAATGAACTACGGCTGGCCAAGCGCGTACGAAACAGCGTTCAACGTTGTCCCTTCATCCGAATCGTCGAAACGCGTCCGAACATTTTGTACGAGTGGTAGAACAAATTTCGTTTATCCTACACACGCTCTATAGAAATATTATAGAGATATCCGCGAGGAAATCTCCGGTACATTTCCACGCCAGTCTGGCTCTTTCCCTTGCTCGTCCCGCGAAATTCTTTCATCGTCCCTACAGGATTGTACGACCGTAGATATTTGTTCTTTCTTCCAGGGTGCGAGTTCGTTCGTTCGCGCTTCGCGGAAGAAACACTAGAGGAACATCGGCCAAAATGGTACGACGCTACACCCATGCTACCTCCGAACAAGAGCATCGAATCGCGTGCGATCCTTGTATTATTTTTTTTCCTGTTCGTAGAAATTCAGATTTCTAGGCGACGGAGACTGTCCCGATTGGCTGTTGGCAGAAATTAACACGCTATCGCGTATGGTACGTGCCTGAAATTATTCGATTCGAGAGCACCGATAACAAAGCCCCGAACGTTTCTCGAGATTCCGGTCCTAAAGAGCATTCTCGTTGTGTTCGCAGACGTCTATCAAAATCAGGATATTGGGTCAGGCAGTCGCAAAATACCTTACGGAAGGAGAACTCGACGTAAGTACAATAGAAATTTACCGTTGGCGTGGTAATCGTAATGCGAATACCTACAACTACAACGAGAATACGGTACATATAATAGAGGAACACGATCGAAACGTTTAGTTTTGGATGATAATTACGCGTATAGTTACATGCACGATCAAATTACCGCCCTGTTTTTCTCGCTTCTCTCGTTTCACCGTGCGATCACGAATACATGATACGGTTATACATATATGTATATACAAACACATTTTGGTTCGACAACAATCGCGTTAGATCTTGCTCCATCTTTTCCTTTATGTCCACGCGAGAAACAAAAAAAAAACAAAAATTCGATTCTGGGAGGACTCTGGCCAAGGGCGGTGATTCGCCTTCGAGAAAGCTTTTTGCAACGCGTAACCTAACATGATATATTAAAGCGAAGCTTCGGATAAATTTGCTCGATGCGAGAGACGCGAGAGATGCGAGAGATATCGCGTAAAATCCATGGTTCCTGTCTTTCAGGAAGACAAGATAAGAAAGGTGACTCAAGATGCGAAAATAGGTGAGTACAATCGAATTATCTTATCGCGAGATTTTACAATTAGCGTTTCGTATACGAAACGCGTACGGCGGACTACAGGTATTCTACTCGTTGGACAAAGCTGTTCCTTTCGTTTGATCCATCCTATATTTCTCTCGTTTCTCTCGTATCTCTGCCACGAAGAACCGAGCGACGCTAAAGCTATGATAGCTGCCCTCGAATTGATATTTGTATCCTCCGCGCGCTACGGAGTTTCCGCCGCCGATCTGAGCAGCGAACTTCAACAACTTGGCCTACCTCGGGAACATAGCGCTGCGATTGCCAGATTGCATACGGATAACAGCCCTCGAATCACGGACGCCCTCTCGTCGCAGTCTTTGAGAGGTCAGTGTCACCTGGATAATCGTTTTTTCGATCGCTCGAATTTTCACGTTCCACGAACAGTTGCTGGCGTACTTGTCATTTACCTTTTCGTTTCGTTTCTTTTCGTTTCTCTTCGTATCGCTTCGCTACGTTTGTTTCATTTGATTTCGCGACGGTCCATTCCACGCCGTTCCGTCCTTTTATAACTCATTTTCGTCTCATGCATTATACAATACATTATAAAGTCGAACGTAGCGATAGTACTTTTCTTTTCCCTGGTGAATCAGGATTCATTTCGATATCGTAAATTTGTTATCCAATGCATTTCCATGTATCGATCGACCGTAGAATCTGACCGATTAAATACACGATATCGAGATCATTTCGAGATTCCGCATCTACCTGTGCTTAATAGAATTTCCTCTCGCGTCTCTCCTCTCGCGCCTCTCCTCTCGCGTCTCTCCTCTCGCGTCTCTCCTCTCGCGTCTCTCCTCTCGCGTCTCTCCTCTCGCGTCTCTCCTCTCGCGTTTCGATAAAGACGACCTACCATTTTCACAGTCAGTCGAGTATCGTCGATCCAAGTGTTACCCTGCGCTAATTCGTCGCCGATCACCACGCTGTCTTTCAAGTTGAATAAATTGGGTGGTAACGGAGAAAATTCTGTCGTTAATATCTCGCAGGAGGACACTCGCGTTCTACTTACCGGTAAGAGCCTTCGGGAAAACCTGCAGCGCTTAACAACGTAACATCCGACAGCGAGTAATCCTGTTAAATCGATGCTTTTCTTTTCATTTTCATTTCGCAAGAACTGCGAAGAGCGAAAGCGTTGATGGAGAACCTTTGAGTGCCTCGCGTGTCCAGAGGTATCCACTGTATCCATGCATCGTACATGTACGCGTATACCATATACGGATTCTGGAGCAACCGAAATAATGTATCGCGTCGATTGGAACGATAACGACGCCCGTCATGATAAAAATAAATAATCAAAATAATATGCCTCCGTGTATTATACCACGATATACAATACAATTCCCACTTTCCTCGTGTATCTCCAATGCGATCAGATTAAATTTCAATTTGTAAAGGAAATAGTTTTCACAAATGTGTGAGTTTTGTTTATGGTATAATGTATATTTATTATATTATCATTTTTGTCATGTAGCATAACATCGTTATTTCTATAATAATCATAATCGTAATCGTAATTGTAACCATAATAATAATCATAATTATAATTATAATCATAATCATAATCGTAATAGCATTATAATATTAATAGTGGTAATCATAATAATTATAATAATAGTAATAATCATAGCACCATGAACACTCCACAGCAAGTTTTTTTGAATTCGTTATTCGAAAAACACGACACGCGGATGCGTTTCGAGGAGTGAGAACCGCGACCCGTAAAATAGATAAATATTTACTCTAAATAAGTATCGCGAAAGATTGCCGACCCGCTTCGTGTTTACGACGCAATCTGTAAAATACGCGACGTAACGGAAACCGGGTACGAACGACTAGACGACGTTAACGTAGGAAACAAGATGATACTCTGACTAGAAGACCGTTGCGCGTCCAAGATTTCCGAAGGAGTAAACCAACTCGATCCACAGACACATACATACGTACAATATAATCGCGTGTGTTGGTCTCGAGACGATTCGCGATCCGAACTCGTGTCCGACGCTGATCGACATCGAATTCGAACTGGAAAAAGGTGGAGCAACGCGATCGAAACGTTTACCCCAATGAATTCTGGACAGCGGAATGCTGGCTGTCGACTACCGACTGCCGACTTTGGTAAGTTGCCGCGTATCAAAGTAAGCGTATCGCATGAAACCGCATCGGTGCCACCGTTCTCACGCTCGATAAGCATCGCGAGTTTAGGGGTTCGTACAAGTGTCGAGGCTTACACTTTGTAATTCTTTAGCATTCCTTCTTTTCTTTTCCTTTCTTTTCCTTTCTTTTCTTTTCTTTTCTTTTCTTTTCTTTTCTTTTCTTTTCTTTTCTTTTCTTTTCTTTTCTTTTCTTTTCTTTTCTTTCCTTTTCTACGCAATCAACTTTCACTCTATTTTCTTTTGTATACCTCTTCGCGTGTTTCTGCCCTGTCCTGTCTCTCCGTGTGTAGATACGTGTGCGCCTGTGTGTGTTTGCGTGTCTGCATACGTGAACGCGTCATGCGAATCACTGTGTGTTTGTTGTGTATGCTATACGAATATACGTGTATTCCCCTCTCCTTACGACCATCGCACTTTGTCTAAACTGTTTTAGTGAAAGCTCATTTTTTAACATATATACTTTTGCTTCTTCGATTCATCTCATTTTAAATTCGTCTTCCTTTACCTTAACTGGTAGGCGAGTACCTTTCATTATTTGTCCGTTTCGTTTCGTTACGTTACGTTGCCATTCGCCTTGTTTCATTTCGCTTTATTTTGTTTCGTTCCATTTCAGCTCATTTCACTTATTTTCATTCCATTCCATTCCATTCCAATTTCATTCCATCAATCGTTTATAGCTTCGCTTCATTTATTAGTTTCTTTATTTCTGTTAAATTCAATTTCATAATTTTAACATCCTACCTAAATAGCTGGTCTTTATTACTTGTTAATAAATAATACATAAATACATAGGTACATGCTTTATCGTCGTCATACATTAACGATCCTAACTTTGCCTTCTTGGGCAAAGATATCCCTTGCGGTCGCAAACAGATAATGACAATGCTGATAATATCGATGGAAATGACAACAACGATAACAGCAATAGTACAATAGTAGAATAACGACGGTGGTCCTATCATCTACGATGACAATAATGCCAACAGAAATATTATAACAACAATAATAGTTTCGTCGACCGTAACAGTGACAGATGAAAAGTCAAATAATAACAACGACGTTAGCAACGGTGATAACGAACGTAATAACGATGATGATAACGATGATGATAACGATGACGATACCGTTACAATAGCGAGCCGATGTAACGGTAGCGTTGCTCAGGCTTATCGTTAGAAGAAGAAAAAGTGTAGCGCGATCATTTCGATGGAGTCGTCATCGTGTTTCGAAAATGAAACGATTCGCTGTAAAATACTCGAACTGATCGAGCACGCAAACAGAGTTATTCGTATGAAAGATTTGTTATTGCCGTTTCGTCTACTATTTGGTTGCACGTTGCTCGGTCGTTAGTCTCGTTATTCCTATAATCGTACGCAAACTATATCTCTCTGTACGTATAACGCGCGCCGGCGCGGCGTATCTGCGACAATAATAGTACATAAAACAACAGGAAACTGTGTCCATACATGTACATATATGTATACGCTTATGTCTACATAGCACATATACAACGTACACGGAAATTAGTTTACGTTTCAATTTGGATACTTTATCGAAGATACATGTATAGGAGAATGTTCGCGCTTCGAAATGTAACCATCGATAGACATACTATCATTCCCAATAGCATTAACATCGTCGATCTAACGTAAATCTAACCGTTGTCATCATCGTCATCATTATCATCGTCGTCGCCGTCGCCGTCGCCGTCGCCGTCGCCGTCGCCGTCGTCACCGTCATCATCGTCCTGACCTTTACCATGGTCGCCGAAGTAATAGCTATCGTCGTTGTCATCCTTGTATCCTCGTCGTTAGTCGATGCCGTCAATACCGTTGAAACGATGGCGATGTCATTGTTTCTCGTTTGACTGGAATTTCACGCTCCTTGTTACGCTAAAAATTGTCGTGCAATGAAAAAACACTGCCCAGTCCATCGAGAAAATTCGTATGACTTTCAATTTCTGCTCTTCGAGTCCGTTCAATGGTAGTTTTCTCGCGATAGGGTAGACTAGAGACTCTGACACGATCAAAGCAAGGAATCGAGTATTTAATGCTGTTTTTTCCAAGTATCGGAGCCTAGGAGTTTCTTGAGATCTCTTTCCGTCGACGGACATACGTATAGGGTGTATACGTATTCGTTTCGCGAACAAGCAGGTAAACGGTTGGATACCGGGATCGTAGTTGAGCTCGACCGCCGACATAGCGTGCGTTTTCACGATCGAATCATTTCCCTGTTCCGGGTACTCGGTAGGCAAGCGGTAGATGTTTCGCATGCTGCGAATCGATCGTACGACAGGTCGAAGGGAAGAGAGAACAAGCGAGATCAGCCCTGCAACGTGTCTATGCGTAACGCACGGTTCTTCGATCGAACCACAAACAACATCTTTCTTCCGGTAGGAAGATCGAACATGGACATTGTTTATTGGATGGATTTACCAGCCTAACCCAGACACGGCAGCTTGCACATTTCTCGATACATTTCGCGTTTCGTTTCGCTCTAGCAAAGAAGGCAAAAACTTTCGGTAAATTTGATCCGTCGCGCGTCGTCCATTGATCGTCACCAATTATTTTCATCCGTAACCTGTAATTTTGACTTGTTTCTCGGAGCGTTTCAACTTGCTCGCTTCCAGCCGGCACGTATCCGTCGAAGCACGCGACTGCCCGCGGTTCTGTTTAACCAAGGATCTCGTCAAAAATATTCGGAGATCGAATCAAGTATCGATTCCCTTCCATTCTTCTTGCTGCAACGACATTGTTTTCTCCTTTGTCTCTTCTTTTCTCTCCTTTCGTTCATTCCCTCTGTTCGTTTCACCGTTCTCGGTCGCAATCGTTAAACGTTCGCATGCTAGAAATCTATCGCGTGGCTCGTTCTCGCGTCTCTGCCCTCCACGACCGCGTCGTTGCGCCAATTTTGCAAACAGAAGACAGGAATGTCGATTCTTTTTCTACAGACCCAACATAGAACATAGAACCAACTCAAAGTTGCTGAAAAATCGAGAATGAATTGTTTCACGAAACGACGAGCGAAACGATAAGTACCGGTACAGCGATACAAGCGAATTTCGACTGTCTTCGCGTATGCAGCGATTACGCGGATCGTGCTCGAACGAGCATCGAGAGAAAAATGGAAATGATACGAAGAAAAGAGAAAAGAAGAATGCAACGATTATCGACGAATCCGTTGATCCGCGCGACAAAGGGAATTCCGCGAGTCGTTGACCAACGGAATTGCTAGGGACGGTAACTGTCGGTGGTGTTGGTGGTGTTGGTAAGCGTGTTTCGCGTCGACTGTATTTTCTATGTAAACGAGTCCAGAAATGAAGCGATGGTGGTGTATATTCTGGACACCGCTCAGAACTCGACCATCACAGCTGAGCAGGCTGCCAATCCCTAGAACTCGAGTCTGTAGGCACTGCAACTAGTTTCATGGTCCTGGAGATTGATCGTACATCGGGATGCCGATGGCGAGAGATCGATGCGATTCGCAGCGAGAGCTTCCTCGTTGTCGGCTACCCAGTAACCCAGCGTATCCGTGTCGTAGGTGGGTATTATGGTCACTTCTAAGAGACAACAGACGAAACGAATCGTAAATCCTAAGCGAAAACAGAAACGAACGCGAAAGCGAAACCGAGTAGAGAAGAAACCGAAGAACGGAAGCATCGTATTATCCTCCGATAGCGCGATAAGTCTAATCCATCGTATTACGCACCTAGGTACGTGTACATATATGTATACCAGGGTATACGAAACCTACCAAGATCCTTGTCCTCCCAAGTCTTCTTGGCTTCCAGCAACGCGTCGTAGACCTCTCGGCTCGGTTCCGTGCCACTGAACACGTAATATCTCGCGCGTACTCTCTTGAAAAAGTCCAACGAAGTATAATACGAGTTCCCGTGGTGCGGCACGTAAGTTAGGTCCACGTACACCGGTTGCACCTTATTCTTGGAATCTTTGATCTTCTTTTCGTTCTTCCCAGGGCTTTCCGAGCGCCTTTTGTTCTTCAGATTTTCAGATATCACCTTTCGCGCCTGTTTCTTCTCCTTCCTCGGTGTACTCGGAGCACCCTTGTTCGACATTTCGTTGGCACCGACGGGAACTAACGCGGGAGACGGTAGGCTTAGCGGCTCGCCCCAATCGTTGATGGCGTCGAACCGTTGTCTCGCGTCCGTTATCAGTTGGTTCGAATGCCCGGACTGGGTTCCCGAGCTCGTCAAGTTAAACTTGTGTGGGGGTTTCGGCGACGGGAGACCTAGCGGGGTTCCCCAACCGTCGAGAGGATCCTTCTTCTTCGACTCGGGAGCGGTTGCGGACGCGGTTGCGGTTGCGGTTGCGGTTGCGGTTGCGGTTGCCGATGCGGATACGGTTCCGGATCCTGGGCCAGGTACTGGTCCGGGTGCGGATACGGATGCGGGTGCGGGTGCTGTTTCAGATTCGGCGCTAACGCGGCCGAACAATCCGGGCGATGTCCCTCTGCCGAGAGGTTCGAGCGGCTCTTTTATCTCTTTCGATTCCATCAAAGCCTTTTCAAAGTCGAGATCAGCCTCGTCGACGTACCTCTTCGCGTCGAGTTTTTCCTCGTAACCACCGGCATACTCTTTCTCCACGGTGAACACTTTCGACGCCGAATCGCTCGGTATCGGAACAGGGCCGCTGGTTCTTCTTATTTCACCAACGTCCTCTTGGAATGTTTGCATGGCACTGATCCGAGACGGAATCGCCGACATTTCGCCGTAAAAGCTACTGCTCATCGCGGCGGTCGAGAAATCTACCGTCGAGGGTTTCTGCTTTTCTTCTCGCTCCGTCGGTCCAGGTAAACGCGTACCGCGAGGATCCCAACGACCGGTCGGAGAGGAAAACGAGCCGCCGTCGCTGTCATCAGCGGAATAACTTTGTTTCCCCGGGCTGGTCTTGCTCGTCGCGCGATCCGGTTCGGAACTTTCGACACGGCGTTCCGTATCGGCCGACTTTAGACCACCGATCACGCTACTGATCGCCGACTCGGCCGCGTCCTTGCCAGGCAAATATTCGTCCACTTTGACATCAAGTTTTTCCTTTAAAACCACCATCTCGCCCTTCTCGTTGCTGGTTTCTGTAACCTCTCTGGTCGTGGTTACGAGCTCGCCGTCGTCGGAGACCGTTTGCGTTGTCGTGATGATCGTTCGAACGACTCCGCCGGATCGAAAGCCTTCCGGTGTCGCTGTCAACGATCTGCTGTCGGGAGTGGATCTGCCGGAGACGTGAGTCTGCATGGTCGAGGCCGTAGTCGCGCCGCTGCTAGCACCGATACCAGTGATGTTGGCGGTGCTGGTACCGGTAACGGTACTGGTAGTGGTACTGGTACCGCTACCGCTACCGATACCAATAGCGGTGGTCGTAGCGGTGCCGCTTGCTGTAACGTCCGCGATCGTCGCTCGTACGAGAGGAGAGACCTGTGCTCTGTCTTTTTGCGCACCCCTCTCTTCGCCTTCCTTTTCTTCCGTTTGTTTCGGTTCCGCCGTTTGTTTCGCGTCCGGTGTACCTTCGTCGGCCGTCAGATAGTCATCCGACTTGACGCTGGTTACCGTTGTTTCTTCCGTCAATTCCGTCTCCTCCTTCGAGCTGTCGCTTCGTTCGGTCGTTTCGCCCAGACCTTTGCCTTTGGTGTCTTTCGCAACGACGGCGACGGAGTCTTTCGAACCGCTCGACGACTCTGATTCGCCGCCGATCGGTTCTTCGGTGATCACGATCGTTTTCGTCTTGGTCGTTATCGTTTCGATAACTTCCGAAGTTCCCTCGTCGGCCACGATTCTCTTTAATCTCTCCATCTGTTTCGCATCGTCGATCTCGTCTTCGGAAACGATAATCGTCCTCGTGATCACGATTGGCTCCTCGACTTGTTCGATAATTTCTCTCTTTACAATCTTTTCGACGGTATCGAGTCCCTCCGTCGCGGAAATCTCGCGTTTCTCGGCCGTCCAGCTGGTCGGTTCGGGCTGCTCTCGTTCTTCGACCACCTCGCGCTTCACAATTTTCCTAATGGTTACGAACTGATCGTCGCAAGTTGACACAGTACTCGCAGTCTGTCCACCCTTCTCAGCATCGACACCGGCCAGTTTGCCGGTTTCGCCGCCGTGTTCCGCCGTTGCGTCCATTTTCAGTTTCGTCTTCGTTTCTTCTTCCGCTTTTGTTTCCGTTTTCGATTCCGATTCCGATTCCGTTTCCGTTTCCGTTTTCGTTTTCGTTTCTATTTCCGTTCCCGTTCTCTTCGCGTCCTCGATATCCAACGATTCTTCGATTTTGCTGTCCTTCGGCGCCGCTGCCCCCGTGGGAGAGGCAACCTTATCGAGCACGTCGGTTGGTTTACCGGTCAGAGATTTCTCTTCCACCCTTTCGACCGTAGAAGCCGTGGGCTCCGAAGTCGAGTCCGGTGTCCCGTCGCGAGTAATATCCGGAGTAGATTTTCCCGACAAGGTTGTAATGTGAGTCGTACGAATCTCCGTCATTCCACCCACGAACGCCTTGTGAAACTGACTCTCGTAACCGACTGGATAATCGGAGATCGACGCGGGCAACAACTCTCGTCCCTCTTGCGTTTCCGGACACTCGGTTGTCTCGTAACCAACCGCGTAACCTGATTTCGCGGTATCGTCGCCGTCGAGTTCGTATCGAGACCGAGATTTCTCGCTCGAACGATAATCTTCTTTCTCGTAGCTGTCGTCGGGCTCCTCGTCGTCCTCGTGATAAATTTCCACATCGATTACCGAATCTCGCGAAAGTTTCTTCTTCGCGATCGTCTCTTCGATGATTTCCAAAATAATGTAGCGCGGCAAGCGCGTCTTCGTCATTATCTCGTCCAATATTTCCTCGGTAATCTTCTTCGCTCTACGTATGAATTCTTCTTCCAAAAGTTTCTCGATTTCCGTTCTCGTCTCCTCCGAAATCGTAATCTCTTCGTCTATGTGCGGCTCGGATCGAACCGGACTGTCCTGGGTCGACTTGTCGGAAGCGATCAATTCGGAACACACGCTGGGACTTCTCGAACCACCGCCGACATCCTTGTGATCTCTGCGTTGAAGATCCTGGCCAATCGTTCGCGTCGCACCGTCGACGATCGGTTCGCGCCCTTCGATCGGTCCGCCCAACGACAATCCCGTTGCCGTCGCATCGGTCTGCACGGCAGGACGTCGATCGGTCTCCGCGAGCCCGTCGTCGAATTCTATTTCCGCCGACTTTATGTCCGGTTCCCCCGGTTTTTCCGGTTTTTCCGATTTTTCCGCTTTCTCCGTTTTCTCCACGGCAAAATCCAGCACCGAATCTCTGCATCCATCCTCCATCGAGATAACCGTTTGTATAATGTCCATTACCACGAATTCTGGTACCGAGTACGTCATAACGATCTTCTCTATCACCTGTATCGTAATTTTTCTGCCCTTCCACACGTATTCTTGCAATATGTATTTCTGGATGGCCTCTTTTTTCTCATACGTCACTTTTACGACGTCTTCTTCCTGTTCATATTCCTGCTGCCGATCGATCTTTTTACCGTCGGAACCGCTAACGGTAGGTGGTTCCGTTTCCACGTCGCCAACAATTTTCAAATCCGTCTCTAATAATTTCGTCGAAGCGACGTCGATTTTCGGCGACTTTTCTGGTTTATATTCGAACGAACCGGGTGCATCTTCGTCTTCATCTTTGTCCTTTTGTCTCTGTTCTCGAACAATCTGGTTCTCCTCGGAAGTCGATTTCTCGTCGCAAATTCTCGCGGCTCTGGATCCGACTACAGGTGTTTTCTCGCCAACCGGTGAGCTCGATAATTTGACATCCGTGTCCACCGGCGAACGATCGCGTCGCTCCAATCCCACACCTTCGACCTTGTCCAAATGCTCCCGCGCATCGCCTTTCTCGCCTTTCTCGCCTTTCTCGTCTTTCTCGCCTTTGTCGCCTTTCTCGCCTCTCTCGCCTTTCTCGACTTTCTCGACTTTCTCGGCTTTTTCGCGTTTGTCGTCGGATGGTTTCGCGTCGCTAAACGGTATAGATTCGTCCGCGTCCGATGGCTTTCCCACGTCGCTGTCCTTTGCCGAAGCATCTGCCTTCTCGGAAGCTATACTGGGAGATCTGGATTTTCTGTCTGTAGCACCTTCCGAATCGCCGGTCGGACCAAGCTTCTCGCTCGTCTCCGCATCACCACCCGTGGCAGAAAGCTTCTCGCTAGCGACGCTAGGAGACCTTGTTATCTCGGCTACGAGCTCGAGATCCGTCGCGTCGGACTTTTCGCTGGTAGCACTGACGGCGCTGGGGGATTTCGAACGGTCGGCCGGTTCTTTCGGTTCCGAAACTCCAGAAACGCTTGCCACGCTGAGCGATCTCGACTTTTCCGGTACCGTCTCGTCGGTTACTTTCGTCTCGTCTTTCTCGCTGGCAGTGCTGGGCGATTTCGAACGACGCTCCGTCGCACCGGTGGATTCGCCAACCGAGCTCGCAATACTCGGAGACCTGGACTTGTCCAACGATTTGTCCACGACGTCGGCGCTGTCCGGTTTTTCGGTGTCGGCGGTTGTACCGAGAGACGCGGATTTCCCGATCAAAGTCTCGTCGAGGTCTCTAGATTCGGACTTTTCATCGGCAACGCTCGGCGATTTCGAACGATCGGCCGTTCCCTTTGGTTCACCGGATACGCTTGTCACGCTGGGAGACCTGGACTTTTCCAGTAGTTTTTCGTCGGTCGGTTTTGTATCGCGCGTATCGAGCGTGTCGAGCGTATCGACGACCGCCACCGTAGCAACTTTTTCACCGGCTAGGCTGGGTGATCTGGATTTGTCGAGCACGGGTTCGTCGAGATCCATCGGTTTCGGCTGCTCGCCGGTCACGCTCGCAGATTTCGATGGATCGGCCGATTCCTTCTTCGGTTCGCCCGTAGCTGTTGCAACGCTCGTACCGCTCGCAACGCTAGCGACGCTGGTAACGCTCGTAATGCTCGTAACGCTAGCCGATCTAGACTTTTCCTCGGTTTTCTCGATCATCGCCTCTTTCGAGACGTCAATGGCTTCGGCGACGGCTGGACTGGGTGACTTCGAACCATGTTCCATCGACCCTACGTCGGAACTCGCTGTACTCGGTGATTTCGGTTTGTCCTGTTGCTCGCCGGCAATGTCGAGCACCGGCTCTGACTTTTGGCAAACCAACAAACTAGGAGATACGGATTTTTCACCCGCGACGTCGTCCGCGCCATTCGATTCTGGTTTCTCGCTATCGATACTCGGTGATTTTGATCGATCGGCCAACGATTCCTCGCGTTCTCCAGGAACGCTCGCGATGCTGACCGATCTCGATTTATCGAACGCTTTTTCATCGAAATCTGTCAACTGTGGTTTTTCGGTGGTTATACTGGGAGATCTGGATGTTTCGATCGCAGCGGCGTCGGAGTGCTTGTCTGCGGATTTCTCGCTGGCAACGCTCGGTGATTTGGATCGGTCGCGGTCGACCGTCGTCGACTCGTTCGGTTCACCCGTAACGCTCGCGACACTGGCCGACCTAGACTTTTCCAGAGCTGCCGTTTTTTCGTCCATCGTCTTCTTATCAGTTTTTTCACCGACAGCAGGACTGGGTGATTTCGAACGGTGTTCCATCGATCCTATCGAATCGCCTCCCGGACTCGCTAAGCTCGGCGATTTTGAACGATCGCGATCAGCCGGGTCCTTCGATTCGTCGGTGATGCTAGCAGCGCTGGCCGATCTAGATTTTTCCATTGGTTTTTCGTCCGTCGCCTTCGAGCCGGCTCTTTCGATGACCGCGGGGCTGGGCGACTTCGACCGATGTTCCATCGATCTCGCCGAATCGCCACCTTGGCTCGCTACGCTCGGCGATCTGGACTTGTCGAGAGATGTGTCCGCAACATCGATCGAGTCTGGTTTCTCGGGAGATGGCGTAGCAGGAGATACCGATTTTTCAACCACGACCTCATCGACGTCCTTTGGTTCTAGTTTCTCGTCGGCCACGCTAGGCGATTTCGAACGATCGACCAACGATCCTTTGCTTTCCTTGCGTTCGTCGGAAATGCTGACGACGCTGGCCGATCTAGACTTGTCGAGTACTTGGTCGTCGGTTGTGTCCGGTTTGCCGGTAGTTATACTAGGAGTTCTGGATCTCGCGAGCGCGGCAGGTTCGTCGACGTCCTTCGACTCGGGTTTCTCGCTGGCGACGCTCGGCGATTTCGAGCCGTCGACCGATCTCTTTGATTCTCCGGTTAAGCTTAGGATACTTGGCGATCGAGACGCTCCCGTTTCCGTTTCCGTTTCCGTTTCCAGTTCCGGTTCCGGTTCCGGTGGTTTCTTGTCGATTTCTTTCGAATCGGCTTTCTCGCTGGCAGTGCTGGGCGATTTCGAACGATCCCTCGCTGCGTCGTCGATCGGACTCGCTACACTCGGTGATCTGGATTTGTCGAGTGATTTGTCCACGACTTCTGTCGTGCTTGGTTTTTCGGCAGTCAGCGTACCAGGAGACACGGGTTTCTCGCCTACGATTTCATCGAGATCTTTCGATTCGGATTTCTCGCTGGCGATGCTTGGCGATTTCGAACGATCGGCTTTTTCCATTTCCTTTGATTCACCGACGACCGTGGCGCTGGCTACGCTGGCTACGCTGGCTACGCTGGCAATGCTGGCAGATCTAGACTTGTCGGGTGTTTTGCTATCGACGCTCGTCGTCTTGGATTGGCCGGTAGTTTCACCAGCGGAAAGAGATCTCGACTCGTCCGCTGTGACCACTTCCAGATCCTTCGATTCCGGTACTTCGCTGGTGACGCTCGGCGTTTTCGAACGATCGGTCGGTCCTTTCGATTCGTCTACATCGCTGGTCACACTGGGTGATCTAGATTTCTCGGAAGCCTTGTCGTCGACGTCTGTCGCGTCGAGTTTCTCGATAGTCGTGCCGGGAGGCCCGGTTCTCTCGACGCTCGGCGATTTCGAACGGTCACCGGTTATCGGTTCCTTTGAATCGCCGGAAACGCCCGTTGCTTCCTTGGAATCGCCAGCCGGGCTCGTTGCAATCGGAGAGGCGGATTCGCGTCGTTTCTTTTCATCGATATCCGTCCGCGATTCGTGTAAATCGACTTTGTCCGCTCCGGTAGCTGTACCGGTAGATTTTTCGATTACAGACTCGTCCGCGTGTCTCGGTTCGGGTTTCTCGCCGATTACGACGCTCGGCGATTTCGAGGGATCCATCGACTCTTTCGATTCGCCAACAACGACGGTCGAGTCCGGTGATTTAGAGTCTAGAAGCGCTTTGTCCTTACGATCGTCCTCCACGGCAACCTTTTCGTCCGCAACGCTGGCCGACCTCGAACGGTCCACCGTTTCCTTAGCGTCGTCGACGGACTTGTCGAGTGGTTTCGCCTCCGCGACCATTTCACAGGGTTTTTCGGCAACGACGGAAGGCGACCTAGATTTCTTGATCGCCTTTTCGTCGGCTTCTTCCACGGTACAACTTTCATCGATGCTCTTCGTGTCCGATTTATCGGTGATGCTGCTTGGTAATTCCTGGGTAAGATCTGCTACGCTGGCTCGTGAAATAGGTTTGTCCGTTGGCTTTTCGTCGATATCCTTCGACTCCTTTTCCTCCTTTTCCTCCTTTCCTTCCTTCTCCACCTTGTCCTCCGTCTCCTCCTTCTCGTCCTTGTCAACGGACTTGTCACTCGCAGCGCTTGGAGATTTCGAACGATCGATAGATTCTTTCGGGTCGTAAGATACGCTCGCAGCACTCGGTGATCTAGACTTTTCGATCGATTTCTCGAATTCTTCTTTCAAGTTGGTTGTGTCGGTTTTGTCGGTTTTGTCGGTGGCCGGGCTCGGCGATTTTAATCGATCCCCTGTCCCTGTCGCTTCACCGACAGGACTCGCCGAAGCACCAGATGTTCGAGATACATCGACTGTTTTTTGGTCAACGTCCTCGGTGAAATCGATAGCGATGGAAGATGGTTTCGTAGCATCTTTTAGATCCATCGATTCGCGTGCGATTGGTTTGATTTCGGCATCAAGTTCAACTTTCTCTGTGCCGGTATCCTTTCGTTCGAGTTCATCGGTGGTCATAGCGATAGATGCGCGTTTATAAGTCGATTCGGATTCAATTTTGTCGGCATCTTTTCCCTTTGCTTCTTCCTTATCATCCAGTTCAATGACTTTGCTTGCTGGCTCTGTCAGTGTCGTCGGTGATGTCGGTGGTGTCGGTGCGGACGGTGCTGTCACAGGACTCTTCTCGCTCGGTCTACCATCGATTTCTTCCTCTTCCTCTTTATCGACCTTCGCGGGAGTCGTTGGTTCCACGGAATCCAGTTTGATGGGGCAAATCATTTTTACAATGGGCACCGTAGTTTCCGCAGTCTCGACATCCTCTATTTTTGATACAATTTCAGAGATCTTCTGCTTCTCCGTAGGCGATTTGGTGAAAATGGTTTCCGCGGGTGAAACATCCTCCGAACGGACCGAATCGGGTGACTTTGACGAACCGATTCGATGGGGGGATTTTGGTTCCGGTTCCGGTTCCGGTTCCGGTTTCGATTTCGATTTCGACTCCAACTCCAACTCCAACTCCAAATCCAGCACCGATTCGAATTTCTGAGAAGCTTGTTCGGTCTTCTCTGCGGATTTCAACGTTTCCGAATCGATGGATGGAGAAGTATCGGTGACCGGTTCCTTTGGTTTAACAGCTCCCACTTTTTCCAAACTGTCCTCGAGGTCCTGCGAATCTCGCGTGTCCATCGGTGATTTGTCCAGACTGTCTTCCGGCGTAACCTTCCCGACGTCTTTATGTTCTGGAGCTGATCTCTCCGAAATGCTATCCCGTTCCGGACTGCTTGTTCCAGACCGAAGCGAATCCTTGTCCAAAAGCAACGAATCTTTGTCGGGCGTCGACTTTACGGACGCGTCTTTCAGAGAATCGTCCGGTGTAATTGTTTTCGTGAACGTGATGCTACCACTGGGGCAAATTTCGATCTCGTGTCCACCGTCTTCGCTGCTCGCTGTAACCAGCATTCGTCGAACAGAGCCGGGCACTGTATCTTCGTCGGCAAGTTTCGTCGTCGGCGCCGGTTTCTCCTCTTCGCAAGGGACGTCGTCGGCCTTCTGTTTCGCGGCGACCGCGTCATCTTTCTTCCCCAGAGATTGTTCCGGCTTGCGAGCTTCCTTCTCGTCTCGATCTATCGCTTGAGTCTTCGGCTCGGCTGCTCTCCCCGTGGCATCCGCTAATTTCAGCACCGGTTCAACCACCGTGACTTCTTTTCTTTCCAACTCGGGCGATTGTTTCTCGCCGACGATTCTTTCCGCGTCAGATTTCTCAGTTTCCGTGACAGTCGCCGTTGCCGCTGCCGCTGCCGCTGCCGCAACGTCTGTCGCAACGTCTGCCGCAACGTCCACAGACTGCTCGGTCGTTCGTGCCGAAATCTCGCCACTTTTCGCGTCCGTTTTCTCTTTCGCTTCGTCCAAGTATTTCTCAACGGTGTCAAATTCTTCCGATACTTCGGCTACGTCCCTTGCATCGGTAACAAAGTCTTTCGATTCTTCTCCAAGTTTTTCGAATTTCTCCGTATCCGGTTCAACGATATCGCCCTTGCGAGCATCCAAGGGCGCCTCTTTCTTCTCCATCTTCTCTTTCGTTTCGTATACAAACTTCTCGTCAGCTTCGACAACGTCGCTAACAGCATCATCGATCGCCTCTTCCGCGTACTCTTTATCCTTGGTTTCGACCATTTCTTCGAGAGCAGCACCGCGAACGTCGCGCACCTTGTATTCCTGCTCGACAGCTTCAAAATCATCGGTGATAACGTCTTTCTCCTGTTCCTTGTCGACCGTTTGCTTCGCGTCTTCCGTTCGAACCGGAGACTCGGCCTTTTCGATCGTTTCTTTCGAAACATGTCTACCGATGGTAACGAAGCCATCATCTTCTTCTTCTTCTTCCTCCTCCTGCACCTCCACTTCTTCTTTCTCTTTCTCTTCCTTTTCCTTTTCCTTTTCCTTATACTCTTCCTTTTCTTTTTCTTTTTCTTTTTCTTTTTTCTTTTCCTTTTCCTTATCCTTTTCCTTTTCCTTTTCCTGCCGTTGCTGCTCTTCAGGAACAGAAGAAACTTGTTCTTTCTTTGATTCCGCAGAGGGTTTTTTCTCTTGTTCCGCAACAGTCGCGGTTACCTCTTCGTATTCCTCTTCCCTGTGCTCGGTTTCGATAGATTCCGATTCGAACATGCCATCGTCCACAGGCACTTTGATCTTCTTTTTAACGATAATCTCTCGAATAATTTGGATAACGATCGTTCTCGGAATCATCATTCTCACCGAGATCTCCTCGATTATTTGAATAGTGATTCGCTTTCCTTTCGCAACGTATTCCTTGATAACGAATTCTTCGAGTTCTATTTTCAACTCCGGTGTAATAGAAGTTTCGTCGAGATTTAAAACTTGCGCGTCGCTGATCACGTCTTCCCGCCGAAGACCTTTCCTCACGATAATTTCCTCGACGATGTAAATCACGCGTTCCCTGGGAACACGTTTCACGATCGTGATATACTCGACGATTTCGATCGTTATCTTCTTCCTTCTCGTTACAAGCTCCTCGACTATTTCTTCGAGACGTCGTGTCGCGTCGTCGACGATAACCCTGATTTCGAGGGGCAAGCCGCCGGTGATCGCAAACGTTTCTCGATCCGCTTCGGCATCGCAGATTTTCTCCGTGACAAATTTTGGCGACGTTGGCGTCGAGCCAGGCGAGATCGTTACAATCTCCGCTTTCGCCGGTGAAACTTTTTGCTCGAAACCGATCACCGACTCTTCTATCGCACCCGGAACGTGCTTCTCGTCGATCGGCGCTTCAATGTCAACGACTTCCTTCGTGCACACAGCTTCTAATCCAGTCCGCATCACATCCGTCATCGGAGAATCTGTCTGTCGCATTTCAGTTTCTCTCTTGACTCTGCGGATCGAATCCTCCTCCAACAATTCCGCGCAGATGTCCTTGGCGTCTCTATCGTCCGCCGTTGCCCGATCCTTCGTTTCTTCTTTCGGTGACGCGACCGTCTCGTCTCTTTCCACCGTCGTTTTCAAGCAAGGCTCCTCGCATACTTGAATCGTATCGTCCGATTTGTCGGGAGCGGTTGCGGCCGGTGCCGGTGCCGGTGCAGCCTTTGTCTCCTCCTTTGTCTCCGCCTTTGTCTCCGCCTTTGGTTCCGCCTTTGGTTCCGCCAACGCCTTAATTGTCTTAAGCTCGTCCATAAGCTCAATGATTTCTTCTTGAGTCGGCAACTCTTCGGTGACACCCACCTTTTTCGGCATTACGACATACTTCTCGTACATTTTGGCGACCGTGCTATCCGACAAGGCTTCTTTGACCGCTTCCGTTTCGAGCAGCTCCTTTTTCATTTGGAAATCAATCTCCACCAGAGACCGGGAAACTTTTCTCACGATCTCGTCGATGTCCTCTGGCTTGTCGTCAATGTCGATGCCGACCGTTCCCGCGAGAACTTCGCCGACATCGCGCACGGCCTCCTTAACGTCTCTCACAGCTCCCGCAACCGCTTCTTCGTCGTATCCCGCCTCGAGCTCGTCCTCACCTTTTGCTAGATCGAACTGCGCTCTGTCCGATTCTGTGGCCAGCGTATCGGTCTCGATCTGTGGCTGCATCTCCTCCAATTTTTCGACAACACCCTCCAACGTGTCTTTCACGGCGTCCTTTATCGGTGCTGTCTCGGGCACCAATCCAGCAATCTCGTCTTCCAGAGATTCGAACGAATCTCTCGAGCCGTCTTTTAACTTTCTCAAAGGCTTTTTCGACGTTTCACAGATTGTTGTTTCCACTTTTTCTTCCTCAACGGTTTTCTCAACGGTTTTATCAACGGTTTTCTCAACGGGTTTCTCAACGGGTTTCTCAACGGTTTTCTCAACGGGTTTCTCAACGGGTTTCTCAACGGTTTTCTCAACGGTTTTCTCAAAGTCCGCCATCGACTCTTTCTCGATCTCTTTCTCTTTCTCTTTTTCTTTTTCTTTTTCCTTCTCTTTTTCTTTCTCTTTTTCTTTCTCTTTTTCTTTCTCTATCTCTATCCCTTTCTCTTTCTCTTTCTCTTTTTCTTTTCCTTTCTCCTTCTCTGTCTCTTTTTCCTTCTCTGTCTCCTTCTCCTTCTCCTTCTCTTTCTCCTTCTCTTTCTCAATCTCTGTCTCTTTCACTTCCACCTCCACCTCCACCTCCCCTTTCTCTTTTCCTACTTCTCTTTCTGTTACTTTTTCTTCCTCTTTCTCTTTCTCTCTCTCTTTCACTTTCACCTCCACATCCACCTCCCCTTTCTCTTTTCCTACTTCTCTTTCTGTTACTTTTTCTTCCTCTTTTTCTTTCTCTATCTCCATCTCTTCCACCTCCACCTCCACCTCCCCTTTCTCTTTTCCTGTTTTTCTTTCTGTTACTTTTTCTTCCTTTTTCTCTTTCTCTTCATCTATCTCTGTCTCTTCCACATCCACCTCCACCCCCCCTTTCTCTTTTGCTGTTTCTCTTTCTGTTACTTTTCCTACCTCTTCCTCCTTCTCTTTCTTTTTCTCTTCCTCTTTCTCTTTCTCTTTCTCTTTCTCTTTCTCTTTCTCTATCTCGTCTTCCTCTTCCCCTTTCTTCGAAACGTGCGTATGATCCTTTACCGGTTCTTCTTTCTTGTCGTCCGGTTTGCCCTGGTATGGAACTGTTTCGGATTCTCGTCGCTGTAAAGGCACATCTTTCACCGCCTCCGTAGCTCCATCAGCGACATCTTTTTCACTACCGTCAGGCTCTTCGACTGCCATTGCTACTTTCGCGTCGCTAGCTCTCGACTCTACCGAAACATCGATCTTTTCGCTCGGTTTACCGCCTACCTTTAAGAACATTTTTTCCATATCGACGTCTTCGAAAAGAGTTTTCTCTTGTCCCTTTGCTTCTTTCGGCGAGCTGGATTTTGAAGAGGATTTATCATCGGCATCCTTCTCTTGATCTTTTCTCGATTTTTTGGTCAACTTATCGATACCCTTTTCAAATTTGTCCGCAACCTTGCCGAAGAAACTGAAAACACCTTTCTGTTCTTTAACCGGCGGGGTCGGAGGTTCTCTGACTTCTTGCGCCGACGGCAAACCCTTGTCCTCCTTCTCCTTCTCGAAATCGTCCATTCTGTACAACTTAGGGTCCACTTCTTCGTGAACCGGCAGATCGGCAACCTCGTCCGGAGTTTTGACAATGTCGCGCTGCAAGCATTGCACGGCTTGACGAACCTCGAACACCTGTACGTCGGGTTTGGCTCCCTCGGCTGGGATGGCTCGCGCGAGACCGCTGTCAACAGCGATGGCGGCGGCAGCGGCGGTGATCGTATCGGTTGTCGCGACGGTCGTTGCGGCCGTCGTCGCGGCTACGGTTGCGGTTGCGGTTGCGGCTGCGAACGCGGTCGGGGCTGCGGCTGCGGCCGTGGCTGCGGCTGCGCTCGCGATCGCGCCAACACCGGTAGGAACGTCGGGTTTCGTTTTAACCGGCGGACCATACTTCTCTTTAACGTCTTCGACAACGTGTTTCTCGTCGATGTCCTCCTTTATCTCGTCCAAGGGTATCCGTTCGTCTTCCGGAAGAGTCGGCGCCGTAGTCGTGGTGCCAGACTCCAAAGTGGAGATTCGTTCCTGCGATTCCTCCAATTTCTGCGACGGAATTTGTTCCTTCTGATCAACTTCGGGCTTCAAATCGGTATCCGTGGTTTTCTTTTCGGACGAATCAAACTTGTCCGGGCTCGAGCTGGATGGTTCTTTGGTCACCTCCTCGCTGTCCTTTTTACCGGAATCGTCCCTTTCGTCTATCTTCGGAATAGCGTCCGTCGATGGCGAAACGACGTCTTTCGCCTCTTCCACGGACGGCTCTCGCTGATCGGACGGTGGCGAGGACGGTTCCTTTCGATCTTTTTCGACGATAACCGCCGCTTCCGTCTTCGGCTCCGCAGACGGCCTTTTCTCCGCGCTTTCGTCCTTTTCCTTCTCCTCGATCTCCTCCTCCTCCTCCGCGTCCTCCAACTCCAACTCCAACTCCTCCTCTTCTTCCTCCTCCTCTTCCTCCTCCTCCTCCTCCTCCTCCTCCTCTTCTTCTTCCTCCTCCTCTTCTTCCTCCTCCTCCTCCTCTTCCTCGTCTTCCTTCTCCTTGACGAGTTCGGCATCCTTCAATATTTTCGCCTTTTCGGACTCGGCCTCGTCGAGAATGTGCTTTTGTTCACCCTCGCCGCTCTGCATCGAGTCCTCGGTGTAAACTTCTTCCTTCTCGACGATCAGGTACTCGTCCTCCTCGGTCAGCTCGTGGCTGCCTTTTCGCAAACCGTCCTTCTTCGGCGCGTCCTCGATTTCGGCGGTGACGTCCTCCTCGGTGATGTCTTCCTCCTTCTTGTCGGTAACCTCGGCGGTGATCTCGTCGTCTCCCTCGAAACGATCGTCCTTCCTCGTCTCCTCGATCCTCTCGGCCTTCTGCAGTACAGCTTCGATCTCTTCGACGACTTCCCGCTCCTCCTTCAGGTCGGCGAGCACTTTGCTCTCGATAGAGTCCAACGAGATGTCCTCCGATTTCTCGATCAGGCTCTTTTCGGCGAGCCTGGCCGCAGCGGCTGCCGCGGCCGCCGTCTCCGCGTCGATTCCGGACGGCGTCGACACCGTCGAAGAATCCGTGGTGCCTTTGTCGCCTTTCGCTTTGCGAATCACGCCGTCCTTGTCGGACTTGACGGACGTCGTGGGCGTGCTGCGAGTCGACTTGACCGGACTGCCGGGCACGCGCGCCTTGCTCGGGCTGACCGGCTTGCCCTGGACGCGGCGTCCCATCGGTCTTCTCTCCATCGGTTTCGGCTTGGTCGCCACCCTCGTTGCGGCAACGGCCACAGCCGCGATAGCAGCGACTCCGTGGTGTCCCGTCTCCTTTTCTTTCGCCGCTTCCTTGATCGCGGATCTCTCGATCTTTTTCTGTTCGACGACCTTCCTATTGTTCGCGTCCTTCGCGCTCTTCGCCGGTGGCGCGGTTACCGTCCTTGCACCAGCAGCCGTTCCCCTGCCCTTCGGAACGCTCGCCGCCGCTCTAGATATTTCCGTTCTGCCAGCAACACCGTTCGCGCTCTTCTTCGGCGTGGTCGGCGATGATTTCACCGGACCGCCACCCTCTTTCCTGTCCGTGGTCGTCGACTGTCTCGTCACCCTTTTTTCCGCCGCCGCCGCCGCTTTTGGCTTCGTTGTCGTCTCCGGTTTTCCGGCCTTGACGCCGATCGCTCTCGTCGCTTCCTTCTTCTTCGATTCGCCCTTCGGCTTCGATTCCTTCGGGGGCACGATCAACTTGTCCGACTCCGGTTTCGTCGTCGCGCCGTCCACCTTTTTCACGCTGTCCTCTTCCCGCTTCTCGAATTTGTCCTCCGCTGCCGTGGGTTTCTCCAATTTCGAAGGTTCCTTCTTGACCAGCACCTCTTTCTTTGCTTCTCTCAGCTCCTTCTCGATCTTTCGACTCTCCTTTCCCTCCACCTCCATCTTTTTATTATCGACGTGTTTTCTCGGTTTTCCATCGGTTTTGGGCGTTTGCGATTTCATCGAGATGATCGGAGTACCTTTCGGCTGGGAATCGTCGATGGCTTTCACAGTTTTCGTCTCGGCCGTAGTCGTTATCGTTTCCTTCTCCTTCTCTCTGTCCTTCTTCTCTAGCCTTTTCGCGTCTATCGCCCTTCTCGTTGACTCCTTTTCGAACAACTTTTGCTTGGCCGGTTTGTCGCGCAACGTGGCCAAAGACGTGGACGGGGAAAGACTTTTAGCCGAGCAAACCGGATGTTTCAGGAACTCCAAGTGTTTTAGTCGCTCGAAACCTTCGAAGATCTTGTGCTGGGGTGTACTGCCGGGAAATAGAATTCTCGTGATGGTGTTCTCGGGGTTGGCCGGCTGCCAAACGAGCAGAGCGCATATCGAAACGAGATTTTGTACCGGAAACGTTAGATTATTCGAATCCTTTCTATGAGATCCTGCGAACAACTTTGAATCGGCCGCGTGCCACTTTGCGAGGAACTCCCTGACTTCGCGGCTATCCTTGCCGGGACTGAGAACGTACATGTCCAACGTGCCGTGACCCACTTTGTGGTACAGATTGATCGGATCCGGGTCCCTGTAGCATTGATGCGCGCGTAAGCTGATGTGACGCAAATTGATAACCATCTCCTGGCCGAGATCGGTGAGATTCAAGATCAAAGGATCGATGTCTTTGTCTCCATCGGGTGAATTCGACTGTCTTCTCTCCTGTTGCAAGGAAATCCAAAGTTTTTAGTAAGTTTTCGGAATTTCGTGAAACGTTACGCGTATACGCACATTCGTACGTACGAAGTATGATCAAACGATTCGTGCAATACTTGAACTTACAAAACAACATTTATTTATTCATCAAATTTTACATTGTCCCCTTCAAAATAGTCTTCCCATCGGTTATGCACGCTTATGCCACCATTTATTCCATTCTTCGAAACACCTTTGAAACGCTGATTTTGGTGTATCGCTCAGCTCCTCCAATTTTCTTTTTATTTCGCCAATGGTCGCAAAACGTTTTCCTTTCATTGGTTTTTTTATCTTTGGAAAGAGAAGAGACGCATGGGGCCAAATCCGATGAACAGGGTGGTTGCGGTGTTACATATTATGGTTGAACGAAGTGATTCTTTGATCCCTTATTGTGAAAAATAGAAAAAACCGCCGAATATACAGAAACACAACTTCTTTGATCGACTGTCAAATCTAAAATACACATACGATATGGCTGTCAGTTGGGACAATCGCGAAAGACTGGTTAACCAAGTTTATCGGGTATAAACAAACAAGTTTATCGATCCGACAAATGTGGCCCGTGAGTTTCAAAAATTGCACGAATTTTTGTTGTCATACCTCGTATACGATATATCGGTACACCTATATCTATACAGTATATGGTATACGTACGATAGTATACAGTGTATGTATACATATATGTACTGTGTAGATCCAGTATATCTATAGGGAACACGAGGCAACACGAGTTCTACTCACGACTAGGTTACAGAAGAAATGTCCAATCTGGGGATAGACTTGCATCTCCTTCTTCTTGCGAAGAACGCTAAACATACCGCCGACGTTGCTGTTGTTTATTCTAGTGACCAGTACCGCGTCGAGGCGGTCCAAGTGTCTGGTAAAATCCCAGAAGCAAGCCTTTCTGGCGAAACCTCCGTCCACGAGCATGTTGAAACCGTTTATACCGAACAGAGCGGCATCACCTTGTCCGCCAGGGAAGACGTATAAAGTTGGATGACTAAATCTAATGTTGCCCACAACATCGGACGGCTCCATCAGTTGATCCAATGTCTGCGGAATCAAATACTGCCCCACGTAGTTGATGAAACTCGTGATCGCTGGCACTCCGGCGGTAAGCACATCGTCTGGATTCACTCTGACTCTGCAGGATCTGCGTGGTCATAGTCATAGCCATAGTCATATTCGTAGAAAACGACAAGTACTCTCTACACGTATTGTCCGTAGTATCGTATAATTTATTATAATAGTACAATATATTGTACCCGTACATACATAGGCACATAGGTCTGCGTATACGCTCTCTACTACAAAACAAGCATACGTATGTACATACAGGTACAATCCAACCTTCGAAACGGATCGTTTCCAAGACATCGACAAAGTGTACCGCGTACCTGGTGCAAGCTTCTTTGGACAACCGATTCGTCGTCCAATCGCCAACGCCCGAGCAATGAATGTCCACCGTAACGCTGTTCTCGTAAGCGCGCAAAACGCGTTGCACTTCGTGTTCGCTGAACGCATCCAAAAAGTCAGCGATGCTGAAGGTTCCATCCTGCAACGATATCGCTTGCTACTATCAGGTGTATCTGTCGTGCGTACAATATAAAGTAATATAATATGATATAATATAGTATAGTATAGTATAGTACAGTATATAATATAGTATAGTATAGTATGGTATAGTATAGTATAGTACATGAAATAGTAAATTAAATACATACAATAGCATATAATATAATATAATAGTATACGCGTAACGGTATCACGCGTAACGGTATCGCGCGAAACGAATGCTTGATTTAATCGTACAAGGACAAAAGTAGAAAAGATCGCGTACTTGCAGTATCCAGGAACCATTTCCACCGAAGGTATAACCTGCGTGTATGATGTGTCGATGTTTCGTGAAGCTAGCGAGCAGATTACGAATACATTGTAACAACGTGTTCGTTTGCGGATGAATGAGAACTTCCGTAACAAGATTCTCGGTAGCGTATTGGATCAGTCGTTCGCCTGAAATTTCATTCGTCTCGTTGAATAAGGCATCGCGCGCTCGCATAAAAAACCCATAAGAATAATCAAGATTACGGAAAAATACGATACGTAAAATAAATATCAAGTACCGTTCCGAGCTTCTTCACCCTCCGGTGCTTGCCCTACCAAGGCCAATAATTCCTTCTCTAAGTCTACGTGACAGCTGTCCTTATCCCATGACAGGAATCCTGAAACAGGCAACAAATTTTGGAAAACGAAATTCTATTTATTACCATGACCTAGAACGATGGTCACAGAATCTAATGGGTCGTCATAACCAAGCACAACCGACCGAGAGACCGCACTACGATGGCTTCATAAAGCGACGGCTATTGCATTCAGGGTCAAGTAACGCGAGGGTAAGGTTAAGAAGACGAGAACGGTTTTCCAGTTGTCCCGTGGTCCCGTGGTCCCGTGGTCCCGTGGTCCCGTTGTCCCGTTGTCCCGTTCCCCCGTTCTCCCGTTTATCCGTTCCCCCGTTCTCCTGTTTTTCCGTTCTCCCGGTCTTCCATTCTCCAGTTTTCCCGTATCTGGTCTTTCATCCTACATGTACCATCTTTCGGTTTTCATCTCCCAATTCGTGTCGCGACAACAAAATAGTGCAACACTCCTTCGGAATAATTTCTGATGTCTATACGACGAAGGCTATATACAATTGCCAGTAGTCTATACTTGTACGAACGGACGTAAAGTGTGGTAGAACGGTAATGTGTAAGGCAAGATAAGGATACCGAACTAAACATTCCCCGTTGAAAGAAAAATTCAATTACGTGCAAACAATGACAAACTCGACGCGAGAAGGGAGAGTCGCGTTTCATGACGTCACGAATACCGCACCCCGTCACGTGGTTGGTTCCGTAGTAGCCATCAATCGATCGTTGCGTATCCTTTGCACCCACCGCACTCTGTTCCGGCCACCTAGCTCGTGTCTATGCCTCTGCCTCTGCCTATACCTATGCCTATGCCTGTGCCTGTGCCTATACCTGTGTCTGTGCCTGTGCCTGTGCCTGTGCCTGTACCTGTGCCTATGCCTATGACGATACCCACCATGTCCATGCCTGCGTTACCCTCTCCGTAGGCTGGTTCGCAAAGGGACAAGTTTGAATTACAGTTATTCCCCACGCACAACGGGACGCAAAAAATATTTAAACACGTGCTCTCTACCACCCCTGAGACCGATCAATTACAAAGCTTCTCCACGTTTATTTCGACGCACGTTCGCTTATTCGCCTTCCATGGCTGGAAAATAACAGAACGCGATGTCATACAACAAAATATCTTGCGTACGTTCCTGTGTACGCTGATCGACGACGCACGCGGTACGTACAGATAATATTCTACGTCGTGCGGCGTATAGCATGTATATCGTATACCGCGTGTACCTACTCGTAACAATAAAGATAAATATTCTGACCGCTAACCAATCGTATACGCGCATACGCGACAATTAGGAGCATCGTGAACCGTTTAAATTGTTCTATCGAACCACAGAACCAGCAAACTCCCTATGTCAAATTGATCGGAAGCCCTGGAGATGATAGAAGAGAAGCCGTGCCGCATACGTAAGAGAAAGAGGGCGAGCGGGCGGGAAAGAGAGAAAGAGAGAGAGAGAGAGAGCCCTTTAATACTTTACGACCCCTAAACACATTTTCTTTGTTAGAAATATTCGCGTACGATGCATACGCGTGCGTAAATACATACGAGTGCGACACGTACCTATGTATTTACAATAAGCGCTAACACCGATCATAACGTTAAATGGTTCCTGTCGCTCCGTATCAATGCCTCGAATCTATTACAGCTATACGAGTATGTGTACATGCATGCGTTCTACGTCAGTATACGCGTTTATAACACATACCTACATACCCACAGTATGTACGCTGTACTTAAAAACAGTGTGGTGAGAATACACCGTGCTAAATATAGACAAAATCGTGGGTTTCTCCGTCGAAGCATTTACCCCACCTCAGTCATGGCCTCCCCTAGAACCACGCCGCGCGTATCCCTATTCGCATTCGTATTCGTTTCCATCGCGTTTCTCTATTTGTATCGACTTTCTTTCTTTCTTTCCATCTTTTTTCTTGCTTTCTTTCTTTCTTCCGTTCTTTCTTTCCTTTCCCTTTTCTCTCGCTTAGCGACGGATGCTCGAAACGTTAGGGGTTTGCCCAAACTATGTTTAGACACAGTTTTCCGTTGTCTTTCGCGCAACTTGTTCGCGCTCACTTATTTACTCGATATTTATCGGTCAATGGATTCGCCCCGTTTCAAAATGTTAGTAATTCGCAACTCGAATTTTGTTTCTACCCGACGAGTTATTCAAATTCTGCTACTCGAAAACTCGATCGAGGCGTTGACAGCGACGTAAACGTTTCGCACTCGTTGTAGTGTGCAGATTCTATGTATCTCGTTAAGGAACAATACCGCACACGGCAATCTCCCGGCGAAGGCTTTCGTTGCCTAACAGGGTCAAAAAGTTTCTTCGAAAACTGCTGACACTGTTCACGATTCATCTGGCGAGAAAAAAGAAACACTCGGCCTCGAACGAGGTCAACGAGGAGCCGTTGTTCCAATCGGTTCTAATCGTCGCGTCGCCGTAACCGCCGTAACCGCCGTAACAACCGTGACCGGCCTTACGCTGTGATACGAAAAATAATTATTTCACGTTTTAAATAGTTCAACGAGTCTTCGATTCGATCCAAATATTCTACGAAAACATTCACGTACACGCTTGAAACGTAATTGTAACCGTAATCGTAATTGTAATCGTAATCGTAATCGTAATCGTAATCGTAATCGTAATCGTAATCTTAATCGTAATGGTAATCGTAATTCTAATCGGAATTGTAATCGACAACTATTACTTCAAAAAGCTATGCACGGTCTTTGTGGAATAGCAGCTATAGAGAATCGACCTATGCTCAACCGTAGCTATTTATATGTACGTTCAAGACCAGGGCAAAGACCCGAACCAACTGGTTCGTCAAAGACATCGTTGAAACTTGAACTTTTACACCGACAAGTCTATAGAATTCGGAAAAACAATTTTAATCTCTTACCAATGCACACACATACATGCACGCATACGAATACGAATACGAATTCGCGTACAACGATCGTCAACTAACAAAAAATAGCATCGGCTTCGTCTTGTAGATTCGTCCTACTTGAATCGACTAGAGAGAGACCCATAATCTACCTTTGAAAAGAAGATCCACGTAGGTCGATGGCATTTATTCGATCTTATCAAAACTATGATAGAAACGAGCAAACTTCGCAAATAAATTCGTCTATAACCGAAAATATTTTCGAGGCCGAGCATGCGTGGGTTAGCCTAAGGGGTCAGGTTCAAGAACAAGATAATCGTGAAACGGGTGTTTCACGACTCGAAGAACACGATGCGCGAGAGAGCAAATCACTGGCGAATGCCGTGGTAAAATTAGACACACTATATTCAGTTGCACGTACGAGAAAACTGTGCATAACGGTAGCCGTGAACGTTTACCGAACATCGCATCATCGTTCCACACGACATGCAACAAATATTCGCGAACCGAATGCAACAACGATATTTAACGCAGCGCCGCATCGTGCGACGACGAGTGGTGTCGCGTCGTCCGGCAAGATACTAGCCGCCAACGGTACGCTTCAACGCGTATAACCCAGACCTAATCCGAATACATTTTCGCGATAGTTTGCTCCAGAAAGTCCGTACCCGCTGACCAAGTTCTCGAGAAACTTTTTGCAATTCGAAATTCCTTCCGAGGTCGATCAACGAAATCGTAGCTTGTCTGGATGGCCTGGAAGGAGCTGCTTGACATTGCGAATACTAACAAATCGTATCGTCCGGCTAAAGACAACACGGTATTACGCTCGAACGCGCGTGCACTTGTACGCTCGTGTATTCACCTATGTATGCACCCGTACGCGTACGTGCTCGTACGTGCCACATGAAAAGCCTAATCTCCAGCGGATCCCTCTGTGCGAGAGGCCTTCCGGATATTACCAAGCATCGTGTAACTCCAACTTTCTCGATGCTCCCCACGTCCTCAATCATGATTCATGCCGACAAGTATGCCTTCCTACCTTGCGTATGCGTCGATATTCGTGCAATATCCGTGGGTACGTGTACGCCCGTTCTCCGATTCGCATCTATTATCGTACCAATCTTATCACCTTGCGTTCGCTCGCACCAAAATATTTGAGTAACTTTGCATGGGGTATTCTGCGATGTCCTGTACCGCGCTCGCGACTTTTGATCGTCCCTCTTCGAATACGAACACGAATACGAATACGAATACCAATACGAATACCAATACGAATACCAATACGAATTCAAATAACCAACTACAAGAATAAGTTCATACAAACTGTCGAATCGCTCATCTTTACCTTTCCTTGTGTCCATTTACGAAGGTATAAGTATGAGTCATACTGACAAAACTCGACACGTTCCATTGTACCCACCGACCCCATCGCATACGAAATAGCCAGCATTCGAATGCCATATAATTCACGTGCACGCGCTCGATCGTTGACAATTTTCTACAATTTTCTGGAGTATGTTCTATGTAGCATACGATCCGTACACGTTACGCTACTCGAAAACTTCTTTTTTTCCTCCTCCTCCCTCATCCTAGTTCATTTCTCCGCACCTACCCTACAAAGTTGCATGTATTGCATTTTCTTCGATTCCCTAGCACGCATCGCATCACCTGCCTGCCTGCTCGCACATGTTCATCTCGTTTCCACTTTCCCCCTTTCCATATTCTGCATCGACTACACGCGTGTATGCAGTCGTTACAAGTTCAACAACGAGAATGGCTGACGAAATAATGTCGTCATTTTGGCTTAGCGACAGTTTTCACTACCAACCGAGTGGATGGATTATTGATCCAAGTTCTGGGGACTGCGGGGACGACTGTATACCGGTACTAACATGCGCATGCCGCACCAACCTTTTCCTACATACTCTTTTCCACCTCCTACAGTTTCCTTTACTCCTTGTCTTCCTGCTCTTCCTCATAATTTTATACTTGAATAAATCTTTCGTATTCGACGCA
Organism: Sphecodes monilicornis; assembly: GCA_913789915.3. Classification (NCBI taxonomy): domain Eukaryota; kingdom Metazoa; phylum Arthropoda; class Insecta; order Hymenoptera; family Halictidae; genus Sphecodes; species Sphecodes monilicornis. The sequence goes on from OU565296.1 coordinate 22,691,495, forward strand.
TTTGCCTATTCTTTCGAATGCCGAAACAAGACGAGACGAGCCGAGTCTTGTCGAGTCTTGCCGCGTCGTACCGTCCGTTGAAAGAAAATTTGACCGGCCTACCTCTTTCTACTTCGTCGCTTTTCATCTCTATGTTGCGTCTAATCCGTTATAATTTTATCCAGCTTTAGTACAGTAAATGAGAACGCTAACGTATCGCATACAGATAGACGAACGAACGAACGAACGAACGAACGAACGAACGAACAAACCGACCAATCAACTACCTGCCGACCAATTCTCTCCGTCTAACCGACATCCGTGCTTAAATTCCGCCTAGCAACAAGGGGAACCTAGGAAGTTGCTAGGTAAGCGCGTCCGATAAATCGGAAGGAATACGCGTACAGGCCAAAGAAGAACCGTTACCGCTTGATATCACGCGCGGAAGTAGGTAACAAATAGGTAACTCAGCCCGCGTATAATCGCAATCGGCGTCGACACGACAGTTGTAGGCGACTATTAATGTCCCGGAAAATCGTATTTCCGCGTCACAATAAAATCTATCTAGAGCAAGTCATGTACTCTTTCGATCATTTTATATTTCCGGACCGATCTTCCGAAACCAAAACGTACATTGAAAAGAGAAGACACTCACCTTTCGAAAGACGATTCAAGATGAGATCTTTGTGTGGCGCAGTGTGAGGTTCTGGAAGCACAACGAGGAGGTAGCAACCGCTTAAAGGCGACGGTGGTGGATGTTGTTGCTGAGAACCCGGTGGCACTACACTACCAGTTACCGGAGTAACCGGAGACATGTTCTGTTCAACGTTCGACGGTGGTATCGTGGTTGTTTCGTCGCCTCCACCTCCTCCCCCTCCCTCCCCACCACCTCCTCCACCTCCTCCTCCTTCACCGGTAGGATCCGTGGCACTCATTGCTGGAAAAAGATTAAACGTAGAAACATTAGACGAATCGCTGATTCGAGAAGACGAAGTTTTCCCGTTTCGAAATCGTTATACGGATAAAATATTCCAACAATCGATCATCGAAAAGCAAACCGAAACCGAGGACGAACGTTCGATTCTTGCGTGTACACTTGTACACTGTCACCGGGCCACCGCCAGGTCTGACACATAGCGCCCTTCTTCCACTAGCACCGTTCAAAAATCATTCGATCGGTAACTACTATCTTGGTCCCTCTCGATTCTTCTAGACGCCTATGTCACGCCTATACGAATGGATGTACATCGTGTACGATGCTTTGCTGTTGCTACACGTTTCATCCATCGAAACAGTAGCGGTACCAATTGTCCGTCAAGTACAGTTTGCTCGTTTACACGCGCAAACAATTCTTTCTTTCGATGAAATTTGTCGAAATTCTTTAATGTTCGTAATGTCGTAATGTCGTAATGTCGTAATGTCGTAATATCGTAATATCGAACGATTATTAATTGCGAGAAATTCTAGTAACGACGCGACGCGACGGTTAGGTTTACGGTTACGGTTACGGTTACGGTTACGGTTACGGTTACGATTACGATACGGTTACGGATGCGAATCCAATTAGTGGTTACGGACGGTCGTTTCTCCCGTTAAACCAACGATCGCATACTTTTGAAAAAAACGAACGAGGAATCGAGTTTGAAACGATTGGTATTGAAATCTTACCGAGGCAAGAAAATTTCGAAGAAACTGTACAAAGATGTCACCGCGTTGTCCTACCACGATTTCATGCGGACAACGTTGCCGTTTAATATTGCGCAGGATTTGCACGACCCTTTCCCTGAAAAGCGGTAGGGCTATGTCCTATCGTCCAATGCGCAGGACCCGAGACTCTCCGCACAGCCTTAGATCATTGATCCAAATTCTGGACGACCGACTAGAAAACAGGACAGAAACATTTATTCTCATCTATCGGACTCGTTTCGTTTCCGTCGCGTCAAATTACGAGTTTCTTACAAAGAAAACGAAAACTACGAAACGATACTCCTCGTTCGGCACGATTCTAACTCGAAACTCGAAACCGATCATACGCATCGAATGTCCACCATCTCCCGCTCGCGCACAGTCTCATCGATACGCGACAGGTACCTTTATTCGAAACGATTCGGGTTCGATCAGAGGGTAGAGACTGCGGATTTATCGACTCGAACGCGCTAAATACTCGAAACTCGATCAAATCTTCGATAGTCGAAGAGAAAAGTCGAGCGACCGCTGCACCGAATACCGGCATTGCAGTCCACCCCATTACCCATTGGCAACAACCCCTCCCGCAGACAACCCGGTCCGTCAGGCGATTCGATCTATGCGTACTTTTCACAGCTATCCTTTAGCGAATATTTCTTTAGGCGGAACGCAACGTTTCACCCTCGAATCCGTACCAGCAACACGAGTACATGGGGCTTACCTCTTTACGTCGCTCGTCTACTCTCTTTTCAACTTCCAGTCTCTCGATATTCTATATCCGAGGAGGCTCCTTTTTCCGCAGGAAGCGTGACGCACCAGCAAGAACAAAGTGTCTGTAGAAGAAAGTCCAAGTTTAAATCGAAGACAGTTCGTCTACCACCGGTCTGCTTTCCCGTCTAAGCTTGGAATCGCTCCACCCAACTCACCTTGCCCCTTTCGCGTATCGTGGCGCGTGCAGACGGAGAAAGAAAGAGAGAGAGAGAGAGCGGGAGAACGGTACAGAGAGAGAGAGAGAGAGAGAGAGAGAGCGAAGGATGGAAGAAAGAGAGCGCGCGCGCGCGCCTGTCTATCCGTACGCTTATGGCTTTCTATGTATGCGTTTACGAGAGAACGAATAAGGGAGAGAGAGAGAGAGACTGAGGGAGAGGGAAAGAGGGAACGAGAAACAAAAGAAGAGGGACAGGAAAGCAAAGAGTAAGTAAGAAAGAAAGAGAGGGGAGACACAGAGAGACGGAGAGAGAGACAGAGAAAGAGTAGGGACGATTATAGAGGGGCAGAGGGAGAATGACAAGAAGCTGATGTTTCCCCGTGAACGATGACGCAAAGAATCGTACACTGAACGTAACTCGGAACCAAAAAGACTAAAGAGAAAATGTACAAGTTCCGATATAAGAATCGACGATAACGGTCCTGCTGCGACAAACTTGTATATAAGCTACGATTCACGAATGTCTGTCTCTTCTCCCTACGTCCCGAGCGACGATAGAACAAGAATGTACTCGGCAGCAACACTCGCGTTGCAGGCTGCCGGCTCTCTGACGAACTTGACGATATCCTGCATCGCTGGCACACAAAAGCACCCCCTTCCTTGCGATCGTTCCAGTATCCCCACTAACGTTGCGCCGACGCGTCGCGTCGCGCCGCGTCGCGTCGCGTCGACTCGATTACACGGCTCGCGCAGTTCAAAGGCTACTTCTACGATCTCCTCGATTCGCAACGCCACACCGTCGCATCATCGAAAACGTCGCAATGTGGAGATACGTTTCGGTGCACATACAACGAATGGCACATGCATACACGCGCACACGTATCTATCCATATTACACGTACATGCTCCAAGCAGAAATGAACCGATGCGGTTGCAATTGTGCCCGTAACCCCGGCTGTGACACGAAACCGGCAAGCCGGCCGGCGAACGCGGCGAACGCGGCGAACACGGCGAACACGGAGAATACGGCGAATGCGAGGGCAAGCACAGCGAACGCGAAGCTTCGCTTTGCGCTGTCGCCGATTCCGAGGCATAGCACTCGCACCGGAAACGAGGAAGAACGAGAGAAGTTCGAAATTTCGAGGCTGCATTCTACGGTACGAGAGAGGTTGCTCGGGGGAAAATGTTACTAGGTGAAATAATAGCCAGACAACGAACACGCGATGCACAAGTCTGTTATTATGCCGGCCGGTACGCTTCACCGGGAATTTTCGCAGAAATTTCGAACCCTGAAACATCGAATTTCGTTCACGCTTCCCGGCTTGAAGGGTTAAACTTGGAAAAATCGATTGGCTGATCGAATTCGTGATTCTTCTACCTCTTCTAGATGATTTTGTTGTGCGAAATATTGAAAAACACTACCTATGCTTGCCATTATCGATGCCTAACGGTCAAGCAAAACGCGATCAACTCGTTTGACGATCGTCGTTGAGCCAGTGTGAAAACAAACTGGAAGCGTTGCGACGTTTTACGCTTGTTACGTCCAACCGTAATCTTTCGGTGCTCTTAAAAATCTGTATATCATCTAATATCGCTTACAGATAATCGAAATATTCGCGCATTCGATTCACGCTCCGACGCTAATTAAGAAATGTATCGACCGCACGGTCGATTCGTTGACGTTGTGCAATTGCTGCAGTGCATCTCACCCCCCAAACCAGTACGTTGGAAAGGAAGAAAGAAATGTTAATGATTCAAGCGTCTCTTCCGTTAAGGAGACAAGAGAAACTGGACTCGACATCTCGAACGAAACCTGCTTCGTCGCTCCTATGCGTCTTCCTTTCCTATTAGATCCGTCATTTTACCTTTTTGGCGTTTTTCGATCCGATTCGATTCGATTCGATTCGATTTGATTCGATCGGATCCTATCGGGGCGATAGCGAGCTAGAACTTTCATGGTAGTAGCCGTAGTGCGCGGCGCTGGTATTGACCGGCACCCCTTTACTAACCGTGTTAAGAACATCAGAATCCAAAATATAGAAACATCGTAGCGAGTTGAACAGATTACGAGAATCTGTCTCCGCACTCTATCTATTCGGCGCAGCGATGCAAGCAAATGCGTGTCCGCGAGACACCGCGACATCACCCAGATTTACTAGAGTTTTACAAAGGATACGCCTACCTTCCATCGTAGCATCTATCGTAGCATCCATTAGAAGCGCACCGAACAAACTGTACACCGCATTCTTGCAAAAGAACGAACATCGTTGTAGTACGGCCGTGGTTACTGCTAACAACTATTCGTTGGTTCTAAGGAAATAGCGCGAGTACCTACAACATTCTCCATAACGATATCTCGATGGACAACGCGCGGCGAACGGTAAAAAAACTGCTCCACTCGTACGATGTACGTCTGCATTGCAGATATTATGATTCGCGCATTCGATCGTGGAAAACGAGGTTCTCACATTTTTACCGTTTAGGGGAACGATGGGTACTAATTTTTAACAACCATTAACCATTAACCGCTTCCGAAATGGAACTAATCGTTTTCCAAGTGCTATACTATTACACGCGACGATCAATTTCTAATCGAGAGAACGCATTCGACTTGTACGTTCGTCGCGAATAAGCGCTGGTCACTTTTGCGTACTCCTAACGCAATGAAAGTACTAATTAGCAAGAAACGAGATACTTTCTTGTTCGAAAGTACTTGTTCTTGGCACGCTTGGAACCACCCATGCATACCGTTGGTAAGCGCACAGACATTGTCATCAACGTTTCATTATTAGATGGTAATTGTACATCTTTCGGATTATCGTGCCCTTTGTATTCGCTGTCTCGTACTCTGTAGCAAGCGACGCGATTCTTTCAGAAGCTACACAGGTGAGAATAGAACAACTCCCGTGTGGCCTCCTTCTCCAGATTTCAAATTCTTTCTTCGCGATAAAACACGTTTACTCGTGCCTCTCCCAATGCCTCTATAACAAACTACAAATCGATTACTTCACAATTTATTACTCTCCGCTTCGTCCGAATAAACGATTCAGCTCCATTCTCGCTACGGCGAAATAATTTTATATTTTAAATACGTTTACATTATTTCTTTTCCCTTCTATCCTTCACTTTCTTTTCCTTTCCTTTCCTTTCCTTTCCTTTCCTTTCCTTTCCTTTCCTTTTCGTCTTCCTTTTCTTATGGACAACTGCCATCGGCTAAACGATCGCCCGCTTATAAATATATGTTCTACATGATTTTAGCTAAACAAAAATGTCTCGCACTGTGATATTGGATGGACCCGGAAAACCGATTTTATCGGAAGAGGCAGAGGTTGGCAAGCAGGGCGTTCACGAGGCGCCACGACGACGGCGTCTCATCGATCTGACTAGCCGAATACCGCAGCCACTTACAATATACACCGACTGTATATCCTAGTACCATAGGAAATCCACATATCCGCAGAGAGTTGCCAACCGCCGCAGAAGAGCGTGTTACCGTGCGCCATGTTCGTTACTCGTGCGTCTTTGCAATATCTTTCGACGCATACTAGTGTGTCTGTCTCTCTACTTGTAAATCCAGTAAAAAAACGCACGATATCACCAATAATAATACAGATAATCGGACTAGCATACAGCATACAGCGGCTTGCATCCGCAATGGCACAGACAACTTCCGAATACATATAAAACTCACGTATGCATACATATATGTATATTATATTTCCGTTTTCAATCGTTGATAAAAGAATTTTGTTTGGCGAACGAGCAATTACCTTTAGTACTTTGCCCGTCTCTTCCTTTTTCCTTCACCACTTTATAGACAGATGACTACTACGGACCGGTAACGGTAAACCAAGCAGAATAAAGAAGAAGCAATGACAAAAACTCGTGAATCCGTTAGTCGATTCGGACAAGATACATGCACATATACAGCTACATAAGACACTTTACTTGAAATGCTGTTACGTGATAAGCCGAGGGAGATTCGTAGAACCGTAAGTCTTTTGCAAAAGTGATACTTTCGAGAACAGTGCAAGTTCAACCGGAGAACTACCTAAAAGGTGAGACACGTTGAATACAGTCAAACGCAAATTTCTATCGGCACGATAGAAAGCGCGTGTACTTACTATTCTACGTATAACGCGTGCTGCTGCTACGAACAACAAATATACCCATATAACGGATTATTCGCTCGATATGCTTTTTCACTCGTCACTGCGGAAGTCGAATGGGGATCCGCCCCAACTGCGCATCACATTCGCACTCGTTCCATCACAAATTTGAAATTGGGCCTTCTCTTTTCTTTGAAATTACGCGCATTTGCACATCTATGCTTGCATCTTTTATCGATCGGAAAGGTAAAAGAAAAACTAGACAACCCAAATATAAAACAGAAAACGTATCGATATTTGGGAGAAATAATTACATCGTTTAACGCTCGAACTCTAAGTTGGGCATATACGCGTACACATACGTAAATACACTGTACACACGTTCGTACACGCATGTTTATCTCAAACGGTCGAAAATACCATGAATCTTTCCTGATTCTTGAAAACCAGAAAACACTGCAGAAATTACTGGTATTCTCTCGCAGAATTTCTATTATATTATAGTGTAATACTATAAGAAGATTAACCAGTTTGTGGAAACGATGGCACGCGTACGGCTACTCGTTAGAGAAAATATAAAATAAACGTTCTATCAACTACCATGGCTCCAGGTATTCAACTCGTATTAGATTTCACGTATTGTTTGTTGGATTTTGATGTGTACCGACGCGACATTGCGCACTACTTTAACATAGAACCATCTACAGGGTGTTCGACTACAGGTGGGAGGAAATTTAATGGATGGTTCACCATGCCACCACTATAACACGAAAGTGAAGAATAACAAAATTTCGATTTTGACTTCGTCTTTTCGACAGTCGCGCATCAAGTGACAAATAGATGCTTACCTTGGTTGTTATTTAGCGAATAGACAGGTTCAACGTCGTCCGAAAATTAATTTGTTCATCCTCAAAACATTTTCACCTCGCTGTAGCCGCAAATGACAACCAATTTAAGCATGTATTTGTCACTTGATACGTGACTGTCGCGCGCCTGTATGACGTAAGTAAGCGTATACCTCTGTTGGTCGGGTTGCAGTATTTCAGGCGGAATTTTAAATGTTAATAACTAAAAAACGAAACCGAAATCGCAATTTTTTTATTCTTCATTTTCGTCTTATAATGTAATGGTGAACCACCCTTTAAATTTTTTTCCCACCTGTAGTCGAACACCCCGTATAGACAAACGCATCGATGGCAATTCCTTTCTCATCGACTCTGTACGTGTCAGATTTCTATTTTACCACTAATGTAAATACCGACACGGACAAGATATACGAATATGGCCACCGACGAAGTACTGTCGGTGCCCTGGTCGACTGCACAGACTTGAGATACATGCATTTTTCTGTCTACGGTTGTGAATTACCGACTCTGTAGAAAATGACCTAGTACGATAGCGGACTCTATCGAAATGGAACGGTCAGGTGGTGAACTACATGAGTTTGCAACACATAAAGTGTGTGTCCGAGGAGGCTCGATTTTACAGCGTTGTCAGCTTTAAAACGCAATTGTACTCGTACAAAAATACTCCACGTATTATTCACTTGTGCCGCCTATCTTTTTACAGGACTTCGAACCCGCTGGTCAAAATTTGGCGAACATGATAAAGAAGTTTGTACCCGACAAGGACAAACTTATGCACATTTAAGAAGAGAAAGAAAGGCAGACACAGAGCTGCTGAATACTGTGCACACTCGACAGAAAATTTATTAGTAACACACTTGTGAGGAATCGTTTACAAATATTTGCAGTTAGGAAATATAGAATAGACCTTCGGCTACTTTCACATATAGTTTATCGTCACATTTTATTTCTGACTAAATAGTTATAAACAATTATTCTAAGTCTCGTTCTAAAATAAACTCAAATAATTTAACAGATCTCTGGTAAAAAATAATCTTCCTTGTGATCGGAGGATCTAGAATGATGTCTCGGCTACATTTCTGTTGCAGCTTTATGTAGATTCGACGCCTAGTTAATTAGTTATTTATGATTTCCAGAGAGGTGGCACAACGATTTGTGTGTTTACCTTTGACAAATACTCGGACTCTCCTTGTATTACTCATTGCAGGCATAGAAGATAGAAGTTACCTCCACAAAAATTGTTGATAAATTACTTCAGGTAATTTTTATAAATATTAGCTCTCGAAGAATATAGAATGGACCTTCGGCAACATTCATGTATAGTTTTCAATTCGATTCTAGAAGAGGTTAATTAGTTATAAATAATTTTTGTTACTCTTGTTCTAATAAAACTGTGCATACTAGTGAGAATTGAATATCTTGTATACTCCAAATGTTCATGCATAAAAGTTAATCTGTATCTCGAGTACTATTAGCTATTTTTACTAAAAAATTTGGTGGTGAGGTAACCAAACATATAATCGTTGTAATCGTTAAACAAACAGAGATAACAAATTCATTAATTACATTTTTTCAATATAATTATGCTTAGTAATATTCATGTATCAGAAATTATGCTGGATCTCGAGTTTTATTACTTACTTCTACTAAAAATTAGATGGCAAGATGGTCAACGGAGTGCTCGTCGACATCATCGACAAAAGGAATTGTTTCAAATATTAACCAGCTAGAGATAATAAATTTATCAGTGAATTGTGTTCGATAAATTAATGCACGCGAATATTCATGTGTCAGAAGATATTCAATATCTCGAGTTCCATTACATATTTTTACTGAAAAATTAGATGGTCAGATAGTCGAGGGAGTGCTTATCGACATAATTAGCAAAAGGAATTGTTATAAACATTAAACAGCCAGAGATAGTAACTTTATTAATTACATTTGCTTGATATAATATTGTTTGGTAATATTCGTGTGTTAAAAGTTACTCTGTATCTCGAGTACTATTAGCAATTTTTACTGAAAAATAAGATGGTAGATAGTCAAGAGGATGTTTGTCGACATCGTTGGCAAGAGGAATTGTTATAAACATTAGACAGCCAGAAATAATACATTTATCAATAATTATTATCACGGCGATCGAGATCTATCAAAATTAGTTGGGGTGGGGAGCGTTGCGCTTCGCTGAGCGCAGCGCATCACTGCTTACCTAAGCCTGCGGAGCGCGTTCAGTCAGTCAGTCGGGCCGGGGGCTCTGGCAGGAGCGGACGATCTCCGGGACCAGGACAGTCTTCGGCTACCTTGGGGCTGACCAGGGGTCCTCAAGAGGTACCTTGGCCTCCCCTGCCTACCGTCCTGCCCTAACCTACCTTTAGCAGCTTAGGGTTGACCAAGGGTCCTCCATCAGTGGACCACTCTGGAGTTGACCAGTGGTCATCCACAGTTACTCTGGCCTATCCCTGCTTACCTTCAGCTGGCGTAGGGTTGACCAAGGGTCCTCCTCCAGTGGTCTACCCTTACCTATCCCGAGGTTGACCAGTGGTCATCCAGTGGTCATTCAGTGGTCATCCAGTGGTCATGCCGTGGTCATCCAGTGGTCATCCAGTGGTCATCCAGTGGTCATCCAGTGGTCATCCAGTGGTCATCCAGTGGACATCCAGTGGTCATCCAATGGTCATCCAGTGGTCATTCAATGGTCATCCAGTGGTCATTCAATGGTCATTCAATGGTCATCCAGTGGTCATCCAGTGGTCATCCAGTGGTCATCCAGTGGTCATCCAGTGGTCATCCAGTGGTCATCCAGTGGTCATCCAGTGGTCATTCAGTGGTCATCCAGAGCTATCCTAGCCTATCCCTTCTTACCTTCAGCTGGCGTAGGGTTGACCAAGGGTCCTCCTCCAGTAGCCTAACCTGGGCTTGACCATTGGTCATCCAGAACTACTCGGGCCTTCCCTTGCTGACCCTGACGCTGACCAGTGGTCCTCCAGGAGTACTCTAGTCTACCTTGCCTACCTTCAGTTGACTTAGGGTTAACCAAGGGTCCTCCACCAATGGCCTGTCATTGTTTATCATGGTCTACCTTTAGCTAGCTTAGGGTAGTCCAAGGGTTATTTAAAACTTCCTTGGCCTACTTTAAGCTAGCTCGGGCGGCCATGGTCTCTTCAATGATGTCTTCGTTTACCTTGGGTTCTGAGCCGGTCCAGATTCAGTATCCGGCATGATGTCAGTACCGTGCTGATCGGTTAAGAGAGGGCAATCATTGCAATGGCTTCGCATCTCTGATATATTTGTCTTGAAATTAATATTTATTTCAGGAAATTGATATTTATTTCAGGAAATTGATATTTATTTCAGAAAATTGATTTTTATTTCAGGAAATTGATTTTTATTTCACGAAATTGATTTTTATTTCGGGAACTTGATATTTATTTCTACTTTGCTCGCTAACGTATTGTTTTTCTACATATTGTATAATAAAGCAATGTCTCTTTGGACACTTTAGAATTAAACTAGTACAGTAGAAAATGTGTATTACTTTTTATACATATTTATTAAAAATATTACAACGAAAATTTAATTTAATGAATTTAATGAATTTATGAAAATGTAATGAATTCTTATCCTTCTGCAGATGAAAAGAATGCAAGTACTTATTTTAAAAACTAGAAAACAAACATAGTTATTATATGTGTAATGTGTACGCACTCATCAACTGCATAGAATTTGTATTGATTTTAAATGTAAAGACAGTAAACTATTGGTTTAAACTATTGGTTTAAAGTTCATTAGTGACACGAGTGATAAAAATAATATTACGTATAGAAACCAAATTAATTTTACTACAATTCGTATTTTTGTAATACATTCTTCATAAATATTATTTTCACCGTTCAAATGCACGCGCCGTATGCATTAGTAGCCTCCAAAACACCCGTAGTAAAAATAAAATATACGGAATATTCAGTTCTTGCTAATACGGCTAAATTCGTGAACTATCGGTAATATTGAGCGCGACACCGAAATGGTACGGGGGCCACTGTGGCCCCCCGAGGCCTAGACAGAAAAGTCCATAAGATGCAATTTCTGTGTGTCGACTGTCCGTCTTACTGACTCAACATATTACAACGGTTAGCTGAGAAACTATTTAGTCGAGTAAATAAATAAATTGTCTAATCACTACAGCCAAGGTGGTACTCGTGACCATAGAGGAATTTGTGACTGCACAGGGGCAAAGGGCGCGAACATCTCAGAAACACGATGTGATACACGGGAAGTAGTAGCAGAGAGGAACAGAGTTATAATTAATTGATTGATTGGTAATTGGTTGACTTTATCGGCTTTGTCAGCAGATGGCAACACTATCCAAATTTTTCAGTTTCATTCATGGCGTAGCTAAGTTGCGAAACGTCAAACGCGGAACGGTGATTCAGATAATATTGTCATTTATGATCGTTGATTACAATTATACCTTTAACGCATAAAAACTCGAAGGAAACCGCATCATTCTTAGTTCTATAGTGTCGCTTTTAGTTATTAAGTAATTATATACATACATACATATACGTATATCATTGTATATCAAGATGTCGAACAGAAATGAAGATACATTTTGTAAAAAAATGCGAAAAGCTACGAGAGAAATTCACACAATCAGTGACGCTTTAGTGAATGCAAAATTAGCATTTGGTAAGATAAATTATAAAAACATATATATGTATTTTTTATTTATTTATTTATTTATATACATATATGTCGTACATAATATGTTAAATATATCCTATCATTTTACAAAATTTCTTCGTCCGTAATGTCACTGTAATTTAAGCTAGTTTCTGAACCCTATACATATACATATACATCGTGTAATTTGAATTTTGGTCTCAATTATTTTCCGGAATATTTTCCTTAGTATTGTACTTTGTACAAGATAATTTGACAATTGTATCAAACGATATGCAGACCAAGATTTTTACAAAAGGAAAATAATAATAATTTACCGAGTCTATAGAGATTAATTGATACTTTTTTTTCTCTATCTCTTTGTCAAGTACCTTTTACTTCCAACAGGATTTCTCAATGATTCCGCATGGGCAGACGGTCTTTTAGTGTTTTATGAAATCTTCCTATATTTAGAGGGTGCTATGGTCAGACTGAAAAATACTAAGATAGGATTATTTCCAATTGACAAACTTTCTCGTGTGAAAGCTTTCGAACGCGACCTAGAGTTTTATTTAGGAAAAGGGTGGATGAGAAACTACAGTCCTAGGTACAGTCTTTCTATATTATTTCTATTTCAAAATGTTTACATGTTATGCGCTAGTACGTTTTTATATATAAATATAAATTATAATTGTATACATATTGAATGTATGTTTAACAAATACGCTTACGTTCAACAAAGTTGCATGTTTTCCTATTTCTATTATCACGCGAACAACACAAATTTATAAAATCTATGAAAACGAATCACATCGATGACGATCGTTTGGACAATCGTACACATTTTTATCTTCAATGAAAAAACTCGTATTCAAAGTTCATGTTTACTGTTGTTTCACGCTCTAGGGACAGTGTCGTCAAATATCTGATGCATTTAAGGGAAATAGAAGATACCGATCCCACATTACTGATAGCATACATTTACCATCTATATATGGGTCTTCTTAGCGGAGGAATTATTCTACGTAAAAAACGACAGCTAATGCAAAAAGTTTTACCATTTAAAAAACTTCACACAAGTGGTAATAATATTACAGAATTTGAGTGTAATATTTTTGAACTTAAACGAATTATGCGCGACACGATGAACAAGATTGCAGAAACATTGGATGAAGACACAAGAAATAAACTTATCGAAGAGAGTAAAGTGGTTTTTGCATTAAATAATGGGATTATTAGAAGCGTGCGAGGCGCAGGCACCTTTCTTTTTAAAAAAACATTGTACTTTGTAACTATTTTTGCGCTAATTATTTTAATCTATCTAATTTTTTTCAAGTAATAAAAAATTATTAGTTGTCCGTTTTTTAAACAAATCTACACAGATTTCTGGCAAAACAGAATTTTCTTACGCAAACAGTAAGTTCCTGTTTTTAAATAAACAAAGTTTCAAATCTCATACGATGCACGTTTCATGCGGAAAAGAAAAACAATTGATCAAATTGTACGCTAGTCTACCATTGCTGTGCAATAATTTGTTACCAAAGATGTATATGCACAAAAAACAAACTATTTCTTTAAAACTAAAGGTATAATCTCTTTTGTAGTAGTTTCCAGTTATGTTTGACTGTTATACCTGTATATCATTTTTCTATCGTGGTTAAATGATCGTAAACACGTCGTTAATAAATAAACGAAAAGTATTAAAACCCAATATCCATTACAAATCAACAATGTATTCGCTTTATCGTTATTCTTATTATACATTAGAAGATCGTACAAGAACGAAATACAGTTTTAACGAGAAACTGTCATGAGATCACAAGTGTTTAAAATTATGTTCAATTATAGATTTTTACACGCAATTATTCGCAAATTTCTCTCTCTCTCTCTCTCTCTCTCTCTCTCTCTATAATATACTATACATATTTTAATATATTTATACATACACACAAATGTATGTATACATGTATTAAATATTATTCGCCGGAAGCGAAAAGAGCCGAAAAATACCATAAAAAGTTAATAAACCTATAAGTAAGTGGCTCTTTCCTTCTCTTAAAAAAGATCTAACAATCGTTTCTTTAAAATCATTTTACAAACAACTCAGTATTGCTTGTTTATCAAACTTGAAGTGTTCCCAAAGTATTGAACCGAGCTGCGTGGAATATTTCCGAATTTCGAAATCATCTGTCGGAACAAACCGCGCACTGTAATCATTCGCAACGAACGGGGAAGGCATAGTCTTTAAATCTGTAGGTAATTTGCTCGCTGCTTTGTCAAATAATAAAGCTTTTAGATTTCCTCCAGAAATTTCGGTATTTTGAGATTCTTGCGATTGAAATACATGATCTGAAACAAATAACACTTTATCTTTGTTAAATTTACAGCGAGAACACTTTCTGTCACGGCAATTCTTCCATTGGAAACGTTAAAAAAAAAATTTTCTCGAACAACGTACCGGTAATACCTTTCGCAAAGGCTTGCGTCTCGCACTTCGTAAACTCGTGGCATTTCACAGATTGAATGGCCGGATCCATTAAAAATGCGCAAGTTGGTTGACTCCGTGGGCTGTCTGTTAATTGTTTAGCAAGCGCAGACGAAGTTTCATCTTCGTTTTGATCACCAAATAAATTACGTTTAATTGCCGCTTTCGATATAGTATTTTTATTATCACACGAATTGTCATACACACGCCGTGGACATCTGACCCATACCCGATTCCGAGCTGGCGAGGTATTGGATTGCCGAATATTTATAAAATCTTTAATACTTGGAATATCGCTCTGGAAGAAATTAGTTAAAATCTGCTCAATGCATTCTCAAATATATGGTAATTAATCACAGGCTAAGCATAATTACTTGACCAGGATGAGTAAATAATTGCTGCTGCTGCTGCTGCTGTTGTTGTTGTTGCTGCCGTTTGCTCTTTGAAACAGCTTCAACATCACCAAGCGATTTATGTCTATGTCTCCGTACCGTGTTTATGTTTTTCTCGCGTAAATGTTTTTCTTGTATCCAGCGTCTCATTCTCCTACATACAAATAGGAATGTAAAAGCATTGAAAAACAATTTGGCAAAGACTTTCTTTCTATCATTTTCAATACTTTTCTTTATATTTTGTTCAAACCATTGAGAGGAAGAATCAAATTGTTTTAACTGTTTCTCACCTTACAAAAGGAATGACCATAAAAAATGCATTAGGGCCGACTCCTATTTTTACTTTCGGAGTTAAATCTTTTTTGTTGTTTGGTAAATCTGCTAAAGAGAACCATTCCACATTTTTAATTTCCTTCCGTGTTTTCGGTTGAAATTTCGTATCTTTTTGAACACCACATATTATATATAATCTCACTAATTGTTCATTTATCATCGACTCGATATATTCATTTTCATCTATCAAATTCGAAATGTCAAAACCCGTCTCTTCCAAAACTTCTCGCACAGCGCAATGAGAAGGATCCTCATCCGCGTTGACCTTGCCTTTTGGAAAACTCCAACTGTTTTTTGCCCAGTAACTTTGTACGAGCAACACTTTAGTTAAATCTTCGTTCAGTACAATAGCTCCGAACGTGGGAACACTTTGCTTATATTCTCGCCATTGCTCAAGAATATTATCTATATTAGCGACATGGGGTTTTAAAAACGGTATATGAAAAAATATGTGTGTAGCAAATTCTCTCATGCTGCATGGTCTAAGTTTTGGATTTTCATCGGTACAATAAAAATCTAAATAAAACCAGTGGGCCAGTTCGATCTGGAAGCATATTCGAACTAAGTCTTTTCGCTCTTCTTCGGGCACGTTGATGATGAATCGACTGTAAACAAGATACACATTATTTTCGAAATCAAAGTAAACAATGAACAACATATATACATACTTAATTAATTTAGATTAGATTGTCACGAAAGCTAACCTGCTGAGATCGTCAAGAATGTCCAATGGTAGCGAATGATCCACCATTTCAGAAGTTAATAACACCGCTTTAAAATCTCGTATACACGTGCTTCACGCTATATAATATATATATATATAATTTAACCCAGATCTTTTTCACAATAGAAATTCGTGGTTATAAAATAAACATAAAATCATCGCATAAACCATTGCATATCAAATGTCAATCGTTAATTCTTCTATCTGATCTTACATTGCGTCGATAGTGGTGCCGTCCGTGGCGGAATCTTGAAGCAAAACGCGCGCAAACTGGTAACCAAACGCACCGACAGACGGTAACGTTTACGATAAAACTATCAGCTTGAACGTTTTACCACTATGAGAAATGGCGCTTTACAAACATTTGAATGATGTAAATATGCAATTACCTTCTGGGTTACGTTGGGTCATTTTTTTATTTCGAAACGATTTAAAATATTCAATGATAATGGCTCGAAATGATAAAACAGTACCAAAATATTTCTGTTCTTTGGTTTTATATTTTACTTTTCCCTTTCACCATTGTGGAAACGATTCCATTTACCTTTAAATATAATAATAATACACATGCGTATTTATGTATGCAAGATAGGTTCTTGCTTAATCGACTAGCTTATTAATTCTAATATCTGCTGTAATACAAGCTCTATATTGTCATCGTTATTTGTCACTTCTAGGTCCCATGTATTTACATCATCCAAATTACATTCAGTTTCTGAATCATCGATACCTACATGAAATATGTGTGTGTGTGTGTGTGTCGTTAGAATTATGAAATTACAAGAAGTATATTGTATAATACAGTACATTACAACATTTTTTTACCTGTCACAAAGGTCCAGCCACGTTTTTTTCTGTTAGCATCATCCGATACGATTCGAATTGTTTTACATATACCTTTAAAATTTTCCACAAACCATTGAATGTCAGTTTTTCTTCTTACATCGCTTACTATCCATATTGATTTATCGTGTGCTAAACATTATATATAGCATAGATCGACGGTTATTATGATTTTCCCGGAAAAAAGTTTTGATTGACAACAACGAGTTAAAGTGTTTTACCATTATACATATCTATGGCTGCACGACAAAAATAACCATAATCTTGCTTTCTAATATTTTCTCCCCATTTGGCCATTTTAAAACGATAATTTTCTTTATATTTTCCATCTCCCATTAAGCCATCGATATCAAGATTCAAGGATTTAGCCCAATGAGATTTGATTGGTCCTGACAACCTAAGGATAACACTATCAGATCCGATCCTGGAACAAATCCATACATATATGCATCAACCACGCAAAGTAAACTGTTGCCTATTACGACTAGTACAACTAGAAATGTCTTACCTCTCCTGCAATATATTTGTAATAAAATCCTTTCCAGACTTTCTTTTACCACTAAACAATAAAATTATTCGTGGATTTAGAGAATTTTTAACGTTTATTGAACAGTGTTTGCGCAGAACATTTTCGGCCGCCATTTTGAATACGAGTCATTATGTAGAATAAATGATTAAGATCTGAAACATTAGCATAAAGCTATTATTCGCTTATCTTCATTTTCCATATGCACTTACACATAATCCATAATAAAACGAAAATTCGATTGACTAATTTTTCGCAACACCACATGCATGTAGTATTCAATTTTTGACCCAATAATTCATTTACAATTTGCATATTTCTAATGAGAATGCATAAAATTACGCTTCGTTAACGGTACTAGCGATTACGGGGACACTTTAAAAAGAAAGAAAGAAGGAAAGAGAGAAAAAGGCGTTTACAAAGTTTTTATTATAAGTCCATCGATACAAAAACTTATTTCTTAGCTTCACGAAGCACTTTACGTTTCTCTGCCTTCTTTAGTTGCTCTTTTGGTTTTAAGTTATGCTTCTTTGCAAATCGTTGATTTCTCAGGAATTTTAAGTCCATCTGGAAAATTTGATTCACATCATGAAAATCAGAATTTCAACATGTACTCGAAAATACACTGTTTCAAATTAAAGTTGTACTAAACGATGCAAACACAAAGTCACAGAGTGTTATAATAACAATTTGCGTAGACATAAAATTCTATGATTTTTTTAAAAAATAATTACTTACGCCAAGTGTAGACTCATGCCTATAACGTTTTGGCTTTTTAATACCATTCCGATGTGCTTTACGATCTATAAAGAAACACAAGTGTACGCGGTTGTGTTTAATATGTAATATACTATTAATATCGTACACAGTTTTTGTTATACTCACTTTGATTGTGATTGGTATGATTCTTGGATTTTGCCATGTTTTCCTATTATGCAATCTAAAAGAAATAACGATTTTTAAACACACAGATATATTTTCAACAATGACATGCCAGGTTAGGTGCTTCTCCAAGTAGAATTACATTCTTTACATTCGTATTATTGAAAAAGAATACAAAATATTGTTACAGAATATATTTCTCAAGATGTTTGTACTAATTTATCAGTTACATTAAAATAAGTACAGAACAGATTACACGGATATAAATCGATCATATTCTGTGTGGTACTTACAAAGAGCATTTACTGGTTCATGGATGATGCGCGGTAGGCATGCGAAGAAAAAGAGGAGCAAAGCGCAAAGCAACACCGACCGACAGCAGCGCCAAATACATACACTTTTTTCGAAATGTTTGGTCCATATTGCATACACGCATAATAATTATTTTTTTTGTGCATTTATATTTTTAAAGCAAAATATGCTCGTCAACGTAGTTTAATTAATTTGTATGTATATAAATATAACAGACTGCGATGTGCTTATATTGAATACTTTCAATAAAAATAACTCATCTCGCACAAATAAATAATCAAGTCTTTATTTAATGTTCGTGTACATTTAAAACATGAAATAAATTTCCAACATAGCGGTAGATTCATCCTTAAAATACAAATGATCTTTATTGGTTTATTATCGATTTGGTCTCAAATATTCCATACACGTGTCACGAAATTTATATTGTGTATAGACACATATTTTTTTTGTTCATTTTTTCGTTATGTGATAAAACTATTACATATATTTTTACCATTAATACTGCAATGTATGCGACTTATTAGCGCGTTTGTGTGTGTGTGTGTGTGTACATAAATATCAACATGAACGTGTTTTTTGTCAGAATCAGTCGGAATCACAGATGGAAAGAAATATTAATTGAATTATTATTAATACATACAACCACGCGAACAATGTACTCAATAAGTTCTATTCACATTGGATATTACTCGACAAATATACACAACAGAAATCAATTCTTCCTAAAATTACTCTTAAAACGAATACAGTTCTGCACTGTAATTATGATTTGTACTTAATGATTTCATAACTTTGATATCCGATTACGTCCAAAATTATGGAATACGAATATTACTCTGGGACATACACATACACATATATGAAAATTTATAGATTGGAAATTTGTTTTTGCAACAGTATCCAGTCCATAACTTTCTGTTGGATTTGCCTTTTCTCTAAAAGAACTTCCGCCGCTTTCCTAAATTTCTCTTCATTTCTACGTATATACATTTTTGCGTCTTGCTCCAACTGGATTATCTTTTCTGGGCGTATCTCGTCCATGGACAACATTTCCGTTAAATACGGATTAAAACGATAATAAACGTGTTCGGGAAGAAGATCGTTTAGCATCGTATGTACAGCTGTGTAACAAAAATATCATTAATAACGGAAGCAAATTTTCATGCAGAATGTTCGTCAAGGCAGAAACTTTCAGCATATTATATTTTAAAACTCTGCACATGTACCTTCCGTGTCGGTCGCGCTGTCTAAAATTTTAGAAAATTTCTCTTTCCAACTCGAAATTGCAATTTCCATCGATTCATTGCTGTTCTCGCGTATTCGATTCGGCGTTCTTCCAGTTCCGAATGAGATTACGCATTGAATCGGATTATTTGGCCACAACTGTTTAGCTTCGTGTAACGCAACCGCACACGGATTGTTGACCAGTATACCTGTGCGATTCAGAAACCAACAACACATTATAATGTTCCACTATGTTTTTCGTTTAAGAAGTGTATACATTGAACGTTTGATACCACCTCCATCCTGGTGAAGAAATTCGCCGTATTTAAATTCCTCGAAGTAACTAGGAGCTGCTGCCGATGCTCTTACAGCTTCCCATAACTTATGCTTATGAGATCCTATATATTGACTTTCTAGTCTGTATGGCAAAGTGTAATTTCGAAAGACATAAGCCATCACGCGCTCGTGATTCACAATAGCAGATATGGCTGAAAACTGAATAACAATTTGAAATTCGAAACTCAAAAAATACAAATTTATTTGCTTTGCTTTAAGAGAAACAAAGCATGGTAGGTACCTTCGGCGTGTTCGAATCGCGAACAGTTTTAATCATAATCTTATCTCCCAAGTGCTCTTGCAATAATTTCTCCCAGAGCGATGTATCATAGTACGCGTGGCTCCATACTAAATTACTCGTACCTTTTATCGTGCTTTGAGTGAATATTTTAATACTCAATTCTCTGTACAATTCTGAAATTTCACTCAATGATTTTCTTTTATGTCCACCTAAATTATTTAATTTATTAGCTCTAGATTAATTATTCCTAGATTCTATAGAGATCGATGGAGGTCGTTTACACCGTCTATGGAAGAAAAAATATGGTTTTCATACCTAAAATAGCTGCAAGAATTGCCCCTGTACTCACACCGCATACGTAATCAAACATTTCGTGTGTTTTTTTCCCTGTCAACTCTTCAAGTTTTTTCAACATTTCTATAACTAAGACGCCACGCATACCACCACCATCGATGGAAAGAACCCTAATTCCACGACCACGCAATGATTCAACGTAGCCTAATACTGCTAGTGCCTCTCGAATCGATGCTATAAAACGGGTACAGAAACAAGTCAGAATCGTGCAATTAATGAAGCAATGTTCGTCAAGTATATTTTCTACCTTTTATTTGTTCATCTTTCGTTCTATTTCGAGTTTTGAGTAACACTCCAATCGCTCCTTCTTTGATCGCATAATGTCTAGCTTCGGGATACTGATCGATATGAGTTAACAGATCTTCTATCCTCCTGCATCTCGAAGCGTTTGATTCGGCAGTTACGATACTGTTTAAAACATGCCGTGTTCTAGACACAACGCTGTGCTTTGATATATTTTTATGAACATTTACTTTCCACTTTGGCGGTACTACAAGGGTACTCGTTCTAGCTTGGCTGGTTAACTTAAATAACAAAGTATTAAAAGTCCGTGAAAGGCTATACAACTGTTCCTTGACTTCTACCTTTCGTTCTTGTACGGTATCTTTGTCGACTCCCTACAATTAGAACAGAATAAACAACATCGAATTACAAGTTACAAGACTTCCCCTCCTGCTCGCGTCTTATTTACCCGACATGCTTTCCCACAATTGGCAGGATCATCCGTTGCTGTATCGTCTTCTCGGATCCTTATTAAAATTTTTTGATTCTCAGTTTCATTATCTTTATATTCTTCTATATCTCTTATCGTATCACGACTCGTATTCTTTGCAATAAGAATGGACAATTGTTTTTTCAAAGTATTAATTTGCGCGTACGTCGCTTTATGCAGAGTGTCCAACCAATCTTTAGAAAAAAAATTAATCTGAAGATTTTTATCGTAACCAGCTTTATGCATGTATTCTTTTAATTGTGCCAAAAGTTTTGCATAATTCTGCATAGACATCTTGGTTTTCCATAAAACATTTATACGATTCAAGAACTCGTATTTGTAAATACTTCGACCGTTGTTTTCGTCCGCTGCGCTAAATATGGTTCAATTGCCTGTAACGCAAAAACACTTTTAACATATTTTCATTGTAGAAACAATAAATTAGTTCATTATTGTTGAAAATAGCGACAAATGTGAGTATTCTGAAAGCTGTAGCAAATAGGCTGCTCTCGGCGGAACTGTCAAAATCAGCTATTGAGTAGGACGCCAGAGAACCTTACAAATTTCCGTGAAACCAAGTAAATCGTTATTGCGATTAGCCTAGCGTTTTATACGTAGTGCACGTATATGAAAAGCACATGCGCGTAAACACGCGCATCTAATCACATACATCATATACAATGTGTGTGTGTGTTTGTGTGCGTGTATATATATGTTTGTATGACAAAATAGAAAAGGAATAGAGGATAGATAAACTGATAAACGGATGGATTTATATTCCGACAAACGTGTGAAAGAGTTTCAGTATCGATAAACTAATTGCTATATACAAACATTCAACTCACCTCGATAAAGAAATATATTTCCGACAATTTCAAAAGTTTATATTTCTTGTCATTCAAATAGCAGATTTCACCACGAAAATCCCCATAAATAATCACTATATAAAAGAACTTGCTTTATTCGCTTCTCTCGATGGTCTATTTTATATATTTACAAAGAGTAAATTGTTATCTGTATATCTGTCGATGTATCTCGCTTCCTCGCTTCTAAACTAAATTCGCAGCGGTGAAACGTACTTATTTATATAAAAGAGGTTCGAATGCGACGCATTTGGGGCTGCTTGAGATATGTAAATAAAATCATACGATACCGTTCGACCAACGGGAATCATTGGCAACTATACCTACTATATGTACACGAATATTTTTGCACCTCCACGCTTTGGGGAGGGATATAAATATATTTATATATGTATATATACTAAAGCTCTAAACATTAAGAACGGTATTAATAATAAAGCTCTAAACATTATTTAGGGAAATAATTTATTTAACCTGCAAACACGTTGTATATAGAAACAATATACTCGGGCAAATACAACGACAAGGTCTAAAAACGAAATTCATACTACCGATTGTCTTCTGTACTAAATCTGGTTTTCAAGAAATGTGAATCGATTAATCAGGTTTCGCGTTCTCTCGCGCAAAAAAGGTAACATCTCTCAATGGCAGTATTTTACAGAATGCACGTCCTCGTAATAGACCTTGCGGGACAACTCCGTACTCACGAGAATCATTCGAGTTGTGTCTGTTATCACCTTCCAACCAGACGTGGCCCTTCGGTACCTAATAATTAACACTGTTAGATAATTTAACAAGTTTTTGCAACAATTTGTCCTAATATTACATACTACAATCCCGTTCTCCAGTTTGTCTCCAGGTAATCCTACAACTCTTTTACATATATGTTGTTTAGCGTCGGAAGGACATTTAGAGACAACAATGTCACCGTTTTTGATGTTTTCTGTCCGGACAGATATTCGCTCTGTTAACAATATGTCATTTGTATACAATGTGGGTTCCATCGATGGTCCTGCACACTATACGAATAATAAAAAATATAGATGACATATTTGTTTCTAATGGAAAATCAAAACAGTTATTGCACTAGTATTAAAATTTTCTTACCACCACAATATCTCCTATATATTCGTACATACAGTGTATTACGCAAGTATACAGAACTGTTTTGCTTAAAGTTCTACAAAACAATTTAATAAGCATAGTCGTCCATAAGCAAGACTAACATTATTATTATTATTATTATTATTATTATAGTTTAATCAATGTTTCTTCGCGATTGCTGTTCTTGCAAATTCTTTCCTGTGAAATATGAAATTTTAAACATGTAAGATTTATACGTGTAAAAGTATATCAATTGTATTTACATTACCCAAGCGATAAACAATTTTGTTGTTTTTTTTTTGTAATTATGTTGTCGATTAATATTCATCGAGCAAGCATTTGGATTGCTTGCTTCCGAAAGAACATCATACTATTCTGCATATTTAGAACATCATTATTAATAGTATCATGTTACAGTACGTTATGTTGTCATACAAACACGAGAGTTCATGTTTAAAAAAGAGAAAAAAAAAAATGTTTCTTGAGGATGCAAAAATATAAAAATGCACAAACCACACGTCAGAATATATGCACAAAGCTATTTGAAATCAAGAAGCAGTTTTCGCTCCACGATAGGTTATGTTTTTTTTTCAAAGTGCACTACTGTATCCGCTACGTGGCGCCACCAACAAGTGCCATGTAGGATGGATGGCGCCACCGTCGCCATTCCCTAGACCGCGCGGAGCATCCGAGTTTCCTCTCTATGTCCGCCGCGCGGACCAGTGACGGGAATGTTGGCGCTTTTCACTCGCATCCGCAGCGATTTTAGCCTCAGTCAAGCACGAAAATTGGGTACCTTGGTCGCCCCGCTAATTTCGCAAAATTTATTATGATTTGATTTTGAAAAAAAAAAAAAAAATGAATGAACAACATGTGTACGTATATGTAATATATACATGCGTACATAAGGCTACGTTCCTCGTTCACCCTCCGCGAGGCTTCGGACATTACCCACGGGTGTTCGGTGTTACAATCCCCTACAGCCACTAAATTCTCAAAGCAGCGACACGAGAACCTAGTGGCAAAACGGCCAAGTTTGTCTTGGTCGATTTTAGTTCCACTTTATACAATTGATGGCGCTACCGACAAGTGCCAGTGGCGTGTGTTCCAGAATATATAAATCTTCCACACTTGTAGCTCCGTTAAATCGATTATCAAATTAACTAGGTTTGAATTATTTATGGATAAATTAATATTTACAATGTGTTCAAAACAGTTTATCATAATTTGAAAGAGATCGATATCATCATTGTTGGTAAAATAGAAGTCTAAAAAAAAACATCTTAATAGAGAATTGGATTATCCTTTACCTAACCCAGACCTAACCTTACCTTATCTCTCTTTTTTTTTTTCTTTTCTTTTTTTGTTACCCGATTTCTATGTTACCGACAATGATAATGTTGATCGATTGCGAATCACCCGATTTCTGTGTTACCGACAATGATAACGTTCCAAGAATATTAATTCATTTATTCGTAGTTTCCTTTTGTTGGAAATAGTTTAACATACTTTGATAGAGATCGATATTATAATTGTCGGTAAAATAGAGATCTAATAATAGGCGCCCGATATTACCGATAGTTGCGCCCGATATTACCGATAGTTGACGAATTTAGGTGCATTAGCAAGAACCGAATATTGTGTATGCAATAAATCTTAACTACTGATGTTGAGATTTGAAGTTCAGGAATAAATAAATTTTAGTCGAGGTTTTCGACGACGTATTGGAAATAGGTGCTAATACAAGTACACGCAGGTCTCTCTTTATTTATCTATTTTATCTATATTCAGGTTAAGCTATTTTTGTTCAACGTTTCGTTTGCTGTGACCGTCTATGGACAGTAGATAGTAAACAAAGGCTCGAAATATCAACACATCTATAACGCGTTACCTTTATTCTGATTTGGAACTCGATTCCGATCCATCCTTTGTTGTTGCTTGCTTCACGGACAATAAAATCCCTCGCGCTGTTTATTGGAATAATATTTCGAAGGGTTTCTACCTGCGATCGAAACCGTTGGAACGATTTCAATGCGACCATCGATAATCCTCTAGCACAACTGAAATTCACGAGGCGACAGCATTCGAATGCGTCATAGCAGGACCTTCTACCATACATTCCACCCCACCGCGCTACCCCCTTCCAACGGTGTCGTGCTATTACGGGTATATCAACAGAGAATTCCTACCGGCCCTGCTCGGTTAGGCCCTGCTCGGTTAGGCCCTGCTCGGTTAGGCCCTGCTCGGTTAGGCCCTGCTCGGTTAGGCCCTGCTCGGTTAGGCCCTGCTCGGTTAGGCCCTGCTCGGTTAGGCCCTGCTCGGTTAGGCCCTGCTCGGTTAGGCCCTGCTCGGTTAGGCCCTGCTCGGTTAGGCCCTGCTCGGTTAGGCCCTGCTCGGTTAGGCCCTGCTCGGTTAGGCCCTGCTCGGTTAGGCCCTGCTCGGTTAGGCCCTGCTCGGTTAGGCCCTGCTCGGTTAGGCCCTGCTCGGTTAGGCCCTGCTCGGTTAGGCCCTGCTCGGTTAGGCCCTGCTCGGTTAGGCCCTGCTCGGTTAGGCCCTGCTCGGTTAGGCCCTGCTCGGTTAGGCCCTGCTCGGTTAGGCCCTGCTCGGTTAGGCCCTGCTCGGTTAGGCCCTGCTCGGTTAGGCCCTGCTCGGTTAGGCCCTGCTCGGTTAGGCCCTGCTCGGTTAGGCCCTGCTCGGTTAGGCCCTGCTCGGTTAGGCCCTGCTCGGTTAGGCCCTGCTCGGTTAGGCCCTGCTCGGTTAGGCCCTGCTCGGTTAGGCCCTGCTCGGTTAGGCCCTGCTCGGTTAGGCCCTGCTCGGTTAGGCCCTGCTCGGTTAGGCCCTGCTCGGTTAGGCCCTGCTCGGTTAGGCCCTGCTCGGTTAGGCCCTGCTCGGTTAGGCCCTGCTCGGTTAGGCCCTGCTCGGTTAGGCCCTGCTCGGTTAGGCCCTGCTCGGTTAGGCCCTGCTCGGTTAGGCCCTGCTCGGTTAGGCCCTGCTCGGTTAGGCCCTGCTCGGTTAGGCCCTGCTCGGTTAGGCCCTGCTCGGTTAGGCCCTGCTCGGTTAGGCCCTGCTCGGTTAGGCCCTGCTCGGTTAGGCCCTGCTCGGTTAGGCCCTGCTCGGTTAGGCCCTGCTCGGTTAGGCCCTGCTCGGTTAGGCCCTGCTCGGTTAGGCCCTGCTCGGTTAGGCCCTGCTCGGTTAGGCCCTGCTCGGTTAGGCCCTGCTCGGTTAGGCCCTGCTCGGTTAGGCCCTGCTCGGTTAGGCCCTGCTCGGTTAGGCCCTGCTCGGTTAGGCCCTGCTCGGTTAGGCCCTGCTCGGTTAGGCCCTGCTCGGTTAGGCCCTGCTCGGTTAGGCCCTGCTCGGTTAGGCCCTGCTCGGTTAGGCCCTGCTCGGTTAGGCCCTGCTCGGTTAGGCCCTGCTCGGTTAGGCCCTGCTCGGTTAGGCCCTGCTCGGTTAGGCCCTGCTCGGTTAGGCCCTGCTCGGTTAGGCCCTGCTCGGTTAGGCCCTGCTCGGTTAGGCCCTGCTCGGTTAGGCCCTGCTCGGTTAGGTCTGGGTTAGGTCTGGGTTAGGTCTGGGTTAGGTCTGGGTTAGGTCTGGGTTAGGTCTGGGTTAGGTCTGGGTTAGGTCTGGGTTAGGTCTGGGTTAGGTCTGGGTTAGGTCTGGGTTAGGTCTGGGTTAGGTCTGGGTTAGGTCTGGGTTAGGTCTGGGTTAGGTCTGGGTTAGGTCTGGGTTAGGTCTGGGTTAGGTCTGGGTTAGGTCTGGGTTAGGTCTGGGTTAGGTCTGGGTTAGGTCTGGGTTAGGTCTGGGTTAGGTCTGGGTTAGGTCTGGGTTAGGTCTGGGTTAGGTCTGGGTTAGGTCTGGGTTAGGTCTGGGTTAGGTCTGGGTTAGGTCTGGGTTAGGTCTGGGTTAGGTCTGGGTTAGGTCTGGGTTAGGTCTGGGTTAGGTCTGGGTTAGGTCTGGGTTAGGTCTGGGTTAGGTCTGGGTTAGGTCTGGGTTAGGTCTGGGTTAGGTCTGGGTTAGGTCTGGGTTAGGTCTGGGTTAGGTCTGGGTTAGGTCTGGGTTAGGTCTGGGTTAGGTCTGGGTTAGGTCTGGGTTAGGTCTGGGTTAGGTCTGGGTTAGGTCTGGGTTAGGTCTGGGTTAGGTCTGGGTTAGGTCTGGGTTAGGTCTGGGTTAGGTCTGGGTTAGGTCTGGGTTAGGTCTGGGTTAGGTCTGGGTTAGGTCTGGGTTAGGTCTGGGTTAGGTCTGGGTTAGGTCTGGGTTAGGTCTGGGTTAGGTCTGGGTTAGGTCTGGGTTAGGTCTGGGTTAGGTCTGGGTTAGGTCTGGGTTAGGTCTGGGTTAGGTCTGGGTTAGGTCTGGGTTAGGTCTGGGTTAGGTCTGGGTTAGGTCTGGGTTAGGTCTGGGTTAGGTCTGGGTTAGGTCTGGGTTAGGTCTGGGTTAGGTCTGGGTTAGGTCTGGGTTAGGTCTGGGTTAGGTCTGGGTTAGGTCTGGGTTAGGTCTGGGTTAGGTCTGGGTTAGGTCTGGGTTAGGTCTGGGTTAGGTCTGGGTTAGGTCTGGGTTAGGTCTGGGTTAGGTCTGGGTTAGGTCTGGGTTAGGTCTGGGTTAGGTCTGGGTTAGGTCTGGGTTAGGTCTGGGTTAGGTCTGGGTTAGGTCTGGGTTAGGTCTGGGTTAGGTCTGGGTTAGGTCTGGGTTAGGTCTGGGTTAGGTCTGGGTTAGGTCTGGGTTAGGTCTGGGTTAGGTCTGGGTTAGGTCTGGGTTAGGTCTGGGTTAGGTCTGGGTTAGGTCTGGGTTAGGTCTGGGTTAGGTCTGGGTTAGGTCTGGGTTAGGTCTGGGTTAGGTCTGGGTTAGGTCTGGGTTAGGTCTGGGTTAGGTCTGGGTTAGGTCTGGGTTAGGTCTGGGTTAGGTCTGGGTTAGGTCTGGGTTAGGTCTGGGTTAGGTCTGGGTTAGGTCTGGGTTAGGTCTGGGTTAGGTCTGGGTTAGGTCTGGGTTAGGTCTGGGTTAGGTCTGGGTTAGGTCTGGGTTAGGTCTGGGTTAGGTCTGGGTTAGGTCTGGGTTAGGTCTGGGTTAGGTCTGGGTTAGGTCTGGGTTAGGTCTGGGTTAGGTCTGGGTTAGGTCTGGGTTAGGTCTGGGTTAGGTCTGGGTTAGGTCTGGGTTAGGTCTGGGTTAGGTCTGGGTTAGGTCTGGGTTAGGTCTGGGTTAGGTCTGGGTTAGGTCTGGGTTAGGTCTGGGTTAGGTCTGGGTTAGGTCTGGGTTAGGTCTGGGTTAGGTCTGGGTTAGGTCTGGGTTAGGTCTGGGTTAGGTCTGGGTTAGGTCTGGGTTAGGTCTGGGTTAGGTCTGGGTTAGGTCTGGGTTAGGTCTGGGTTAGGTCTGGGTTAGGTCTGGGTTAGGTCTGGGTTAGGTCTGGGTTAGGTCTGGGTTAGGTCTGGGTTAGGTCTGGGTTAGGTCTGGGTTAGGTCTGGGTTAGGTCTGGGTTAGGTCTGGGTTAGGTCTGGGTTAGGTCTGGGTTAGGTCTGGGTTAGGTCTGGGTTAGGTCTGGGTTAGGTCTGGGTTAGGTCTGGGTTAGGTCTGGGTTAGGTCTGGGTTAGGTCTGGGTTAGGTCTGGGTTAGGTCTGGGTTAGGTCTGGGTTAGGTCTGGGTTAGGTCTGGGTTAGGTCTGGGTTAGGTCTGGGTTAGGTCTGGGTTAGGTCTGGGTTAGGTCTGGGTTAGGTCTGGGTTAGGTCTGGGTTAGGTCTGGGTTAGGTCTGGGTTAGGTCTGGGTTAGGTCTGGGTTAGGTCTGGGTTAGGTCTGGGTTAGGTCTGGGTTAGGTCTGGGTTAGGTCTGGGTTAGGTCTGGGTTAGGTCTGGGTTAGGTCTGGGTTAGGTCTGGGTTAGGTCTGGGTTAGGTCTGGGTTAGGTCTGGGTTAGGTCTGGGTTAGGTCTGGGTTAGGTCTGGGTTAGGTCTGGGTTAGGTCTGGGTTAGGTCTGGGTTAGGTCTGGGTTAGGTCTGGGTTAGGTCTGGGTTAGGTCTGGGTTAGGTCTGGGTTAGGTCTGGGTTAGGTCTGGGTTAGGTCTGGGTTAGGTCTGGGTTAGGTCTGGGTTAGGTCTGGGTTAGGTCTGGGTTAGGTCTGGGTTAGGTCTGGGTTAGGTCTGGGTTAGGTCTGGGTTAGGTCTGGGTTAGGTCTGGGTTAGGTCTGGGTTAGGTCTGGGTTAGGTCTGGGTTAGGTCTGGGTTAGGTCTGGGTTAGGTCTGGGTTAGGTCTGGGTTAGGTCTGGGTTAGGTCTGGGTTAGGTCTGGGTTAGGTCTGGGTTAGGTCTGGGTTAGGTCTGGGTTAGGTCTGGGTTAGGTCTGGGTTAGGTCTGGGTTAGGTCTGGGTTAGGTCTGGGTTAGGTCTGGGTTAGGTCTGGGTTAGGTCTGGGTTAGGTCTGGGTTAGGTCTGGGTTAGGTCTGGGTTAGGTCTGGGTTAGGTCTGGGTTAGGTCTGGGTTAGGTCTGGGTTAGGTCTGGGTTAGGTCTGGGTTAGGTCTGGGTTAGGTCTGGGTTAGGTCTGGGTTAGGTCTGGGTTAGGTCTGGGTTAGGTCTGGGTTAGGTCTGGGTTAGGTCTGGGTTAGGTCTGGGTTAGGTCTGGGTTAGGTCTGGGTTAGGTCTGGGTTAGGTCTGGGTTAGGTCTGGGTTAGGTCTGGGTTAGGTCTGGGTTAGGTCTGGGTTAGGTCTGGGTTAGGTCTGGGTTAGGTCTGGGTTAGGTCTGGGTTAGGTCTGGGTTAGGTCTGGGTTAGGTCTGGGTTAGGTCTGGGTTAGGTCTGGGTTAGGTCTGGGTTAGGTCTGGGTTAGGTCTGGGTTAGGTCTGGGTTAGGTCTGGGTTAGGTCTGGGTTAGGTCTGGGTTAGGTCTGGGTTAGGTCTGGGTTAGGTCTGGGTTAGGTCTGGGTTAGGTCTGGGTTAGGTCTGGGTTAGGTCTGGGTTAGGTCTGGGTTAGGTCTGGGTTAGGTCTGGGTTAGGTCTGGGTTAGGTCTGGGTTAGGTCTGGGTTAGGTCTGGGTTAGGTCTGGGTTAGGTCTGGGTTAGGTCTGGGTTAGGTCTGGGTTAGGTCTGGGTTAGGTCTGGGTTAGGTCTGGGTTAGGTCTGGGTTAGGTCTGGGTTAGGTCTGGGTTAGGTCTGGGTTAGGTCTGGGTTAGGTCTGGGTTAGGTCTGGGTTAGGTCTGGGTTAGGTCTGGGTTAGGTCTGGGTTAGGTCTGGGTTAGGTCTGGGTTAGGTCTGGGTTAGGTCTGGGTTAGGTCTGGGTTAGGTCTGGGTTAGGTCTGGGTTAGGTCTGGGTTAGGTCTGGGTTAGGTCTGGGTTAGGTCTGGGTTAGGTCTGGGTTAGGTCTGGGTTAGGTCTGGGTTAGGTCTGGGTTAGGTCTGGGTTAGGTCTGGGTTAGGTCTGGGTTAGGTCTGGGTTAGGTCTGGGTTAGGTCTGGGTTAGGTCTGGGTTAGGTCTGGGTTAGGTCTGGGTTAGGTCTGGGTTAGGTCTGGGTTAGGTCTGGGTTAGGTCTGGGTTAGGTCTGGGTTAGGTCTGGGTTAGGTCTGGGTTAGGTCTGGGTTAGGTCTGGGTTAGGTCTGGGTTAGGTCTGGGTTAGGTCTGGGTTAGGTCTGGGTTAGGTCTGGGTTAGGTCTGGGTTAGGTCTGGGTTAGGTCTGGGTTAGGTCTGGGTTAGGTCTGGGTTAGGTCTGGGTTAGGTCTGGGTTAGGTCTGGGTTAGGTCTGGGTTAGGTCTGGGTTAGGTCTGGGTTAGGTCTGGGTTAGGTCTGGGTTAGGTCTGGGTTAGGTCTGGGTTAGGTCTGGGTTAGGTCTGG
This sequence comes from Sphecodes monilicornis, assembly GCA_913789915.3. Taxonomy (NCBI): domain Eukaryota; kingdom Metazoa; phylum Arthropoda; class Insecta; order Hymenoptera; family Halictidae; genus Sphecodes; species Sphecodes monilicornis. Next base: position 22,722,849 of record OU565296.1, read on the forward strand.
GTTAGGTCTGGGTTAGGTCTGGGTTAGGTCTGGGTTAGGTCTGGGTTAGGTCTGGGTTAGGTCTGGGTTAGGTCTGGGTTAGGTCTGGGTTAGGTCTGGGTTAGGTCTGGGTTAGGTCTGGGTTAGGTCTGGGTTAGGTCTGGGTTAGGTCTGGGTTAGGTCTGGGTTAGGTCTGGGTTAGGTCTGGGTTAGGTCTGGGTTAGGTCTGGGTTAGGTCTGGGTTAGGTCTGGGTTAGGTCTGGGTTAGGTCTGGGTTAGGTCTGGGTTAGGTCTGGGTTAGGTCTGGGTTAGGTCTGGGTTAGGTCTGGGTTAGGTCTGGGTTAGGTCTGGGTTAGGTCTGGGTTAGGTCTGGGTTAGGTCTGGGTTAGGTCTGGGTTAGGTCTGGGTTAGGTCTGGGTTAGGTCTGGGTTAGGTCTGGGTTAGGTCTGGGTTAGGTCTGGGTTAGGTCTGGGTTAGGTCTGGGTTAGGTCTGGGTTAGGTCTGGGTTAGGTCTGGGTTAGGTCTGGGTTAGGTCTGGGTTAGGTCTGGGTTAGGTCTGGGTTAGGTCTGGGTTAGGTCTGGGTTAGGTCTGGGTTAGGTCTGGGTTAGGTCTGGGTTAGGTCTGGGTTAGGTCTGGGTTAGGTCTGGGTTAGGTCTGGGTTAGGTCTGGGTTAGGTCTGGGTTAGGTCTGGGTTAGGTCTGGGTTAGGTCTGGGTTAGGTCTGGGTTAGGTCTGGGTTAGGTCTGGGTTAGGTCTGGGTTAGGTCTGGGTTAGGTCTGGGTTAGGTCTGGGTTAGGTCTGGGTTAGGTCTGGGTTAGGTCTGGGTTAGGTCTGGGTTAGGTCTGGGTTAGGTCTGGGTTAGGTCTGGGTTAGGTCTGGGTTAGGTCTGGGTTAGGTCTGGGTTAGGTCTGGGTTAGGTCTGGGTTAGGTCTGGGTTAGGTCTGGGTTAGGTCTGGGTTAGGTCTGGGTTAGGTCTGGGTTAGGTCTGGGTTAGGTCTGGGTTAGGTCTGGGTTAGGTCTGGGTTAGGTCTGGGTTAGGTCTGGGTTAGGTCTGGGTTAGGTCTGGGTTAGGTCTGGGTTAGGTCTGGGTTAGGTCTGGGTTAGGTCTGGGTTAGGTCTGGGTTAGGTCTGGGTTAGGTCTGGGTTAGGTCTGGGTTAGGTCTGGGTTAGGTCTGGGTTAGGTCTGGGTTAGGTCTGGGTTAGGTCTGGGTTAGGTCTGGGTTAGGTCTGGGTTAGGTCTGGGTTAGGTCTGGGTTAGGTCTGGGTTAGGTCTGGGTTAGGTCTGGGTTAGGTCTGGGTTAGGTCTGGGTTAGGTCTGGGTTAGGTCTGGGTTAGGTCTGGGTTAGGTCTGGGTTAGGTCTGGGTTAGGTCTGGGTTAGGTCTGGGTTAGGTCTGGGTTAGGTCTGGGTTAGGTCTGGGTTAGGTCTGGGTTAGGTCTGGGTTAGGTCTGGGTTAGGTCTGGGTTAGGTCTGGGTTAGGTCTGGGTTAGGTCTGGGTTAGGTCTGGGTTAGGTCTGGGTTAGGTCTGGGTTAGGTCTGGGTTAGGTCTGGGTTAGGTCTGGGTTAGGTCTGGGTTAGGTCTGGGTTAGGTCTGGGTTAGGTCTGGGTTAGGTCTGGGTTAGGTCTGGGTTAGGTCTGGGTTAGGTCTGGGTTAGGTCTGGGTTAGGTCTGGGTTAGGTCTGGGTTAGGTCTGGGTTAGGTCTGGGTTAGGTCTGGGTTAGGTCTGGGTTAGGTCTGGGTTAGGTCTGGGTTAGGTCTGGGTTAGGTCTGGGTTAGGTCTGGGTTAGGTCTGGGTTAGGTCTGGGTTAGGTCTGGGTTAGGTCTGGGTTAGGTCTGGGTTAGGTCTGGGTTAGGTCTGGGTTAGGTCTGGGTTAGGTCTGGGTTAGGTCTGGGTTAGGTCTGGGTTAGGTCTGGGTTAGGTCTGGGTTAGGTCTGGGTTAGGTCTGGGTTAGGTCTGGGTTAGGTCTGGGTTAGGTCTGGGTTAGGTCTGGGTTAGGTCTGGGTTAGGTCTGGGTTAGGTCTGGGTTAGGTCTGGGTTAGGTCTGGGTTAGGTCTGGGTTAGGTCTGGGTTAGGTCTGGGTTAGGTCTGGGTTAGGTCTGGGTTAGGTCTGGGTTAGGTCTGGGTTAGGTCTGGGTTAGGTCTGGGTTAGGTCTGGGTTAGGTCTGGGTTAGGTCTGGGTTAGGTCTGGGTTAGGTCTGGGTTAGGTCTGGGTTAGGTCTGGGTTAGGTCTGGGTTAGGTCTGGGTTAGGTCTGGGTTAGGTCTGGGTTAGGTCTGGGTTAGGTCTGGGTTAGGTCTGGGTTAGGTCTGGGTTAGGTCTGGGTTAGGTCTGGGTTAGGTCTGGGTTAGGTCTGGGTTAGGTCTGGGTTAGGTCTGGGTTAGGTCTGGGTTAGGTCTGGGTTAGGTCTGGGTTAGGTCTGGGTTAGGTCTGGGTTAGGTCTGGGTTAGGTCTGGGTTAGGTCTGGGTTAGGTCTGGGTTAGGTCTGGGTTAGGTCTGGGTTAGGTCTGGGTTAGGTCTGGGTTAGGTCTGGGTTAGGTCTGGGTTAGGTCTGGGTTAGGTCTGGGTTAGGTCTGGGTTAGGTCTGGGTTAGGTCTGGGTTAGGTCTGGGTTAGGTCTGGGTTAGGTCTGGGTTAGGTCTGGGTTAGGTCTGGGTTAGGTCTGGGTTAGGTCTGGGTTAGGTCTGGGTTAGGTCTGGGTTAGGTCTGGGTTAGGTCTGGGTTAGGTCTGGGTTAGGTCTGGGTTAGGTCTGGGTTAGGTCTGGGTTAGGTCTGGGTTAGGTCTGGGTTAGGTCTGGGTTAGGTCTGGGTTAGGTCTGGGTTAGGTCTGGGTTAGGTCTGGGTTAGGTCTGGGTTAGGTCTGGGTTAGGTCTGGGTTAGGTCTGGGTTAGGTCTGGGTTAGGTCTGGGTTAGGTCTGGGTTAGGTCTGGGTTAGGTCTGGGTTAGGTCTGGGTTAGGTCTGGGTTAGGTCTGGGTTAGGTCTGGGTTAGGTCTGGGTTAGGTCTGGGTTAGGTCTGGGTTAGGTCTGGGTTAGGTCTGGGTTAGGTCTGGGTTAGGTCTGGGTTAGGTCTGGGTTAGGTCTGGGTTAGGTCTGGGTTAGGTCTGGGTTAGGTCTGGGTTAGGTCTGGGTTAGGTCTGGGTTAGGTCTGGGTTAGGTCTGGGTTAGGTCTGGGTTAGGTCTGGGTTAGGTCTGGGTTAGGTCTGGGTTAGGTCTGGGTTAGGTCTGGGTTAGGTCTGGGTTAGGTCTGGGTTAGGTCTGGGTTAGGTCTGGGTTAGGTCTGGGTTAGGTCTGGGTTAGGTCTGGGTTAGGTCTGGGTTAGGTCTGGGTTAGGTCTGGGTTAGGTCTGGGTTAGGTCTGGGTTAGGTCTGGGTTAGGTCTGGGTTAGGTCTGGGTTAGGTCTGGGTTAGGTCTGGGTTAGGTCTGGGTTAGGTCTGGGTTAGGTCTGGGTTAGGTCTGGGTTAGGT